>OX493326.1:5884846-6484846 GCA_950371115.1 Anania fuscalis | reverse complement strand
GCTGTTGATAAGAGCATTTCTAATACCATTCCAGTCTTGGGGAATGCCATTTGTCGCTAGAGTTTTAGCGGCCTGTCCGGTTATTTTATTTAAAATGCCATTAATTAAGGCAAAGTTATTTAACTCATTTCCCGGGGCTGGATTGGCATAAGTTAAAATAAGCTGGTCACAAATATTTAAAAATCTGATTAAAACATTAGAATTTCCATCAAACTCAGGCACTAATCTTAAGGATTTCCAGATCCTTTCTGTCATATCTATGGAAACATTCGAAACTGATTGTTGTTCAGTCGCCATTTCTTCTTCTATGCTTTCTAAAGTAGATAAATCGATTTCGCGATGAAACCTATGTTCTCTAGAATTAGGTCGGATACTGCGCCGTAGATTCGGCCCAATATCTCTATCTTTCCTTGGGAAAAAGATCTTGGATACTAAACTAGACTAAATAACTAAAAAAAAATAGCTAGGTTTATTACTTATTACGCCCTACAAGTGACAGGAAAGGAACCGCTGGCAACCAATAGGAATGCGTAACTAATAGTATAATATAACTCACAGGAGCAGGGTGCTTAGCATAGTTTGGTAGTGGTAGGCCATCGATTTTTGGATGAGCGCTGTTCTCCGAAGACGATTCTTCTCCGTCCGACGACTGCTTCGCGTAGATTCGGGATACTCTTCTGTGACGCGATAGCCACACGGGCGGCTCGTAGGTACGATCTCGGAAATCTTCCTAGACGTAACGCGAACGCGACCGCGAGTATCCTACCGACTGCGCCAATTACGGAATTGAGCCGTCGGGTAGGATTTTTAAAAAACTATATATTAATTATAATTATATTTATTATAAAAATGGTTACAAAATGATTATAACTAATTGATCGCGATGATCAGATCTTAGGAACTAACGTCCTCATGCTTCCGCGATTGAAGCTCAAAAGATATCCGAAAACAGTCCAAAAGGTTCACATAAGCGAAATCTGTCCACTATGCACTTTTTAACACGATTGCTCAATCGAGCCACCTGCACTTGCGCAACACTACGATATACGCGTGACGTAGACGAGGCTTGCACTCGTAACAAGCTTGTAAACTAATTTGAATGTATACAACTGTAAACGCAATAACATTCTTTGTAATCTAGCTGGAGCACTAGCTATTGGCATATTTATGATACTTACAAGAGGTTTATGGTCTGTCTCAATGGTAATATCATTTCTACAATATATACTCGTATATATGTGTGGAATTTTTTACAGGCATACACACAGGCTAGTAATTCTTTTTCAATTTGCGCGTAATTTTGCTCAGCGCTAGTAAGCGACCTAGAGGCGTAACTAACTGGTAGATTATTTTGCAATAAACAAGCACCTAGCCCATTTTTGCTTGCATCTACTGAAATAACGATCGGCTTGTCTAGTACGTAATACTGCAATACAGGGACATTAACTAAACATTTTTTAAGGTATTCAAATGATTTCTGGTGTGAGGACATCCAGTGCCATTCCACATCTTTTTTTAACAGTTGCCTGAGACAGTGTGTTTTTTCAGACTGGTTCGGTACAAATCTACCAACATAGTTAACTAAACCGAGGAAACTCTCTAAATCTTTGCTATTGTTTGGTGGCTGCATTGCGGATATAGCTGTTGTGTGTGAACTATCTGGATAGATGCCCTGCGGAGTGATTTTATGCCCTAAATATTTTATTTCTGTAAGACCAATTTTACATTTATTTTTGTTTAATTTAAGATTTATTTCTCGACACCTTTTAAGCACTTTTATAAGCCTATTATCATGCTCTGATTTTGTTTTGCCGAATATCAGAATATCATCAATGAACAGGCACAATCCCTCAATGTCATCAAAGTGTTCATACAATTTTTTATGAAAAACCTCTGAAGCTGAAGTGATTCCGTAAGGTAAACGCAAGAATTTATATCTACCAAACGCGGTATTAAAAGTACAAAGGTCTGTACTATCATCATGCAATTTCTGCTGCCAAAAACCATTTTTAGCGTCGACTGTACTAAAATATTTTGCACCTGCCAGTCTTAACGTAATTTCTTCTAACGTGGGTAAATTAAAATGTTCACGCCTTATTGCTTTATTTAGATCTCGCGGGTCTAAACATATTCGAAGGTCACCGTTAGGTTTCCTTACCACAGTCATACTGTTTACCCAATCCGTCGGCCCACTAACTTTTGCTATTATTTTATCTTTTACCATTTCGTCTAATTTGATTTTTACGGCCTCTCTGAGAGCTACTGGCAATTTTCTAGGTGCGTGAACGACTGGGCGAATACTTTTATCTATACCTATTTTGTAAACTCCCGGCATGCAACCAATGGCATCAAACACATCTGAGTACTCACTAAATAAGCGATCTTTATAATCATAGCTTTGAGTCTTTTCAGTAACTGACAAAATTAATTTTACTATGTTTAGTTCCTGACAGGATTGCCGACCCAATATCGGTGGTGAATTAACATCCGCAACAATAAAATGCAAAATATACTCGCAGTCTCTGAACTTTATTTTCAAATTGCATCTACCTATTACTTTGATGTCACTGCCAGAATAGCCCCGCAACTTTATTGAAGTTTTAACCAGTTCAGTATCAGATAAAACCATTTCTCTTAGATAACTACGGGGCAACACGTTAACATCGGCACCCGTATCAATTTTAAAGGAAATTTCATTGCAATTTAATACCAATTTAACACACCAATCACTATTAGTTTTATTAAAATAATAGATTACCTGATCGGGGGACTCGTCGTTTTGCACCTCATAAACATTACTCAAGTTACCTACTCTCGAAAAGTGATTGAAATTATTGCACTTTAAACATCTCTTACCATAAGCCGGACAATTATTTTTATTATGGTTAAAACCGCATTTTCCACACTGTTCAATACGTTGCACTGGATTGTTCCGATATTGCGTAGGGGACGGGTAGTTGTAAGCAGCGGGCGACGCCCGCGCCGCGGGGAACTGTGCGCGAGGCGGACCGGGCCGGGGCGCGCGCCCGCGATACGTAGCACCACGAACACGATTTGCTGGATATCCGCGTCTTGAAATCCAATCCGCTCTGCATAACTCTTCGTTGCTATCGTAAAAGTCAGTATCTCTGTTCTCAACGGAGTATGCACGGTGTTCTGTAAATTCCTTTTTAATACTACCGGCGTGAACTTTTGATAACTGTGCGATATTACAGATGTCTAATGATTTTTGCAACGTCAAATCGGGTTCTCGTAATAGTCGTTCTCTTAGTGCGTTCTCTTTAATGCCACAAATTAATCTATCTCGTACTAAATCGTCAGACAAATCTTTAAATTCACATTTTGATGCTAATTTTCTTAATTCAAAAGAGTATTGTTCGATTGATTCTCCATCCAGTTGATCTCTAGTGAAAAATTGATGTCTTTGTACAGTTAAATTTTTCTTAAGCAAAAATAGTTCATCAAACTTTTTAATCAAGCTGGCAAGGTCTTTACACTGTTCTGGAAATTGGTCATACACTTTGCGGCATTGTTCACCGATAATGTGTAGAAAGATACTGACCTGCACTTTCGTCTCCTTCTTATTTAGCTCACATGCACTTAAGTAGATATTAAACGCACTTTTCCATTTTTCCCACTCTTTAGAAATATTTCCTGATGTTACATTTTCTAAGTTATTTATAAATGCAAATGGCGGAGGTGGCGGTAATACTGATTCCATGGCTGCATCAAATAATCTTACATATATAAAATCTTCAACAAATCACTACGTCGTTACTTACTAATTCAGTAAAGTACTGTATAACTTTGGGACGTAAATTCGATGTAAGCTAAACCTCAACTTTTAATATTCACTATTCGGCTGCGCCATGTTTATGCAGCAGGACAATCAAACACGCAATCCAGTTAACGACTAATTTATTGAGCATTAGACCTACCCCCATACCAATTCATTTTATTTGTATTCACAAATACCTACACCTGCGGCCTCACTCGTCGCTATCAGTTCAGGTACGGTTGTTTTAGGCTCTTCTGGAGTGAAGAATCGGATGTAGCCACTGCCGGACATGTGGGCTAACCGGCAATCTCTCTCCAGGATGGTCTGTTTTTGTTCTTCGGGGATTCCGAGGATTAGGTGAACTACCTTTTCCTTGGAACCCTCCTCTTGGGGCTTGTCTTCCACCGTCATATCATAGCACTGCCATGAGTCGACTTTGTAGATAGATAGATACTCTTTATTGCACACCAAACAAAGAAGTTACAGTTGATATTTACAGAAAGATGTACAATTTAGGCGGTCTTATCGCTAAAAATCGATCTCTTCCAGACAACCTTTAGGCAGAGGACAGCTACAAAGAAAGGGGAAAGTGCTGCAGAGTGCTTATTGTGTAATTTTATTTATAAACCTACAATGTTAATATCAATAAGTACAAACTACATACACGTACAAAAAATACCTATAAAATATAAATGCTAAGATAAAAATAAACATACATACATACTTAAATATAATATATATACCTATATGCCAGGAAATAACATGACTAACAACCAGTGATATTCCAGAAACAGCAATTCTCAAACCAGAAACGATTTGTTCTCACAGTGCAAGAAAATGTGCTTTAAGCCGACTTTTAAAAACAGCAATTGATTCGGATTGCCGAATTACTAAGGGTAAGGAGTTCCATAGACGTGGTTCCATTTGGGGGTGGTTGGGATCTACCTCCTAGCGGTCCACCCCGGGCAACGTCATCATAATTTGTGATGGCGGCTGAAGATCCCAAAGGCGGTGGTAGGCCCTGGAAGGGGCCGCCTGGCTCGCGACCACCATCCCGCCGGAGTCTGGCGCCAAGCAGCCCTGCTGTGTTCCGTCGGTGTGCGGGAGTACCAGTGCCATTGGGGGTTTGAAATTAAGTCAGTTGCGCTGTTGAAACCGGTCTCTGTCTTTAGGCGATGCTGTATCGGGTAACTCGTTCTGGAGGGTAGCGGGATCCGAGGCACGGTCCCAGCCGTTGGCCGACCGCAGTCAGTAGGGCGCCCGACATACGCGCTAGCCACGCGTAAAGGCTGCCCCGCCAACTTGCGAAAAATCCCGTTATGCTCCACCGTGCCAGTTGGCGACTGGATGGGAGGACCCGGTGGAGTGGTATCGGGGGGGCTCGGGCGTCCCCGCAGTCTCCAAGCGAGTTCCCCTCTGATCGGCTGAGCCGAAAAGTACGAGTAGGGTTTGCTAAGCAGCGCCTCGACTATATTTTTCTTTCCCCTACTAAAACTCTAAAAAAATGACAATGCAAAAGAAGAAGAAAAAGTTTAATCAACGGCGACACTTCCTCCCACTCAAAGTGCACCTCACCAACATCCGAGGTCTGCACTCAAATCTCGACCCGGTCCACCACCACCTGGAGACCGAGAAGCCGCACTTATTCTTCTTAACGGAGACGCAGATAGCAACACCGTCGGACGTGGCATACCTCAACTACCCTGGATACACTCTCGAACATAAGTTCAAGAAATGTGCAGGGGTCTGTGTGTATGTTCGCGATGACATCTGCTGTAAGCGTCTCCGTTGCTTTGAGAAGTCAAAATTTCCTGTGCTGTGGCTTTTGGTGGACACTGGGGTAGAGAAATCTCTCTGCGCTTGTGTTTACCGTTCGCACAGTGGAGATCGGGAGACGACTGGGCTCATGGAATACCTTGCTGAGACGGCAGACTCCGCACTTCAGCGATATCCAACAGCAGAGCTTGTTTTTCTGGGGGACTTCAACGCCCACCACAAAGAGTGGCTGTTCCCATACCAGAAAACTGACCATGCTGGGCGAGAGGCCCGCAAGCTAGCATTGGCGCTAGATCTCACTCAGCTGGTGGAACAAGCGACGCGAATACCGGATATCGCTGATCATACACCCAATTGCCTGGACCTACTGCTGACAACTGATCCACACAGACACTCGGTTTCAGTCTCGGCTCCACTGGGATCGTCCGACCACTGTGTAGTGAAATCCGTATCGATCTGCTCTTCTCCGGATAACACCCTTAGGGGTACGAGGAGAGTATGGCGATACGAGTCAGCAGACTGGGACGAGATGCGAGCTTTCTTTGCATCATACCCGTGGCGGCAGTTATGTTTCTCTTCGAAAGACCCCTCATGCGTCGCTGATGCGATCACAGCTGTTATCCGGCAGGGAATGGAATATTTCATTCCATTTTCCGACATCCCGCTCGGTTACAAATCCCGACCTTGGTACAACGCGGACTGTGCTCGAGCTGAGGCTCGTAAACAGTCAGCTTACCAGGCTTGGGTAAAAGCTCGAGATCAAAAAGTGCGAGCGCGAAAGGTGCGAGCAAAGAAGAGAGCATATAATACAGCCGCCAGGTCTTGCAAAAGGGTGCTGCGAAAAGCTAGGTTCGACCATGTCAGTGTGCCGATACCTTCTTAGTTGAGGTGGCAACAATTAGGGTAGACAATAAAAATAAGTTCTAAATTTATAGGCTTATAATTTTAGTTACTTAAAACAAAATTAGTACAGGTAGTAGGTCCGCAATTATTGACAACCGAACGGTACAATGCCTCAAGAATAATCAAAACCACTGTCCTCGTACGCTGGTTCCGGTAGGGTTTGACGGCGACTCGGCAGCAGCAGAAGGGTTAAATTTTAAAAAGGTATGATGAATATAATGGGCCGGGCTTCCACGGAGAATCAAGACAGGAACCGGGAACCGGGGCCCTGGAATTCCGGAGATTGGACAATTTAAGAAAAGTCCGATTTCGTTTATATGACTGCGACATCAGGCCGGAAGCGGTGAAAAGCGGATCGGATGGAATGATTATTGCAAATAAATAGTTAATAATGATGAGGCAGTCATACAAAATCATCCTAAAGCTAGCTAATTAAGCACTATGCACAAAATTATTGATGTAGATTAATTTTGCAATGATGATGAATAATCATTGAGAAAAGTGAAAAATTTACATTTAAGTAACGTATGGAACATACGTATGGCTTAACCTTATAAGATATTCGATAGAAAACAGTAAGACATAATAAAAACAGATGACCGCATATGGCCATGAAGGTCATGCGAGGTCATGTGCGCACGATATTTGTAGTATGAAGGTACACAGTAAAGGATCTTAATTTATTGTTAACTTGATTTGACAGCGACTCCTAGCTGATTCGTACTAATATTTGTGGGCTGAACACTTAAGCGCTACACGCGTTACACATGCAGGTACTACTTTTTTTATTACTAGGTAGGTACTTACTACTAGGCACTAATTAAGCACTAAGTTAAACATAAGACTATTTTACAACACTCACCCGATATCGGGGTAACACAGACGTTGATAAATTTGGTAGAAGTGAAATATGAAATTTACGACGCCCGTAGTTCGTCGTGACTCGTGAGTAGGCAGATTTTATCACAGCAGTTGTATGTCCTTGCGTTAAAATGACTTCGCGTGGACTGCCGAGCCGAGCGAACTCGCTCAACCTGTTTTTACATACGTGTTCACTCGTCGTTCGCGCTCGCAGATACTTGAAACTAGCAGTTGCGCCAGAGTTTACTTATTAGTTTTTGTAGTTTTAATTTTTTATAGTTAGCCTAAGATTTAATTTAAGTTTTTAATATTGTAATTACCTTTTTTTTTGTTGATAAGTTAGTTATAAGTTTTAGTTTATTTGTTCTATTTTGTAAAGAGTGTAACGAACCGTTACATACCCCCCTTTTTAGGTTAGGATTTTGCTTAGAAAATCAACTAGTCTTAAGGTAATCTAAGTAAGCTTAAAATCTTTCACGTGCCAGGTTCCTATATTTCGCCCTGCCATGTCTTCAAGTTCATAAACTAGTCTAGATTTTTTTCTAATAATACGGCATTTTAAAAATTTTGGAGCTAATTTTTTTGAGAATTTGTTATCTTTATCACTTTGATAAAAGGTTATTTTCCAAACAACATCACCCACGTTAAAATCCACATTTTTACGACGGAGGTTATAGTTAGTACTATTCCTGGAATGTGCCTTAATTAGTGATAGATGGACTTTGTCAAATAATTTTCGCAAAACCCCCAAGTTTTCTGCGTAGCTGTCTCAAGGTGCGAATATGATATGATTTTCAAGGTCAGAGTCTACATAATGAGAGCCACAACTAACAAGCTCTCGCCCAAAAACTAAAAATGATGGTGTAAATCCCGTCACCTCATTGACAGCACTATTTAATGCAAATTGTATCTTAGGAATGTTAGTATCCCAAACCCTATGGTCTCCATCAATAAATGTAGATATTGCGGTCACGATAGTTTTATTGTAGCGCTCGACTGTATTTATCTGCGGAGTATACAATGGTGTATAGAAAATGTAAGGAATATTGTAAGTTTCGAACAGATTTTTCATTGTGACGCTAGTGAACTGTCTCCCGTTATCCATCAAAATGGTACTGGGTACGCCGTGAACGAGGAAAACGTTTTCTTCAATTATTTTAGAAATAATATCTGAAGTCGCTCGCCGGATTGGAAATAGCAAACAATATTTTGAGAAACAGCACGTTATCACTAATAGGAAGGTGTTTTGCCTTCTCGATACTGGCAAGGGTCCAACTAGGTCCACGCTTAACATTTGAAATGGCCGGCTGCAATCTTTAGGCCTGCCCATTATACCGAGTGTTGGGTGGTTAGGGTGTTTATGGGATAGGCAGATATCGCAACTAGAAACCATATCAACCACATCCTTGTGCATATTTGGCCAAAAATAATTGAGAGCAATGCGTTTATGAGTTTTGAAAATGCCAAAGTGGCCAGAAGTAGGATCAGAATGGTTTTTCTTTATTATTTCTTTACGATGTTCTAATGGGACCACTTCCTTCCATTCAAATTCTCTAGTCAAGGGGTTAAGGGATTTGGTGTACCTGAATAATTTTTCATTTTTAATTTGATAGTTTAAGTAAGAGGTGGGGGATTTAAGACATCCCTCAAATATGTCTAAGTCCCAAGGATCGCTAGTTTTCTGACTTGTTGAGTCAGCTACGGCATCGACAGTGGATATGGGAACAGCTCGTGACAGGCTGTCAGGAACTACATTTTCAGAACCTTTACGATGTCTTATATCGAAGTTATAAACAGAAAGCCTAACACCCCATCGGGCTAATCGCCCTGTCGGGTTATTTAAATTAAGAAACCATTTTAGAGAAGAATGGTCTGTATAAACAGTAAATTTGAGACCATTCTCTAGATAGCAACGCCAGTGTTCAATGGCCGTTAGCACTGCTAACGCCTCGCGTTCAGTAGCACTGTAGTTGCACTCCGGTTGTGAAAATGATTTGCTCATATAGGCTATAACTTTTTCAATGCCTTTATGTGTTTGGGTGAGTACTGCTCCCATACCGTAATCACTGGCATCGGTATGCACTTCAAAGGGTACAACATAATTTGGACAGGAAAGAATGGGTGTCGAAACGAGACATTGTTTTAATTTCAAGAAGGCGTCATTGGCTTTAGTAGACCAAGTAAAAGGCGGGGCTTTCTTACCCTGGGTTGTCAGTTTGTTTAAGGGGTTCGCTAGGGTACTAAAGTTTGGTATAAACCTCCGGTACCAAGAGGCAGTACCCAGAAATCGTCTCACTTCCTTACGATTAGTAGGGGTCGGGTAATTTACAATCGCCTCTACTTTGTCTGGATCAGCTTATAGACCGTTAGAGTCCACTACGTATCCCAGATATTTTAGCTGTTGCCTGAAAAACTGGCTTTGTTTGAAGTTAATTGTTAGGTTCGCCATTCTTAGTTTTTCAAGAACTCGTAATAATAGAGAAATGTGTTGTTCGAAGTCATTTGAAACGATATGAAGTCATCAACGAACACAAAAACCCGGTGCTCGAATTCAGGCCCATAAAACAAGGCATCGACCAACCTTTGTTGGGTAGCAGGTGCATTTGTCAAGCCAAAGGACATCGACTTAAATTGGAAGGTTTCACGCGACGAAATATAGAATGCAGTCTTTTGTCTGTCATTCTCTTTTATTAATATCTGCCAAAAACTTTTAGATAGGTCCAGACTTGACAAATACTTTGCATCACGTAAATTGTCGAGAATTTCTGCGATATAGGGTAGGCTATACGCGTCTTTTTTTGTCACAGCATTAAGTTTTCTGCTGTCGAGGCAGAACCTTAATTCGCCGTTTTTCTTTGGTGTCAGGAGGACTGGGGACGACCATGGGCTTTCGCAAGGCTCAACCACTTCTTCCTTTAGCATGTCATCCAGCTGCTCTGCTAAAATGCGTTGTTTCTCTGGAGACATTCTATAGTAGCGTTGTCGAATAGGGGCAGCATCCCCGATGTCAATTGGATGTTGTATTAAGGTAGTGCGACCTAGACCACGTTCTTCATAAGATATTTCATGAAACATAGATATCACATTATCAGCTTCGGATTTTTGTTTTTGTGACAAATGGCTGTAAGAGCATAGATTTTGCGGTTTCGGCTCGAGTTTAGAAGTAAACATATCATCGGAGTCTTTATAATAAACTATTCTGTCGAGATGTTTTGGAAAAAGGCCAAACCGTCTCCAGAAGTCCATTCCTAGAATTAGTGAATGTTTTATGTTAGGGACAATGTAAGTTTTAAGTGTGTGTGTTTGATCATAGAAATTTATTGGGAGATGTAAAACTCCTTTAGACTCCAATTTTTCGCCACCTGCTGCTATGAATTGAGCGGTATCAGATTTTTCTAGTTTAAAACCTGCATGCAATAAAAATTCGTGACTGCCATTGCCTAATATAGTGCACGAGGACCCAGTGTCAAGAAGGCCGATGATAGGTTTGTTTTCAATGGTAATAGACACATAGGGCCGGGACACATTGACGTAATTACTGTGGATTGAAGAGACAGCATTATAAGTGGAATATGAGGTGACGAAATTCAACCACCTTTGCCAGTCTGACTCATTAAAGTGCTTATGAGAGTAAGTGTGCCTAGAAACACTGTCTTTCCAATCCACCTCTATTCGTTTTTTTGATTATTTACAGTAATAGGGTTGCATTTGGGACATTCAGGAAAGCGGTAATCTTTCTCGCCACATTTAAAACAGACAATAGTTCGTTCTTCTTTACAACTACTGAGAGAGTGATCATCAGTTCTACATCAATATACGGACCTAGATGGTCCTGATGTAACTGCGTTAACTGTAATATTTTTGTTTTGGTTTAAACTATTGGACTCTCTTTGACATATATTTGTACTGGTGGGAGTTGGTTTTTGGTTAGTATTTAAGTTAGAGTAATTTGTTTTTTGTTCACTGTATTTATTTTGAGAAGAATATTTATAGTTTATATAGTAATTGTGTTTATAAGCAAACTCGGGAGCAACTGTGCTGTTTGATACTCTAGGGGGCTCATGAAAATTAGAGAATCTGGCTTGTACATTTTCGTAATTGCGACATGTTGAGACTAAGGAGTCAATACTTTCAATTTCTGGTGTAGCAGCCAGAGTACTCGCATAACATGGTCGAATATTATGAAGCAAAATCTGCAACTTTTCTGCTTCTGAAAATGGTTTGCTTAAGCGAGAAAATAAACTATGCATGATTGAGATATAAATTGTGATATTTTCTCGTTCTCCTTGAGTACGCGATCTTATCTCAGCAGCAAGTCTGTAGTCATAATCACTACTACTAAAATCTTGTTTGAGCAGGGTACATAGGTCTTGCCAAGAGTCTATTTTGCTTTTATTGTAACGATACCAGTGTAGCGCATCGCCGGTAAAAATTTCATACGCCAACGACAACACTTTATCGAAAGCTATACCACGAGACTCAACGAATTCTTCAACCTTTAATATAAAAGAGTGCACACATCTGTTCCCCGAATATTTAAGTTTTCCTATGTCCGCTGAAAGGGTCCGCTCACTACAAGAGAACGGTATAGTAGGAAATTCAGGAGCAGTTGAAGGGACTTTAGTTTGTATGATCTGTGGTTTCAAAGCGTTTAATTCTTTGTAGTAGGCGTTGAAGCTTGAGACACAAACTTTATAAACGTCAGCGACTTCAGATGTGTTATTAATTCTATTAATACGGTGATAAAGATGATTCAGCAAAGTTTCAACTTTTGTGTAAACATTTTTGTCATATTTAGTTTTTAAATTACTTAGAAGGCTATGAGCTTTAATAAGTGATTCTTTTACAGACTTCAAATCATCGCTTGGCTCTAAGTGTGATTCGGTTATGTCTTCTGAAGCGTTCAGTTGGGATAGTTTAGCAATTTGTCTCCGTATTTCAAGAACTGTATCGCCAGAACCACCACGTAGTTCAACCTCATATTCCAATTCGGCCTTTTGTAAGGAGAGAAACTTAACTGGATAAGACATTGTGCCGCGGTATGGAGTGTGTGTTGCAAATTAAATTAAGCACACTACGACAGCAATGATTAAAAAGCAGGGTAATAATGTGTATCTGCCAATGTGTGATCTTACCACAGTAGTATATTTTTAAATATATTGGAAAGGAATAGTTTTTAAATTACTGTTTTACTAACAAAAATTAAAACACAAGTAAAAAAAAACTATCTGTAAAAGCACACAGAAGTAAGTTATAAAATTAGCACAAATTGGTCTTAAAATTAGATTTAGAGCCAACACCAATAAAAACCATTAATTGCTAAAAGGACAAGGTAACGTTTCGGTTGCAATTTTACCCGTTGTAAGGCGCCAATGTGCCGATACCTTCTTAGTTGAGGTGGCAACAATTATGGTAGACAATAAAAATAAGTTCTAAATTTATAGGCTTATAATTTTAGTTACTTAAAACAAAAGTAGTACAGGTAGTAGGTCCGCAATTATTGACAACCGAACGGTACAATGCCTCAAGAATAATCAAAACCACTGTCCTCGTACGCTGGTTCCGGTAGGGCTTGACGGCGACTCGGCAGCAGCAGAAGGGTTAAATTTTAAAAAGGTATGATGAATATAATGGGCCGGGCTTCCACGGAGAATCAAGACAGGAACCGGAAACCGGGGCCCTGGAATTCCGGAGATTGGACAATTTAAGAATAGTCCGATTTCGTTTATATGACTGCGACATCAGGCCGGAAGCGGTGAAAAGCGGATCGGATGGAATGATTATTGCAAAGAAATAGTTAATAATGATAAGGCAGTCATACAAAATCATCCTTAAGCTAGCTAATTAAGCACTATGCACAAAATTATTGATGTAAATTAATTTTGCAATGATGATGAATAATCATTGAGAAAAGTGAAAAATTTACATTTAAGTAACGTATGGAACATACGTATGGCTTAACCTTATAAGATATTCGATAGAAAACAGTAAGACATAATAAAAACAGATGACCGCATATGGCCATGAAGGTCATGCGAGGTCATGTGCGCACGATATTTGTAGTATGAAGGTACACAGTAAAGGATCTTAATTTATTGTTAACTTGATTTGACAGCGACTCCTAGCTGATTCGTACTAATATTTGTGGGCTGAACACTTAAGCGCTACACGCGTTACACATGCAGGTACTACTTTTTTTATTACTAGGTAGGTACTTACTACTAGGCACTAATTAAGCACTAAGTTAAACATAAGACTATTTTACAACACTCACCCGATATCGGGGTAACACAAACGTTGATAAATTTGGTAGAAGTGAAATATGAAATTTACGACGCTCGTAGTTCGTCGTGACTCGTGAGTAGGCAGATTTTATCACAGCAGTTGTATGTCCTTGCGTTAGAATGACTTCGCGTGGACTGCCGAGCCGAGCGAACTTGCTCAACCTGTTTTTACATACGTGTTCACTCGTCGTTCGCGCTCGCAGATACTTGAAACTAGCAGTTGCGCCAGAGTTTACTTATTAGTTTTTGTAGTTTTAATTTTTTATAGTTAGCCTAAGATTTAATTTAAGTTTTTAATATTGTAATTACCTTTTTTTTTGTTGATAAGTTAGTTATAAGTTTTAGTTTATTTGTTCTATTTTGTAAAGAGTGTAACGAACCGTTACATCAGCCGTATTGGGGCGAAACTTGCATCTTACCCACAGGGTAGTAAGCAGTTCTGGTCCCTGTCGAAATCAGTCGAATCTAACTTCTGCCTTTCTACACTACCTCCAATGCAGAAACCTGATGGGTCACTTGCCCACACCGCAACAGAGAAAGCAAATTTATTTGCCGATCTGTTTGCAAGCAATTCACGTCTAGACGCTGGCTCGAAACATCCACCCAGCATGCCTCACTGTGATTCTTTGATGCCAGAGATCACAGTGCACAACAAAGAGGTCCGTAGATCCCTTCTTGGTCTAGACGTGAACAAGGCCTGTGGCCCAGATGGCATACCAGCAAGAGTGCTGAGATATTGTGCGCCTGAGTTGTCTCCCGTACTGACGCGACTGTACCGCCTCTCTCTCACGACAAAAATCGTACCAAAATCTTGGAAGCTTGCCAATGTGCAACCAGTACCCAAGAAGGGTAGCCGTGCCGACCTTGGTAACTACAGACCGATCGCCATCACTTCCGTACTCTGTAAGGTTATGGAAAAAGTCCTAAATTGCAAACTGCTTTCATACCTAGAAGACAATGATCTTCTCAGTGATCGTCAATATGGCTTCCGCCGGGGACGTTCAACTGGGGATCTTCTAGTGTATGTAACGCATTGCTGGGGCGAAGCCATCGAAAACCACGGCGAAGCAATCGCAGTGTCGCTGGATATTTCGAAGGCTTTCGACAGGGTTTGGCATGCGAGTCTGCTGAGCAAGCTTCCAGCGTACGGTATCCCCACTGGCTTCTGTAGCTGGGTGGCTGACTTCCTGAGAGAACGGTCGATCCGAGTAGTCATTGACGGCTGCTCCTCTGATCTCAAGGCCATTGACGCCGGAGTTCCTCAGGGGTCTGTGCTCTCTGCGACTCTTTTCCTGCTGCACATTAATGACCTGCTATCTTCAGGTATTGTTGGGTACGCAGATGACAGTACTGTCACGGAGAAGTATCTGTCTAGTGCAGGAGCCAGTGGAGTTGAGCGTACGAGCCTGACGTTAAGTAATGTCTCCCAGTGGGGCGATGACAATCTCGTCAGCTTCAATGCCTCTAAGACGCAGGCGTGTCTTTTCTCTACAAAAAGGAGTCCTTTCACCCTTTCTCCTACTTTCCGAGGTACATCTGTTCCAGTGACCGACACTCTACAACTTCTTGGCATGGAGTTGTCCTCTGACTTCAAATTTGGCACCACCATCGAGTCTAAGGCTCAAATTGCAGCTAGAAAGTTGGGCGTCCTGAATAAAGTCAAGCGGTACTTCACGCCTGGACAGCTTTTAACTCTTTACAAAGCCCAAGTCCGATCTTGCATGGAGTACTGCAGCCACCTTTGGGACGGCTCGGCGAAATACCAACTTGCTGCACTAGACTCGGTGGAACGCAGAGCCAAGAGAATAATAGGCGATAAAAAACTGGTGGCGTCCAAGCTGCACAGCATGGTTCACCGCCGCAAAGTTGCTTGCCTATCGGTCTTCTACAGATTGTACTTCGGAGAGTGTGCTCATGAGCTGCATGAGCTCATACCACCGTCACCTTTTTTCCATCGAACATCCAGACGCACGGCCGGCTACCATCCGTTCTTAGTTGATATACCCATAATCCGCACTAAGCGCTTCTCATCATCTTTTATAATGCGCACAGCTAAAGATTGGAATTCCCTGCCTGCGTCTGTATTTCCGAGTGCATATAACCTGACTCTCTTTAAGTCCAGAGTGAATAGGCATCTTCTGGGCAAGCTCGCTCCATCGTAGATCCCATCTATGCTCTAGAGCAAGATTGGGGTCAAGAGTAAACCCATCTCAAGTAAAAAAAAAAAAAAAAAGACGAGTTGACTGAACAGTAAACGACCGCGTATAATAGTTTGTAGTATGGAGAGGAAATTTCAGAAGCAGGCTTTTGGATGACCGCATGTCATGACCCCGTGATGACTGCAGAAATTGAAAGCGCTCTTTCAGATACGGAGGTGATTTCGGACTAAACAATATTGTAAAAAGTAAAGAGAGAATATGCATATCCCGCCTGAGTCGGATTGGGAGCCATTTAAGCTTGGACCGGTATTCGCTGACATGGTCATACTTCCGTAGACCAAAAACTATCTGGATACAGAAGTTTTGTAGGCGCTCAAGCTTATTAAGCTGATTCTCGTCTAAATCTAAATAGCAACAATCTGCGTAATCTAAGATGGGAAACAAAAGAGCCTGAACAAGAGCAATTTTAGTGGGTATGGGTAAGAAATTAAATTTGTACCACTGGTTCTGGGCACAAAGGACTCGGTGCAGTGTGCCAGCGTCAGTGATACGGGTGTGGACAAGCAGCCCCGCCTTTAGCTTCTTTGTCATCTCTGACTGTTTATTATCGGTCAGAGTGGTGCCCGGTATGGGTGACGGTATGGTTTTTATGTTGTCGACCAGCCAGCCGAGAGCGTTCGTATCCTCACACCACATCGCTAGTGCCCCATCCATAAGGAAGGGGCGTCCGCGGAAGGACGGAGCTTGCGCGCTCGGAGACGGTGAGGACAGAACAGCCTGCAGGACACTATCATCGATAGTCTCTCTGAGTTGCTCTGCCTGGCTGGACGAAAGGTCTCTCGGCGGAACGGTGATAACCGCTACTCTCAGATGCGATTTATTCGCATCTGCGTAGCTTATCGTCCGCTTTGGCCTCGCGTCGGTTTTCGCGCGTTTGGCTTCTCCCCTGGGTGACTGAGTTTCATCCAGACGAGCCCGCTTCGAAGAAGCTCGCTCCTCAAGACGATCCCCAGACCCAGCCTGCTCCTTTTCAGGAGCAGTGGAAGCGGTCGCAGCAGATCTCCGGTTACGGTGACCTCTCGGCTTACGTCTCCTTTTCGACTGTGCTGGTGGTGGTGGTGGTGGTGGTGGTGGTGGTGGTGGTAGTGGTGGTAGTAGCGGTGGAGCCAGTGCCTGTGCGCCGTTACCATCTCCGTGGAGGTGGGCGGCGCAGGTCTGCGCTGCGTCGGCTGCCGCTTTGGTTATAGGCTGCAGGGCTTCCCTTCCCGCGCGCCGGTAGTGGCGACTACGTTCCGGTTGTCCCTTTAGCCCTTGGTTATGTGTGTGTGTGTGTGTTTGGGTGGTGGAGCCGCTGAGCCAGCCTTCCCCTTTTTCAAGGGGCGCCTACAGTCCACTGGTGTTGTGGCATAGTTTCTGAACCAGTGGATATGGCCTTTGCGAGGCCTGACAGGTCCAGACTTGAGCCTGGTCCAGTGTGTGGTGTGCTGCTAGTAACATTCACCGACACGGGAGCCTGGACGTCCACCCCCGAGCGGTCATCGGTAACAAATTTCACACTCGCAGGCCCAGTTGTTAGGGTCCTGTCGATGTAATAAAACTAGCGGACTGTACACTATAGGTGCTGTAATTCTCGCCTCTCAATATTTACAGTAAATTAATGAAATACGCGATATGGTCCGGCAACGGTGGATGTCCCAAGGCGAGTGTCCGAGCGCGGTCGCGATGATCGCGATGACGTCACCGCCCGCACTCGTCTCCCGCGCCTAGTGTTGTTGCGATCGCAACATACTCCCCGGCTTGAAGTCTGAAGACGAAAAGACTTCAAAGATCTGGAAGAGGGCACAGGTTAATAAAAGCTCTTCGAATGGTGCCACTCTTTGTCTTGAGCTCAGCGACTCTGGAGACATTGTCGTTGCCAGGGTAGAGCTTTGTGACTTGCCCCATCGACCAAAGCAGAGGAGGAAGAACTCTATCTTTGACGAGCACAAGAGAGCCAATTTTCAGCTCTGTATTCGATGACCGCCACTTCACTTTATGCTGCAAGAGAGCTACATATTCGAGCGAGAAGTGGTTCCAAAAATGCTGCTTGATAAGCTCTGTTCTCTTGAACCGCTGAAGTCGGCTGATGTCGGTCTCTTCAGGGATCTGTGGATGTGGTACAAAAGACAGTGGTCGTCCAATCAAAAAGTGGGCAGGAGTCAGGGCAGTAAGGTCGTTAGGATCTGAAGACAGAGGAGTAAGTGGACGGGAGTTTAAAATGGCTTCAATTTGAGCGAGGCATGTAGCCATCTCTTCAAAAGTAAAGTTAGTGGTTTGTAATAACCGTCTAAGGTGGTGCTTGGTGGATTTGACGGCTGCCTCTGCTAATCCGTTGAAATGAGGACTATAAGGGGGAACGAATTTAAATTCAATACCCTCCTGGGCAATATGGCCTTCAAGATTAGACTGAACTAGGAATCTCGAAAGTTCATTAAAAGTACCTACAAAATTAGTTCCGTTATCGGAAATTATGATTTGAGGCTTTCCCCGTCTAGAAATAAAGCGATTTAAAGCGGCTAAGTAAGCCTCAGAGGACAGAGCCGTAACAAGTTCAATGTGACAGGCTTTAATCGCATTGCAAATAAAAATTGCCAAAAATGACTTGATAAGTCGTCAACCACGACCCTTACGGTCTGCTATCAACACTGGGCCTGCGTAGTCCACGGAACAATGTAAAAATGGGTACTCTAGCTCAGTTCGGGATGCAGGCAACTGGCCCATGATGGGTTGAACTATATTTGCCTTGAATCTGCAACACCGAACACATTTATGAACTGTGGCCTTGGCTAGATTCCTACCACCTAATGGCCAATAAGTTTGCCTGATGTTGGCTAAAAGAAGCTGCGGGCCAGCATGTAGACATTTTAAATGAAAATAATTAAAAAGAATTTCAGTGAAATGATGTTTTGAACATAATAAAATAGGATGTTTAGTATCATAAAAGTGGAAATAAAAGGAGTTCCTCAAAAAGCTAGCGAGAATCTTTTTGAAGTTGTTGGCAAAATTGGGACCACTATCAAGTATCCCGTTACAAAACCCAATATCAATTTCGTGACAAGGATTCCGTCCCGCGATAAGGGCTCCAATACTAAGTCAATATTGGTCTCTTTTATTAACAAGTATACAAAGGAGGATTTTGTGTCAGCGGCGCGTCAGAAATCTTTTACCGCATTGGACATAGGGCTGCAGGGATCACACAGGATCTACGTAAACGACCACTTGACGGCTCGAAATAAGCAATTATTGACCAAAACCAAGACACTGGCAAGTGAAAACAATATCCAATTCGTCTGGGTGAGACATAGCAAGATATTTGCCAGGAAGAATCCTACATCTCCTGTGTTCACCATAGCAAAGGACAGCGATTTATCTAAACTCAGTGCCAAACAAAATAAACAACCGGAACTTACTTTAAACCAATGAAATTAATTAGTATTTATAAATTATTATATTCAAACCACGGTTCGTTAAAAAAGGTGCTGAATGTAATTTACAAAGTTTATAATTTGCTTAAATTTTACCATCGGACGATTTTCATAATTGCCATTGCTTTACTTGTATTAATACAAAACACTACATAAAATGTTAGGGGTAGCGGCCCGCCTGCTAGGCGCCCCTGCAACAGGTGTAGAAGTGCATTGTTCGCGAGTACTGCGCATCGCCCGTCAAGTTACTTTTAACTACCGCATTATTTGTGCTGATATTTACGCAGGTAACTGCTTTATATTATTGATGAAATATTTAACAACTGTGTTTATTAAGCCGATCCTGTCACTTCCTTTTTATTCTGTCTTTATACTTTTTGGATACAACTTAGATAATGCGCTTTTTAGCTACAATATTAAATCTAAATATGTCTTTAATGCATATCTAAATGCAAAATTGTTGAATTCTACTACTATTAACAATTATGTTGTTAGTGTTAGTATATTAAGTAATGGATAGTAACGTCAATTTTAGTATCTATTACCAAAATGTTAGGGGGTTGCGAACAAAAACAGATATTTTTTTGCAAAATTTAAGATTGAATAATTATGACATAATTGCTTTGACGGAGACCTGGCTTTTGGACGGAATATCAGACTGTGAATTATTTGACGACCGTTATGTCGTATGGCGCCGAGACAGAGACTACTGTAGAACCCGACAGACAAGAGGTGGCGGAGTATTACTCGCGGCCCGCCGTGACTTACTGGTTACCTCCAAGCCCCAATGGCAATCTAGTGCTGAGGATATATGGTTTACTCTTCTTATTACCCAAACTTCCAATGGCCAGTCGAAACGGAAAATCTCGTTCAATTTGAATGTCTGCACTGTTTATCTATGTGAAGAAAATCTAGGCTACAATTTTGCTACACAATTATCAAACTTTTCCAATAAGCTTATTTCGATCACTAATGACAACCCGTCCGATAAATTCATAATACTAGGAGACTTTAATATGAGCAATATCGTTTGGAAGATATCTGGGCAGGGATTTATGTCGGCGGACTTATCCAATCAGATCGAAATCGATTTCGTTAATACCATAAATTATTGTGGTTTCGATCAATTCAACTGTATTAAAAACAATTTTAATCGTATTTTAGACCTAGTGTTTTCTAATGACTTATTAACAGTGTCAGCGTGTTCGGATCCACTTGTTCCTGAAGACCCTCACCACAGAGCTCTGGAGATTACGGTTAATTTTATTAATATTCTTCCACTTAAACCTACTCCTCACTCCGTTTATATGTATCGACGTGCCGACTACGACCAAATATGCTCAAGCCTAATAAAAACCGACTGGAACCAAATTCTTGGACGGGGTAGTGTCGACGATGCCGTCGGTGCATTCAACGATATTATCTATAAGTTAAGAAACGAGTTCGTTCCTGTTAGATCATCCAGTAAAGTAAAATACCCTCCATGGTTTAGCGCACCATTAATAAAAATTCTAAAGGAAAAAACTAAGTACCATCGTAAATTTAAAGTCTACGGGAATAAGTCTGACGAGCAGTCATTTAGGGTGCTACGCGATAGGGCTAAGAGGGTTGAACTGGAGTCATATAACAACTACATTTCTTCTATCGAAAATTCTATTAAATCGAATCCAAAAGCGTTTTGGACTTTCAATAAAAACATGCGTGCTTGTCCCTCGATTCCCTCAAGTATGTCCTACCTGGGTGAATCGTGTCACGACGGGCCAGAAATAAGTAACCTTTTCTCAAGTTATTTTAGTTCAACGTTTTTGAAATGTGACCCAAGTTCAAACTTAAATGTCCAAGATGACTCATCAGGGCATGTTGATGACTGTTCTTGCGATATTGCCTCCATAGAAGTAGATGTAGATCAGGTCTGTAAACTTCTCAAGTCCTTGGACTTGAACAAGTCTGCGGGACCGGATGACCTACCTGCAGTATTTCTGGTGCGTTGTGCTGATGAACTAAGTTTACCTGTCTCCATTCTTTTTGAAAGGTCTCTACAAGAGGGTATAATGCCGGTTAAATGGAAGCTTGCATACATTACGCCGATCCACAAGAAAGGTCCAAAGGACTGCATTGAGAATTATAGACCTATCTCAAAGCTTTGTTTACTGGCTAAGGTACTTGAGCGTATAGTATTTGACCAAACTTATGGTAGTTTGAAACTTCGTTTTTTCCTTATCAACATGGTTTCTTAAAGAATCGTTCAACCGTCACTAACCTAGCAACTTTTACTGACTTCCTTACTGATCAAATGGATCATGGCAATCAAGTGGATGTAATTTATACTGATTACGCAAAAGCATTTGATCGTATTGACCACAAAATTCTTCTACTAAAACTTCAAAGTATGGGCATCAGAGGTGATCTGTTCAGATGGTTTTCCTCATATATTCAAAATAGATCTCAAGCGGTGGTTTTAAAAGGTTACATGTCATCTTGGATATGTATTCCCTCAGGAGTACCCCAGGGATCGCTGCTGGGACCTCTATTATTTACAATCTTCATCAATGATATCGACCAATGCTTCCCTAGCTCTCGCTTTCTACTCTTTGCAGATGATATAAAAATTTTTCGAGTGGTCAATAACCAAAACGATGCCATACAACTTCAAGCTGACTTGACCAACTGATGCTTACTGTCGCAATAATAAACTTGATCTCAGTGTATCTAAATGTTTCTCAATAAGTTTTTCTCGGAAAAAACACCCCTATGCTTTTAATTACACTATTAAGAATAATAAATTAACCTCTCAAAGCGTGGCGAAAGATTTGGGAGTGATTCTCGACAGTAGACTTCTATTTGATAAACATATAACCAGTATAACAAATAGAGCATCTAGAGCCCTTGGTTTTGTCACTCGTATGTCTAAGCCTTTTAAAAATATGAAGACAAAAAAATTGTTTACTGTGCCTATGTTCGCAGCCTCCTTGAATACGCTAGTGTGATTTGGAGCCCATGTTACGATGTTTATAATACCTCAATTGAAAAGATCCAAAGAAAATTTACTAGATTTCTAAATTTCAAATTTCGTATCCCTAAATTGTCGTATGAGGAGCGTTGTATGAGGTTTCATCTTTTGCCACTTAGCTTACGGCGTAATATCTCTGATATTGTATTTCTTATAAAGCTGGTGAGAGGTGGAATTGATTGTCCCGATTTGCTCAATAGGATCTTATTTAGAATACCCTCGCGGGCACTTCGTAATAATGTTTATAAACCGTTTAGTATTCCTTTTTGTCATACTAACTATAGGCGTAATAGCTGTCTAGTTAGAGCTTGTCAAGCATTTAATAATATTAGTGTTAATGTTGACTTATTTTATGGTAGTATTAATAGCATCAAAATGGCAGTTTTGAAATCGGCTGAATCCGTGGCACTTTAGTCTGTTTGTTTACGTGTTTTGCTTTTCTTTTTAAGTATAAATTTAATTTTTATTAAGCAATACTGTTGTTGCACTTTTTGTTATCTATTTGTGGTAGCTTGTTATTAGCTTCTAGTTGTTAATTTCCTAAAACTGTAGTAAATTTGTAAGCTGTAAGCTATCCTAAGAAATGAAAATAAAATAAATAAATAAATAAAATAACTATATGGCGAGTTTTTTATTCTTCCGCCAACTCGGATAATATTGTTTTTATCTAAGAATGGAGATAAAGAGGTAAGACGGTTCTTTTTTTGGAGTGCTTCTCCTGACTTAAGAATGGTATATTCAGAAGGAAACATTTCAAGTTGTGCTTTTTGTATAATTATATTTAGTGAATTTTGAAGCCCTTGTACAGTTAAGTGACCATTTAATTTATTATTTTGATTTTTGCAATTATAAATGAACCTTTGTAAATATGCCATTGATCTTTGTAAATATGTAAAATTAGATTTATTTTTTATTAAATCAGAGATGGGGTCATGATTAATAAAATTTGAATCATGATTAATAAAAGTGGGACAGGCGACTAATTCAGGTAGATTATGTTTCTCATCATGTCTATCATTAGGATTTTTCGGCCATTCGGTTTCGTCTTTAAGCAAAAAACAAGGACCTGACCACCACAAAGATGAAAAGCTGATGGAATCGGCCTTCAGCCCTCGAGAAACATGATCCGCCGGATCGTCCTTAGAAGGTACGTAGCGCCACGAGTAACCAATAGTACTTTCCTGTATTTCGTTAACACGATTGCGAACGAAATTTTTTAGTTGAGAAGGTGAAGTCTTTAACCACCCTAACACGATGGTAGAGTCACACCAAAACGTGCAATTGGCAACAGGAATGCTCAACGCAGCTAACACTTTGCTACATAATCTTGTAGCTAATAAGGCTCCACAGAGCTCAAGGCGCGGCATCGTTGTTGGCTTTATCGGCGCTACCTTACTCTTCGACGTCAAAAGATGTACTGTTACGATCCCTGAATGACTTACTGAACGAACATACAAAGCAACACCGTATGCTCGCTCTGATGCGTCTGAAAAGACATGGATTTCATAATGGTCAGAGTTATCGTTAAGAACACACCGAGGAATTTTCAAATTATTAAGAAGTGGTAAAGCACCTGAAAATGAAAACCACAACTCTTTTATTTCCGACGAAACATCATCATCCCAGTCATATTTATCCACCCATAGCCTCTTCATGATGATCTTGGCTTCAACAATGCATGGGCTAACGAGACCCAGAGGGTCGAAGATCTGACTTATAACAGATAGTATGTGTCGTTTAGTCAGTTTTTTACATGTTTCTATATTTATTGAATATGATAGAGTATCTTTATTGCAATCCCAATGTAAACCTAGAGTTTTAGATAAAATGTTTTTATTAATATCTGCAAATTCTAATTTATTGTTATTATTATTTTGAGCTGATTCGGATATTTCTTTTAAAATTGTGTTATCGGTTGATTTTAATTTTCTTAAGTTAAACTGAGCTTATTTTAATGTAGATATAACTCCTTTGCAAAATTTAATTGTTTTTTCCTTTGATGACGATCCCCCCAAATAATCGTCGACATAAAAATCTCGTTCAATTGATTTTTGAACGTCAATATCGTGAGCAGTCGGTGCTAAACTGACTAAGCACTTGGTGGCTAAATATGGAGCTGACGACGTCCCATAGGTCAAAGTATTGAGTGTGAATGTTTGTATGGGCTTGGACGGGTCGGAGCGAAAGAGAATCTGCTGAAGAGAGCGTTGTGAAGGATGTAGTTCAATCGCTCTATACATTTTCTCAATATCGCCAGTAATAACATATTTATGTTGGCGAAAACGAAATAATATGGAGGTCAAATCTTCTTGTACTGTGGGGCCTATCATCTGGAGGTCATTTAATGACACACCTGTACTGGATGTAGCCGATGCATCGAAGACAGTACGAAGCTTTGTAGTAAGGCTCTCTTCACGAATGACACCGTGATGAGGTAGAAAAAAATTAATATTTTGAAGAAGGTTGGGTGAAGGCTCCTTATTTAATGTCATGTGACCTAAATGTTGATATTCTGCCATAAAATCAACGTAGCTACTCTTGAATTCAGGCTCGCGACTAAATTTTCGCTCTAACAATAAGAAACGGCATTTAGCCTTTTGAAAAGAGTCACCTAAGACTGAAGTGTCTTGCTTCAGCGGCATTTTAACAACAAAGCGGCCGTTATCCTTACGAGTGGTATTTTCTAAAAAATGCTGCTCACATCTACGTTCCTCAGCGGACAGGGAATGCTTGTCAGGGACACTGTCAAGCTCCCAGAATCGAGCTAAGTCTGGGTCAGATTGTTGACTTAAAAAGTGGCAAACAGGAGAAAGAGAAGATGGTTGTGTCTTAAGGCGGGCGATATACCCTGACACGAGCCAACCCAGTTTGGTCTCATAAAGTTTAGGTTTATTTTTTCAATCAATTTCAATCAATGGAATTATTGCACAAGACTGACCAGAATATATCCGCACCGACCAATATGTCGATCGCTGACGGTATATTAAAAGACGGGTCAGCAAGATGAATTCCAAGTGGAAGAGGAATATTTTCGATATTAACAAAAGAAGAAGGCAACGATTTTGTTAAATGAGGCAAAATGTGACAGTCAAGAGTAAGTTTGAAACTATCATTATGAATTGACATAATAGTAAGGCTGCAAGATTGTGTACTAAATGAAGTATTATTGTTAATTCCTGTTACCGTGGCGCTAGCACTCCGTTGAGACAAACCCAGCTTACCACACAATGCTTGCGTGACGAAATTCGCCGTGCTACCGTTATCGAGCAGTACTCGAGCCTGGTGCACGGCGCCCTTGCTGTCCAACACCTTCACCATCGCTGTGGAAAGCAAAACATGCGGAGGAGTAGTAATCTGCTTATTAACATCAGTGGAGTTAGCAAAATTATTAATTGGGACAGAAGGCCCAGGGCTAGGAGTTGACTCATGTATATGCAAAAGCGTGTTATGTAATTTTTTGCAATATTTACAAGGCACAAGGCTGCATTTATTTTCCACATGCCCTGGTCTTAGGCAATTTAAGCAAACTTTGGCGTCTGATGTCTTTTGAATACGGGTTTCAATGGGAAGGGCTCTAAATGATTCGCAATTAAATAAGAAATGATTTTGTTTACAAATGGGACATTGCAATGATTTTTTAAAATTATTATTACTTGTTTTATTCTCATTTTTATTACTGTTATTGTTTTTGTAATTATTTTGGTAATTTTTTGTAGTTAGTAATAATTAGGTTTATAAGTTTCTATTTTATTTGTATTATTATTTTTATTTTCTTGCAATGTTTCCAATAAATCTGCCCTGTTACTTAAAAATTTAATAAAAATATCCAATGAAGGTAAATTATTCAATGTATTTCTATGCTCCTCCCATTGCCTATGAGTAATAGAATCAAGTTTTTCTGTCATCATATGGATAATGAGCGTATCCCAATGCTGGGTAGGTTGAACCAAAGTGGATAACGCTCTAAGATTTTTATTTGTTGAATCAATAAGATAACGAATTGCTGAACAAGACTCAGTTTTTATGTGATCGACGTTAGACAATATCGCATACTAACTTCCAGGCAGGCTCGTAATTCTCTGCGCGTACATCTAAATTGTCAATTACAAGAGAAGCACTACTTTTTAATGATGCACGAAGATAATGAAGTTTATTGATGTTGTCTATGTCAGTTCTGGAATGAATTAACGATATAAAAGTATCTCTAAATTCTAGCCAGTGTTGATAGCTGCCGTGAAAAACTGGCAATTCAGTTTTAGGCAATCTTACGCAATTAGATTTAAAACCACTCGCCTGTTCATCATTGTCACTCGCCACGACTCCTCCTCGAAGATCACGCTGCTGGCGGGGGCGAGCGCCGAGTAGGATACGCGCCTCTGCCACCAGCTTGTAGTATGTATCCTCGAACTGCTCACGCTCCTCGCATTCGTCATCCTGTTCTTCCGATAACTCCTCGATATTACACTGTAACGCATCAAATTTAGCATATAAGCCTTCAAATTTATTAAGACGAGTTTCTATGTCTATTAGCTGCAAGGTTCCTAGTTCATCAGTACTTTTAAGAACCCTTAAGTAATTACCAAAGATCGCTTCGCTTTCATACAACTACGTTTCTTTGTCAATTTTTCGTCAGACATGATAAAAAAAGCGAATAGAAAAAACTAAGTTGAAAGTTTTTTGTAAATAATAAGCGCAATAAAAAACGTAGCGAACAGGTGCAGCGATTTAATGACCAGCAGTGATAACGTAAAGAATACACTTCCCCACCGCCGTGCAGGAGGCGTGTCGTAAGAGGCGACTAAATCCTGTAGCACGAGACGGGGAGCAGCGTCTGCGTGCGAAACAATATAAAAAAACTGCGCTCGCCAACCCGCCTGCCAAGCGTGGCGAGTCTGGCAACCACCCCCCAATGATAGACACGACAAAGACCAGGCCCCCAGTCTCCGGTGGTCCCGCTGTTCCTGGCTACGGTAGCGGTCAGGGTGACGGCGGGTCAGGGGGTGCTAAGAATCCCCGGAGGAGGAACTTCGGTTACCAGCCCCAAAGAAGACTGGCCCTGGTAACACACAACGTCCGCACGCTAAGGACTGATGAGAAGATCGTTGAGCTGGAAGAGGAATTGAGTAGGATGCATTGGAGTATCGTGGGAATATCAGAAGTCCGAAGAGAGGGCGAGGACACGATAACCCTGAAATCTGGCAACCTACTCTATTACCGGGAGGGCGAACAACTGTCCCAAGGTGGTGTCGGGTTTCTCGTCCACAAGTCCCTCATTAACAACATCGTCACCATCGGAAGTGTATCGAGTAGGGTGGCATACCTGATACTCAGAGTGTCAAATAGATACTCGCTGAAGGTTATACAGGTATATGCACCGACCTCTACACACCCCGATGAGGAAGTGGAGGCTATGTATGAGGACGTTAGTAGAGCCATACATACTACTAAAACCCACTTCAATGTTGTTATGGGAGACTTTAACGCGAAACTGGGCATGAGAGGCGATAATGAGCTGAGAGTGGGGCGATTTGGATATGGGCAACGGAACCCTAGGGGACAAAGGCTGGCCGAATTTCTGGAGAAGGAGGACCTCTTCGCGATGAATTCCTTTTTCCAGAAGCCGCCTCAGAGGAAGTGGACCTGGATGAGCCCCGATGGGTCCACGAAAAATGAGATTGACTTCATCATGACCACAGAGCGACGAGTGTTCAATGATGTCTCCGTGATCAACGGGGTGAAAACCGGTAGCGATCACCGAATGGTTAGAAACACATTGAACATCAACGTCAAGCTAGAAAGGTCCCGTTTGATGAAGTCTACGCTCCGACCCTCTAATGCCCATATTTACTGCCCCGAAAGCTTTCAGCTTAAGCTGTCAAATCGCTTTGAATGCCTAGAAAACTGCGAGTCAGTGGACGAGATTAACAACAGGTTTGTAGAAACTGTCCAGGCGGTCAGGTCGAAATTTTTCAAGCCCCGTCGAAGAGACAGACCGCAAAAACTTACCGACCACACCCTCAAACTCATGGCAGAACGACGTTTACTGGCACTGCAGTCCTCCGCTGACGCTAAGTTTTATCGGCAGCACAATAGACAGATATGGAAGTCCTTGCGACATGATATCCGCAACTTTAATACGAATAGTATTAAAGAGGCGATAGAGCGGAACCAAGGCTCCAAAGTGTTTGCAAGAGACATGTCTATTGGGCAGAGCCAGCTGACGAAGCTGAAGACGGAGGATGGTAGTATAATGTCGACAAAAGCCGAAGTTTTGAGGGAGATCGAAAAGTTCTATGGGCAGTTATACACCTCGGTCACTAAACCTGTTAGTAGTTCAGCCGCAGATCCAAGAGCTAAGCTTACCCGACACTATACCGAAGATATCCCGGACATCAGCCTATATGAGATTAGGATGGCTCTCAAACAGCTCAGGAACAACAAGGCGCCGGGTGATGACGGGATTACCTCAGAGATTCTGAAAGCGGGTGGAACACCGGTACTGAAGGTCCTTCAGAAACTCTTTAACTCCGTCTTGCTCGAGGGAATAACGCCGGAGGCATGGAATAGAGGTGTGGTGGTGCTCTTCTTCAAGAAAGGAGATAACACCTTGCTGAAGAACTACAGACCCATCTCGCTTCTGAGCCATGCCTACAAGTTGTTTTCGAGGGTCATCACGAATCGTCTCGCACGTAGGTTCGATGACTTCCAGCCTCCCGAACAAGCAGGTTTCCGAAAAGGCTTTAGTACCATAGACCACATCCATACGCTGCGACAAGTTATACAGAAGACCGAAGAGTATAACTTACCACTATGCTTGGCGTTTGTGGACTATGAGAAGGCCTTCGATTCAATCGAGACTTGGGCAGTGCTACAGTCTCTACAGCGGTGCCATATTGACTATCGGTACATCGAGGTGCTGAAATGTTTATATAAAAACGCCACCATGACGGTCCGAGTACAGGAGCAGAGCACAAAAGCTATTCCTCTGCAGCGAGGCGTAAGGCAGGGAGACGTTATTTCTCCGAAACTGTTTACCGCCGCATTGGAAGATGCTTTTAAACTCCTGGAATGGAAAGGATTCGGCATCAACATTAATGGCGAATACATTACTCACCTTCGGTTTGCCGACGATATTGTGGTCATGGCAGAGTCGCTGGAAGACCTCGGTACAATGCTCGATGGCCTTAATAGAGTTTCCCAACAGGTAGGTCTTCAGATGAACATGGACAAAACAAAGATTATGTCGAATGCCCATGTTGCGCCCTACCCAGTACCAGTTGGGAGCTCTATTCTTGAAATTGTTGACAAATATGTTTACCTGGGACAAGTGATCCAGTTGGGTAGGTCCAATTTTGAGAAAGAGGTCAATCGACGAATCCAACTCGGATGGGCAGCGTTCGGGAAACTACGCAACATCTTCTCGTCCAAAATACCTCAGTGCCTAAAGACGAAAGTATACAACCAGTGTGTGTTACCAGTACATACGGAACTGAAACGTGGCCTCTTACTATGGGCCTTATTAAGAAGCTTAAAGTTGCACAGCGCGCTATGGAAAGGGCTATGCTCGGTGTTTCTTTGCGAGATCAAATCAGAAATGAGGAGATCCGTGAACGAACCAAAGTCGCTGACATAGCTCGACGGATTAGCCGGCTGAAGTGGCAGTGGGCGGGGCACATAGCACGTAGAACTGACGGCCGATGGGGCAGAAAGGTTCTGGAATGGAGGCCGCGTATAGGCAAGCGCAGCGTAGGACGCCCACCCACAAGGTGGGCAGACGACCTGGTAAAGGTTGCAGGACGACGCTGGATGCAGGCCGCTTCCAATCGGCCGATCTGGAAGTCACTGGGGGAGGCCTATGTTCAGCAGTGGACGTCCTGTGGCTGAGATGATGAGTGATAACAAAGGAACAGCTGAGGCGGCCGAACGCTAGGAGTACCGTTAGCTTGTAGGTAAGAAGCGAGTGCAATGCGTAAACAGCTGATCGTGAGAACTGTGTTTGATTATGATGTTTTAATTTATTTATTTATGATTGATATGGGCTAGCAAATTATTTCAATGTGTAAATTGTAATATTTAAGGCGTGATTGATGGTTATGAAGAAAAGAAAAGGTGAAATGAGTAATTATAAGAAGCACTCGCTAAATTTCAGCAATTTAAACACTGGAAAAAAAGGGAAAAATAAAGGGAAAATTGGAACGAACTCACGTATCTTTTGAAAACTCCAATATATCCTTAGCACGATCACTGATGACGATAACTGTGCAATCTTGATGGCACGACGACTCGAATGTACGACGGGTCCAAAGTCCGTCGTCCGGTGACTTTCAAATGACTTCTTTGGGCGTGTGCGGATGCTTGCGTATTATACTTGCTGGAAATAATGAAGGCTCCGGCAGGTATCTAGCGTAGCTGAAGTCCACAATTGAAGAGCTCCAAATTAGTCTTGATTTTTGAAAAAAAATTGAAGTGGTATTTCCGATAATCCACGCAAATAAGACGGCGAATATCCTAAAGGACCATTGTTAGGGTCCTGTCGATGTAATAAAACTAGCAGACTGTAAACTATAGGTGCTGTAATTCTCGCCTCTCAATATTTACAGTAAATTAATGAAATACGCGATATGGTCCGGCGACGGTGGATGTCCCAAGGCGAGTGTCCGAGCGCGGTCGCGATGATCGCGATGACGTCACCGCCCGCACTCGTCTCCCGCGCCTAGTGTTGTTGCGATCGCAACACCAGTTACCTGCGAGCGCCGTGCGTTAGCCGGATCGCATGACAAAACAAACTCAGAATTGGTGTCCATCATTACGTTTTTTGGGGATGTTCTCACAGCACTTTGCCAAGGTGCTGTGGCCGTGCTTTTAGAAGGGATTTAATCCTTCTGGGCTTATGGATGCCTATGTGTGGTTTTGCGCCGTCACGGTTCGGCTATGCGGGATTGGTTGAGGGAATTAGGATAGGACTAGGGGTTAGGAAATTTTGGGTTACGGCCAGAGGTTTCAGTTATACCAGTAGCTTAAGGCAGCTGGCCAAGAACAGGCGGCAACCTCGGTAAGGATAGTCCACTAGCCTTGTCTACGAGATCTCTGCGACCTGCGCTCCTCCTTAGACCATTCACCAAACCCAGCATCGGACAGATGCTAGGAGTAGGGGAATTACCAATCAAAGTATTATTTAAATACGGATATTGATTGATCTTGCCCCCGCCCCTGTGCTGTGCTGTGATGTAAGCATAGCTGAAATAAAGAAATATTGGACAACATCACATACATTGCTCTGATCCTAAAGCCCGCTCCAGACTAAGTCCGCGAAGATGCCGCGAAAGTCCGCGAACGCGAAGTGTGGAGCCGAGTTCGCGGGGTCTTCAGGGGCTAAGTCTGGAGCGGGCTTAAGGTAAGTAGCTAAAGCACTGGTGAAACAATGACGGTACCACAACACCCAGACCCGGGAAAATATACGAAAGTTTGATTTCTACACTGACCCGAACGGGGATCGAACCCGGAACCTCAGAGATGGCAATGTCATTATACTTAGTCCAAACTCCGACGTGCACGCCCGGGCGCGGCCGCGTTTGTATTTACTTTAGGCGCTGGATAATTACTGGTTTCCGAAGGTTTGTTAAATAAAAGATGAAATACATCGGACGAGTATATTGCTGGTAGAACGGTGGTACAAGAAGAGGCACAATGTTGCCAGTATACAAATATTATTAAAAATAAAAAACTAATTTAATGTTGCCATTCAACATACTGCGGCCTAAGAGATGAGAGAAACAAATGAGTTCGGTTTAAAACTAAATAGTCAGGTTACATTATTTTTTTAAAGTAGGTTTACATTGAGATATAGAGAGCTAAACCAATCACATATAAATTGAAAATTACGTTGCAGCAAAGTTAACATACAAACTCTTAAATTAATGGTGTTTAAATAAACAGTTTATTTGCTACAAAGAAAAAACCGCTTGGCAACCTTATGATACATGAGTGTATAGTAATTAACATAGTATTCTTAGACTAAATTTACTTAAATATATAAAATATTTACTTAAATTATAATGTATTAATTATCATTACTTTCTAATGAATAGTATACAAGCTTTTGGTTATGAAACACAAGTTATCATCAATGGGTAATAGACAGATTTTATGAATACCTCGAATATGAGTTCTACCATTAGATGTTTTGACTTCTACAGTTCTAACCTTTGTGTCATGCCCAGGAAAAACTTTAATTACTCTAGCCATAGGCCATGACATGGAAGGTGTCCTATCTTCCTTTAAGATGACTAAACTACCGACTTTAACATCATGAGATTCAGTTTTCCATTTTGGTCTATTTTGTAATACATTAAGGTATTTCTTATGCCAAGTATTCCAAAACATTTGTTTTTTAATTAGTACATAGCTGCCAAAATTTTAATTTATTTTGCGGAATATCAAGCACATTTCTTTCTGGATACATAGTTAAAGATGAACCTATGATAAAATAACCCAGCGTCAAATAACAAAAATCATCAGGGTCTGACGACAGATGTAACGACCATACCCTTTCAAATCAAAGTATGATATAAGTAATTAACGATACGATACGAGGTACTAGCCCAGCCAGGATCAAAGCCTGCTCCGGTCAAACCGGCATACCAGGTAGCACATTTTATAAGCTCACACACACACGCTCTGGGATGGGATAGGACGGCCGACCAGCCAACCGGCCGCGCGTGTCGGCTGAAACCAGTCGACCACAACCAAGTAGATATGCATCCTGAGCTGAATAAACCCGTCTTTACCCATTTTCCTATACCAGGAAAATGGGTAAAGACGGGTTTATTGTTGTTAGGATTGAGCGTTGATGATAATGGGTTGGGCAATCTGGCCTTGGGTGTTGTGGTTTTTTCCTGATTATTATGTTATTTTGTTACTTGGTTGGCTTGCTGGTTGTTCTGCGTCATTGTTATATAGGTGATGTTATTTTGTATGAGCTGCTGGCGTCGGATTCACTGTCAGTTTCTTCTTTTTCGAATATTGTTTGAGCTGCTTGTCTCATCTCCTTTTTGTTTACGGCTAGGTGTTTCCATTCTATTAGGGTTTTATCATAGTATTTCAGATCATGTGAGAGCGAGTCCTTCCACGTAAATATTGGCCTGCCAATCTTTAGCCTATTTGCTTTGAGTTTTATAGCGCTGTGGAGTACGTGCGGCTTCGTTCGCCGAATATATGACCGTAGTAACACAGTCTGAGAAATTTTATTATCTTAGTAATTGTCTTGCCCATCAGAAGATGGTGTACTTTTTGGTTTTTCGGTGGAGATTTGCTGTGGCTAAGCATGTCTCTTAAAATGATCCGCTCGTACCGTCTAAGCATAGATCGGTTTGCTTTGGTTAGCGCGGCGGCCTTTAGTCCATACGTCATTGTAGGCTCAATGATCATTTTATATAATAGTCTTGCTAGTTGCCATTGCATCTTGGTTTTTCTAATAAAAGGGATTAGAATTTTTGAGTTTTTAGCTCCTTGCTCGCAGCGGGTTTTTATTGTTTCTCTTCTGCTGTGCCCTGATGTTATGTAAGTGCCGAGGTATTTTATCTCCTCGACTGGTTGGATATTAGTACCATCTCCAATTTGGAGTAATTGGGTGCGCCTGCAGGTATTTTTCGGGTCACGAATCAATATTTTTGATTTTGTGGTATTAATTTTTAGTCCAACAGTAATAAAAAGTTCTTTGAGTCGGGAAAAAAATATTTGTAGTTGTCTAAAGTTTGTGCCTAAAATAATTATATCGTCGGCAAATGATAGGCACATCGGTAGGGATATTATTAAGTCTTGATTGAGACGAAGGAATGGTACTTCTTCTTCTAGAGTTTTTAAAACGTCGTCAATGAGAATGGTAAAGAGACGGGGTGACAGTGGGCAACCTTGTTTGACTCCTTTGCCTTTTTTAATAAACCGTGTTTGTTGTCCAAACCACCTTATGCATGTTGATTCATTCATACAAGCTTTTATAATCCTATTGGTAAAAGTCTTATTAGTCCTGGACACGAGGATGTCTTTCAATGCATTTAAGTTTACGGTATCAAAAGCTTGTTCCATGTCGATTGCCATGACGTATGTTTTTGTGCCTTCCCGCCATTTCTCGTCGAGAATTCTACGGAGAGTAAAAATATGATCATCGGTAGATCTATTTTCTAGGAAGGCTGCTTGATAGTTGCCTAGGCTCTTGGTCAATTTATCGAGACGGGACAGAATAAAGTTGGCGTATATTCTATAGCCAGTACAGCATATCGAAATGCGCCTATATTCGTTAGTTGATTTCGGGTTCGTTTTTTTTGGAATCGGGACTTGGACGGTTTGGGTCCAGGCTGATGGTATGATATTGCTTTGCCATGAATTCCTAAAGTGCTCGATTAGGTCTGTAAACATCTCTTCGGGTAGAGCTTTAGATAGTTCCGTGACTACTTGGTCAATACCTGGTGCTGTGCCATTGCGCATACTATTGATTATTTTAGCAACTTCTTCATTGCTTGGGCCTTCGCAAAGATATGGCTGGACCTTCAGATTTGGATAGTTCTTTTTCCCAATTAGAAATAGGTATATATGTGGTCTTCTTCCTGTATTTTTCAGTTGTTTTAAATCTTCGGTAAAAGTTATATGTGGTTTTCATACGCTGAGAGGGATGCATGCTATTAAGGTCCTTGAAAAAAGATTCGAATTCGCGGTCTTAATTTTTTTTTTCAATATGTACTGCAACTTGGTGCGACAATGTTTTAACTCTAGTCGGGATGTTGTATCACGCGAATGTCGGTTACGAAATTTAGCTTTCTGTAATTCAGCTAGCGCAAGTCTGTGCTCCTTAGATATGTTTGCTACCTCCTTGAGAGTGTTGGTAGCACTTAATTTCATAATTTCCATAATCGTATCCCAAGGCAGTGGTCGTTGGTGTTGATTACTAACGGTCAAGGCTTCAGTAGTCATTTTAATTTCATTTTGGATTTTTTTGCGGATGGCTTCATGTTGAAGTAGCTCATAGTTTAAGTGCCTGTAGTTGAAATATTGGTTTACTGGAATCTTATTGGATTCTCTTGTTGCTATCGGAAAGTGTCTATCTTGGGAATTTGATTTTGTTTGGGTTAGCTCACCCATGATTAGTTTATGGTCCGAAGTTTTCTTATAAGGCTCTCCTTTTACAAAGTTGAATAGACTTGTATTGTTTGCTTTTGTAAGTATGTGGTCGATTTGTGATATTCTTTTGCCCGATTACCACGTTTTTTACAACTTATCCGAGCGTAATTTTTCTCGTCTGATAATATCGATAATGATATTACCAATGTCATTGGAGTCTTTGTGTAGCAGATTATTTCCAATCTGACCGGTTTCTTAGAGGTCGTTTACATCTAGGGATCCTATGTGGGCATTGAAGTCACCTAGTATTATCAGTGTAGTGTCCTTTGGTTTTTGTTTTATAGTTTGCAGTAACCTGGAAATTGTTTTAGTAGCCGCCGCCGTTTTGTTCGGTATGTGGGCCGTGATTATGAATAGCTTTCTTTTAAAATTATTTATTACTATAGTTGCCGCCATGATATCTGGGTAGTTAATTACGTTTTTTATTTGCAAGGTTGTATTTTTCTTGACCACGATGGCCAGGCAACAGCTTTTGTTTGATCCTGACAATAACCATTTGTAGTTTTTAGAGCTGTATGTTCATGTGAGCATGTGGGTTTCTTGTAAGCAAGCGATATCTATGTTGTTTTTGTTTAGGAAATTATCAATTTCGTCTTTCTTCTTGGGGTCTGCGGTGCCTCGGACGTTTCATGTACCAATTTTTAGGTTACTTGGTTCGATGTTATGGTTAGGGCGAGTTGATGTACTGACTAGCCTATACCCGGTTTTGTCTGCATAATCCTCAATACTCATGGGGGAGCTAATCGAGTCATTTGTGCTTTCCAGTGTGTTTTGATGTTGGCTCTTCTCATTATGTACTGCCTTGTTTACTTGCGTAGTATTTTCATTTCCAGAATTAACGTATATGAGACTATCATAGTGGCTACCGTCATAGATTAGGTTTATGTCGCCAACAGAGTCGTTTAGATTTTTTGGCTTGAAGACCAAGGTCGATCTATTTTCTTTCTTATGGATGTTGATATTTATATGTTAGAAGTTAGCCGCTGCAATAAGGATGTCCGTACCACCCCATTCTCCGTTTTTGTATTGCTTTGCAATGTAATTACGGTATTGTGTTTGGTTGTCTGTGTCAAGGTTGCTGGCAATAGCTATTTTCATTGCATCGTCGTCTTGGTTTTCTTCCACGTATCGCGCAAGATCACGTCTGACGCCCCATGGTCTAGTGTGAGGTAAAATAAGTCATTGATTTGTTGAGCTATTGCCCTAAACAGACAATTTCCATCTCCAGGTACTTTGATTATTGCTGTTGACATTATGTGGGGGAAAGCTTAAATCTAATATATTAGAGACTTATGGCTAGGGTGTAAAGGTTGCGGAATTGTTATTTATTAGTGTTTTTGTAAGTGTTGGTAATGCTTGTTGCGTCAGTTTTTAATGGGTTTGCCGTTTTTTGTTGGGTCACTATACTTTTCAGATGGATTCAATGGTAACCAGATGTGGCTTAAACACGGGGTATTGATTTCGTGCTTTTGTATTATGCAAGAAACAATAGTGTTTTTGGGGCTCTTCTTTTTGCTGTGTTTCTTGTAAATTTAAATGTTTGGTTGAGTAAGACTAAGCAATACTAAGGTTTATTGTTACCAAATATGTTTGCTTTGTTTCAGATTTATGTTTGACATGTGTTGTCTTTTTCGATATTGAGACTTTTTGATAATGAGCGTTAGTTGAGAGTCGATTGTTAGAGTTACAGAAAACTTTGCTTTGTACCTCAATAATTTTAAAGTACCTACACAACCAACCTCAGTTTTATGTATTTGTGGTACTTTGTGGTGATGTTAGTATTATAATATTCCAGATACTTCGGTCTGAGGTTTGCTTTTTGAGTATTGTCCTATTTAAATTTTTGGAAACTAGTGATTCTGATAGGTTCGAAGTGGTCGAATTTGTTATTCAATTCGCAACTTTGACTTGGTGTTTGTAAGGTAAAGGACTGATCTCACCGGGTTTGCGCCTACACGCGTTGTAACTGGACTAGTGGGCCTTACTCGAACCCTTTGCAACTCGCCACAGGCTTAAGATGGGAATGCGATGGTTTCTCCTTTCCCTGAGGCTGCACTGGAGCACTCGTAGGACGGTTGGCACAAAAACACTATACACACTTGGCTCACACACTTCGAGATAACTAAAAACTTTGCAAGAATTAAATTACGGAGGGGTGATGCTGAAAACACTTATCCCGCGTTCCGTTGATTATTAATATAAGTTTAAATGTTAAATTAAATTTATTTTAGAATTTGTTCACTGGTTATTGACTTCAGAGGCTGAAGAGAAATTGCAATATTATTATCAAAGACAGGACCCGCGCGTTGGGCTTTGGATTTTAAGAACAAAAGATCTTTTTTCGGTTCGGGCCACTTGCAGCGCACGTGTTGTGGACGACCGCTCGCGACGGCTAACCGAATAGCACTCTCAAGTATGATATAAGTAATTAATAAAATAAATATTATTTTTTTCTGTTCAAATTATAGATAGATAGATACTCTTAATGCACAAAACATAAAACAAACAGTACACAGAGAAAAGTATATTTTGAATGGTACAATTTAGGCGGTCTTATCGCATGAAGCGATCTCTTCCAGACAACCTTCAGGTAGAGGACAGTGAATTATTTCTTACAAAAAAGGGCAACTTATTAAACACCATGCTTTTTTCGTAATTTTGAATCAATTCAAAACCCTAATAAAACAAGCTTTTTACAGCGGATTAACCGGAATGGACAGATAATCAATAAGATAATATTGTAAATTTTTGTTTTTAGCAATTCCATGCAAGGTTTAATTGAAGATAAAGATGGTAAAGCACTCGCCCGGCATGCGATGGGACGTAGGTTCGGGTCCCACCTGAGGTCGATGATTTTTTCAAGTGTTATTTATCTTCAATTAAACCTTGCATGGAATTGCTAAAAACAAAAATTGACAATGTTTAAGCATTTTTGATCTTAACCAATAGTCAAATATTTGTAAAAATATTTCTATAGGGTGTTGACGGTAGTATACTACTCAGCTATACATATAGCTACAACATTGATCAGAGATACGCTGGCTTTGACAGCGAGAAAAAAACACTTGAGGAATTTCATCTTGTCACGTGACGTCCTCGGTAGCTTAGCTGGTAAAGCACTCGCCCGGCATGCGATGGGACGTGGGTTCGAGTCCCACCTGAGGTCGATGATTTTTTTCAAGTGTTATTTATCTTCAATAAGATAATATGTTTAACGGATCCTTCAATGCATTGCGCGAGCGCACGTTGTAATGTTTTTTGTGCCTGACGCTGGACATATGATGCAAAATTGTGAGCCATAGCATAAAAAAGAGCTTTTAGGAATTTTAACAAATAGAAATGTGAAACTATACAAAAAAACTACTGCATTTGAAACAAAAGGACCATAGAAAGGGACGCCATTAACTCCGCAGGCGAAACTACGCACGTGTATCCCATAGCAAGGCGAGAACACTTGAGGTCAGATGTAGTCAACTTTTGAATGATCCTAAAATTAAAATTATTAAGATTTGATTTGTCCTTAATATTGTACACTATGAGCGTAAGTCTTAGACGTAGGAGCTAATTTATAGTCATTTAGTAATTTACATTATGTCAAATATTTTGATATACCTAGGTTAACAGTGATACGCAATATTCATATAGTAACTAATCAAGGAAAAGGAAGTAAATTTATATTTCCAGACAGTCATATTTGTATTAGTCCAATATAGTAAAATAATAGGACTTTAGGAAAGATAGAGTATGTGTTAGAATATTTGTCGTGCTATGTTGAAATGGGGCTCGTGGATCATATAAGGTTGAGTACCCCTGCAAACTGAAAGATTTCGAACGTCAGCTCTTAAGACATGGGGCGTGGGACGCAGGGAAGAAATGTGATGTTTAAATAGTTTAGCAGGTTAGGCTTGAGGGACAGTCAGATTTGGGCGGTCTGACGTAGATGGTTTGAATTGCACCCGGGATGGTGCTCGCGTATGTCCTAAGAAAAGATGCAGTGGGGTAAGTGTTTTGATTATTACAAATTCCTTTTGAAAGTATTTTAATTAAAATATTTAAAGACACATTAACATTGAAATTTTGATGATGATGATGATGATGATGCTGATGATAAAGTATTTAATAATGAATTATTTAAAACGTCATTGTAATATTTTACATGGTTTTCCTGTTTTACGTAATTTCTTATCAAAAGGAATTTAACAGCTTTATTTTTATGTCATTATAGAAAGTGAAATGGGATTTAATTTGATATGCTTTAAAAAACAATAAATATAACGTAAATATTTGATTTAAATCATAACTACTTATTTCCCAGATTTAATGCCAAATGAATTTAAATAATGTTATTTTGTAGCTTGGTTATTATGATTTTAAAGATTGACATGTTGTTTGCTATTATTTTGTGTGCATTGATTTTTAATATTGATTTGAACCCATTTTTAATTTTATGATGACATGGTGCATGCTAATTTTATTTGACTTTTATTTGTTGTGTTTTATTTTGAGTGTTTATTTGTGGTATCTAAATTAACGCGAACCATTTAAAGTTCATCTTACGTGTTAAAACTCCTTGAAAATATTTGATGGGTTTTGAATATGATTTACGTATCAAAACGTTTATTAATTGATGATTTAGTGCTCATTAGTGCCATTAAACTTTGACATATTTCTGTGGTAAATCAAAGGTCATTCGATCTTGTTTTACATGAAACAACCCTAGTGGTTTTATTTAACAAATATGATTGTCGTTTATCTTTTAAATAATTGCAAACAGTTTTGAAATCTTCATTTTACTTATCTTAATTTTACGTCTAAGACGTACTATTTGACTTATAAATCTTTACGTTTACCAAACTGACTTACATGATCTATTTTAACTAACGTTCGGGGAAACGTCGAGTACTCACTGATATCATAATTTTATTGTAGATAACTACAATTAGGTAGGCAGGTATACGTACTGACGTTGAGACTTTAATCAAAAACAAACAAACTTAATTATTTTATATTGTAGGTGGAAAGTAAGTAGGGTGCAGTTAGGATCATAAAACCATTAAAACCAATTTATTTCTGTAAATAGGCTTAAACTAAGCGCTTTTACACGTCCCAATATTTTTTTTCCCTACCTCTACTTCGGGACAATTTTGGGCTAGCGCCGAGAAGAAGTAGCGCAAGAAACTCGGTCACTATTGTCAGCCTCTTTTTAAATAGTATATATTTTACATTACAAGATAAATGTACCTGTGCGAGCAGGGCAGTATTTATTTCCAAATATTTTTATCGTTTATATAATAATTTACAGTATAATATCCTTTTTTCATTAAAGTTGTTTTAATATGCGATTTAAATTTTAACGGGGGCAGTTCTACAATAGACGCTGGTAATTTATTAAAAAAGCGAATACATTTTCCCATAAACGAATTACCCACTTTATGCAGTCTGAAATTGGAAACGGCAAGCTTATTGTTATTCCGTGTGTTAAGATTATGAATGTCACTTTTCTTAAGGAATAAGGACAGGTTTTTGCGGATGTACATTATATTTTCATAAATAAATTGGGATGCTACTGTAAGTATATTAATTTCTTTAAACAGTTCTTTTAAGGAGTCTCGGGGTCCAAGGCCGTAAATTGCCCGTACAGCTCTCTTCTGCAGTACAAATATAGATTCAATATCTGCTGCTGAGCCCCATACCAATATTCCATATGACATTATACTATGAAAATAGCTAAAATACACCAATCTTGCCGTTTCAACATCAGTCAGTTGTCTTATCTTTCTCACGGCATAAGCAGCAGAGCTAAGTCTTCCCGACAGAGTCTCGATATGCGCACCCCATTGCAAACGGGAATCTAAAGTGATTCCTAAAAATGTAGTGGAACTAGATGTATTAAGTTGTTCATCTTTTACAGTAATATGTGTTGAGACAAGTTTTACGTTTGGCATTGTGAATTTGATGCACTTTGTTTTATTTGCATTGAGCATAAGATTGTTGGTGGTAAACCAATGCAATACTTGCGAGAGTGCATTATTTACATTGTCAAATGAGTCTTTACCTCTCTTGATTTTAAAAATCAATGAAGTATCATCTGCAAATAACACTGTCTCACAGAGGTCTTTCGTAAAAGATGGAAGGTCATTTATGTAAATTAGAAAGAGCAGAGGCCCTAATATCGATCCCTGCGGTACGCCCATAGTAAGAGGCGACCCAGAAGACTCAGCTCCATTGATACAAACTTTTTGTGTTCTGCCTGTGAGATAAGAGTTTACTAAATCTGAGGCATCGCATGAAACACCATAGTGTCTAAGTTTTTTCAGTAAAGTTTGATGGTCCACACAATCAAAAGCCTTAGAAAGATCACAAAAAACTCCCAAAGCGTCCTGTCTACTTTCCCAAGCATCAAACACGTGTTTCAAGAGTGCAACTCCAGCATCTGTAGTGCTTCTACCTTTCGTGAAGCCATATTGTTTGCTATGTAACAATTTATTAAGGACAAAGTGTGATAAAAGTTGATTGAAAATTACTTTTTCAAAAACTTTACTAAGTACCGGTAAAATTGAAATTGGTCGAAAATTTGAAGGATCATTTTTCTCGCCTGATTTATATAAAGGAATTATCTTACAAAATTTCATCAAAGTAGGAAACTGTTTATCATCAATACATTTATTAAAAAGAATTGTAAGATAAGGGGCTATCGTATTTATAATTGTATTGATAATATTAACTGAGATCCCCCATAAGTCTTCAGTTTTTTTCATGTTTAATTCCTTGAAAGTTTTTATTAGTATATCAGGATTAATATGTCTAAAATTAAATGGAGTTTTGCACTCATCAACACCCGACTTGAGAAGGGATTCAGCTAGTTCAGCAGAAGAAGCCAGTTCTTTAGTTGTAGAGGGAGCTATATTCGAAAAAAAAATTCCTCGAAAGCATTTGCAACTTCTGCATGTGAGTTAATTAGCTTATCCCCAATTTTAAGAGAGTAAGAGTGATCATTCTGTTTACGCCTACATGTTTCTTTATTTATTATGTTCCATGTGGCCTTTGCTTTATTATCAGAACCCAAAATAATATTTCGAAGATGATTTGATTTTGCAGTGGCACATACTTTTTTAAATATTTTAGAGTAATTTCTAACATGATCTATGATCTGTGGGTTCTGAGTGTTTGCTTTTAGACTATACAAGTCATATAATGTTCTTCTACTTTTGTAAATACCAGGTGTAGCCCATTCATTAAACTTACACCTGACATTATTTGCTTTTATTTTTTTTGTGTAAAAATTTTATCAAATTCATTTTTAATCAAGCCAAAAAGATCCTCATATAACAGATCAACACTATGGCTACTGCTAGATTTTAATAAATCTATACCATTACACATTTTTTCTTTAAATCGGTCTATTCTATTTACGGTTATTGGCCTGCAGACAGCATCTATAATTTCTCGGACATGATGGTGCTCAAACGACGCCCTCTGGCCACTATGGTCAGACCTTAAATAATTTATAACTGATTTATCTATTACATTGCTATTGCAAAAAATATTATCTAAGCAAGTAGCTGTTGTGGGAGTCACTCTTGTTGGTTCATTAAATAAGTTAATTAAATTAAACGATTTAAAAAGATTAAGAAAACGAGTTGAATTCGGTGAATTTACTAATATATTGACATTAAAATCTCCACACACAACTATTTTCTTACTAGAACTACAGACTTTTTTCAAAGCCTCTTCCATATTGGATTCAAAAAGCTGGTAATTGGCTGATGGGGGGCTGTACACGCTTATTATTATATACTGCTCTAGCTCAACACATGCTAGTTCAATAGTTCGTTCAATCGAAAGTGACACTATATCTTTACGTTCTTTAAAGTTTAACTCACTATTTAATAGTATAAGTGACCCCCCCCATAGTAGTGGACTTCCTTGTGAACGAACTGCCGATTTTATAATTTTCAATGTTTATCATTAACTCATATTGATTAATCCAATGCTCTGTTAAACATAGTACATGTACATTTAAATCTTGTAAGAATAAGGCTAATTCTAACTCTTTGCTAGCCAAGCCTTGCATATTTTGGTGCACAATATTAAAGGTAGGCTTAGCTTTTGTCTGCTCTCTTAGTTTAAATTATTTGAGATTGTCACAGGAATAATATTTAAATTAGTTCTGCTACTAATATGTTTGTCAGAGTAAATGGTTTCATTTTTATATTTTAAATCAAAACAGTTAATATTATATGCTAACAAAGTAGCTACTCGTTTCTTTAGTTTATAAGGCAGGTTTTAAGATCTGCCAGTCAATTGAAAGCTATTATTAATAAATTTATTTGTGTCAAAAAACACAAATTTGTCATTATGACGTTGAGTCATATTATAAATTAATGTATTCAATGAGTGAATACTGTCATTTTCTTGCGCTATTTGATTTTTACAAAAAGGTAGGGCACAAAATATTATTTTCCTTACATTTAAGCCGGACAAAATTGAGTAACTTTGAATGATTTTTGTCTTATTAAGGTTTTGACTATTTCCTAGCATTATAACAAGGATAGAGTCAGAGTTTAATTTACTATTTTGTATACGATTAATTATTATATCAAGTGATGCACCTGGCATACAGTTATTAACAACATTACAACTTAATTTCTTACTTAGTAGAGGACCATAACCAACTCCTAACCTATCTGAAAACATAATTATATTTATCTTGGTATTACTATATTGTGGTGTTGACATTGAAGGTTGCTGGTCAACATTCAACAGATTGGCCCCTGAGATGGTGTACATACGATTCTTTATAGGGTTCTAGGTTCGTAAATATGTAGTTCAGGCAGAGGTACAGTTAGATAGGAGTAGGTACCCCTTTTTCCTTAACAACCTATCCTCCCTAATACCTGTTCCATCCTTCCTACCTTCTAAAAATAGCTTCATTTGTTTAGGTTAACCGTTGTAGTAATTAGGTAGTTAGGAAATGGGCTATTTTTAGGGATCCTTATACAAAATTCTATATCCATAAAACTGAGAGAAGAATTTAATAAAAGTTTTGAGATTATTTTCAAATTAAAATATTTTGTAAATCATAAGTAATTAAAGGGGCATTATTTTAAATTCAAAATAATACTGGTTGATGTGGGAGTATCTATGACTTCACATGTGACTTAATGCAGATTTCAGGACCCGGTCTTATACGAGTTGTCATCGATACTGTTGAATCATCTTGGTATTATATTGAATTAATCGCAACATTTATTTTAAACCCAAACGATTTTGATTGATGTGGGAATATCCATCTGACATTACTTGGTGTCATGGATATTGTTAGGTCAGTCTATATTTCATATAGGGGGGTTTAGTATATTCATCATTTATTTACTATATATCATATATCATTTATTTACTAGTTGGAAAATAATCAGAATCTTTAATCTAAATAATGCTGGTTGATGTGCTGATACATACGTACTGACTTCACATATGAAGTCATCGATACTCCCACATCAACCAGTCCTATGCTGTCGTCTATAAGCTAAAAGGCCGCTAAATGACAAAAACGAATTTTGAGCTAGAGCCAAAAAAAGCGGCAAAATTTTCAAACCGATGCTACTCAGTTTCTATAAACATTTAGTCATGTTGCCATATACCAAAAGAAAGGTTTTCTTTTCAACCTTCACATGAAATTGGTTAATTTTGATAAATAATAATATTTATGTAATTAAATACATATTTTCCTTTCTAATCTTGTAAAATTTTAAAGATCGTTTCAAGTGTGCATAACAATAAAGCGGCTAAAGGTTCATAACTGCTTTATAGTTATGGATTTATTGATAACTGCCAAAAGAGTTTTTTGGGACAGGAAGTTATCGGTCTTATCCATAACTATAAAGCGGCTAACTACACATAGCCACTTTTTAGCCAAGTAGATATCGCTTAACTTCTCTTCCACAATGTATTAACAACTTTTATTACAGCCTGTGCATATCTTAAAAGCAGTTAATTACTAAACATTTTCATATAACTGCTTTTTAGGCTAGCATTATCCTAGCATTTATGTTATGAATCCTGCAAAATTATACGTTAACTTATAAAATCCAGCAAAGTTTTTTCAAAGACAAGTGCTTTCCACAAAACTACCAGGCATAAGACATTATAAAATAAAAAAAATGTGACCTCTTCTAAATAAATTAAATTTGAAATAATACTTTTTAAGAACTAAGAACCAAAAATTGCATGGCTAAAAAAAAAATATTTCAGAAATTGAAATTTTACGTATTAGCTAGGAAGTCTCACTTAGTAATAAAAATTATAATCATTCATCATTATCGATGTTTACATTAATTGCAATCTATGTAACAGAATCATACTTATACAACCCGCAGTAGTAACAGTTTTAGCATGCACTAAAATTTCTATTTTAATTTTAGTTTCACTCTGTTATTGTAAAACAGTCCGTATTTATTCGCGTCAAAACTCATTAAAAGTTTGTATTAAAATTGTGGATATCCTGTCGCAAGGACTTCCATATCCGTCTATTGAGCCACCGATATGCCTTAGCGTCAACGGAGGTCTGCAATGCCATTGAACGTCGCTCTGCCATGAGTTTGAGTGTATGGTCGGTATATTTTGCGACCTGTTTCTACCACGGGGTTTGAAAAATTTCGACCCGACCGCCTGGACAGTTTACAAACCTATTGTAAATCTCGTTCACTAACTCGCAGTCCTCTAGGCGTTCAAAGCGATTTGACAACCCAAGCTGAAGGCATTAACAGGTCGGAGCGTAGACTTCACATGAGACCTTTCTAGCTTGACATTAATGTTTAATGTGCCAAATTAACAAAAATTTACAATGTTTAAGCATTTCTGATCTTAACCAATAGTCAAATATTTGTAAAAATATTTATATAGGGTGTTGACGGTAGTATACTACTCAGCTATACATATAGCTACAACATTGATCAGAATACGCTGGCTTTGACAGCGAGAAAAAACACTTGAGGAATTTCATCTTGTCACGTGACGTCCTCGGTAGCTTAGTGGTCAAAGCACTCGCCCGGTATGCGATGGGACGTGGGTTCGAGTCCCACCTGAGGTCGATGATTTTTTTCAAGTGTTATTTATCTTCAATTAAACCTTGCATGGAATTGCTAAAAACAAAAATTTACAATGTTTAAGCATTTCTGATCTTAACCAATAGTCAAATATTTTTACAAATATTTGACTATTGGTTAAGATCAGAAATGAATTTTGGTATATGGCAACATGACTAAATGTTTATAGAAACTGAGTAGCATCGGTTTGAAAATTTTGCCGCTTTTTTTGGCTCTAGCTCAAAATTCGTTTTTGTCATTTAGCGGCCTTTTAGCTTATAGACGACAGCATAGGACTGGTTGATGTGGGAGTATCGATGACTTCATATGTGAAGTCAGTACGTATGTATCAGCACATCAACCAGCATTATTTAGATTAAAGATTCTGATTATTTTCCAACTAGTAAATAAATGATATATGATATATAGTAAATAAATGATGAATATACTAAACCCCCTTATATGAAATATAGACTGACCTAACAATATCCATGACACCAAGTAATGTCAGATGGATATTCCCACATCAATCAAAATCGTTTGGGTTTAAAATAAATGTTGCGATTAATACAATATAATACCAAGCTGATTCAACAGTATCGATGACAACTCGTATAAGACCGGGTCCTGAAATCTGCATTATGTCACATGTGAAGTCATAGATACTCCCACATCAACCAGTATTATTTTGAATTTAAAATAATGCCCCTTTAATTACTTATGATTTACAAAATATTTTAATTTGAAAATAATCTCAAAACTTTCATTAAATTCTTCTCTCAGTTTTATGGATATAGAATTTTGTATAAGGATCCCTAAAAATAGCCCATTTCCTAACTACCTAATTACTACAACGGTTAACCTAAACAAATGAAGCTATTTTTAGAAGGTAGGAAGGATGGAACAGGTATTAGGGAGGATAGGTTGTTAAGGAAAAAGGGGTACCTACTCCTATCTAACTGTACCTCTGCCTGAACTACATATTTACGAACCTAGAACCCTATAAAGAATCGTATGTACACCATCTCAGGGGCCAATCTGTTGAATGTTGACCAGCAACCTTCAATGTCAACACCACAATATAGTAATACCAAGATAAATATAATTATGTTTTCAGATAGGTTAGGAGTTGGTTATGGTCCTCTACTAAGTAAGAAATTAAGTTGTAATGTTGTTAATAACTGTATGCCAGGTGCATCACTTGATATAATAATTAATCGTATACAAAATAGTAAATTAAACTCTGACTCTATCCTTGTTATAATGCTAGGAAATAGTCAAAACCTTAATAAGACAAAAATCATTCAAAGTTACTCAATTTTGTCCGGCTTAAATGTAAGGAAAATAATATTTTGTGCCCTACCTTTTTGTAAAAATCAAATAGCGCAAGAAAATGACAGTATTCACTCATTGAATACATTAATTTATAATATGACTCAACGTCATAATGACAAATTTGTGTTTTTTGACACAAATATAGTACATTATGATACAAGTGTGCTACGTTGGTCATTATACACGAGGCATTATTATAAGCGCGAGCCGCAGGCGAGCGCGGTAAGGAAGCCGAGTGTGATAATGATCAATGCACACGAGTTGCATACGACGTTTTTCAACACAATTGAGAGGAAAAAACAAACTAAAATCTAAAATACCTTCTCCGAATATGACTTGGCGTTTTTGCTGTTTTTCTATGCATTTTGGCGGTTCGTGCCTCTATAAGTATTTCCGACGGGGTTGAATAACATTTTACTCGTCTTTACTATTTAAAGTAGACATTTTTGATAGTAATTAACCACACAGCAACAACTTTACCAAATAATAATGGGAAATAGCATGTAAGTTTTGTTTTTTTCGCGCGCCGCAATTTCGATGCGCGCGCAGGTTCAATAATGGCACAGGAAAACTGGCTGTTCAGCCGAGTAGCAGCAATTTAAAAAATTAAATAAACTATAAATTATTGTTTCTAAAAATGATAGTTAAGTTAGTTTGTGTTTATTAATATACAATTTGATAAAATGAAATATTTATTTGTCATCTTAACCCTTAATAATTTAATATTGGTAAAATATTCAATGTTCTTAGACACAAACTTTTGCTGGATTTGTTTTTTAAATAGTTTACATTACCGCACTAGTGCGATAATCTTTTTACAGCACAAGTGCGTAATATGATGAGTTATAAAACTAAAAACGGTGTTATAAGACTGAATTTACGAGCAACTGTGTTGAAAAATTTATTAATAATAGCTTTTTGTATTAAAATTGTGGATATCCTGTCGCAAGGTCTTCCATATCCGTCTATTGAGCCACCGATATGCCTTAGCGTCAACGGAGGTCTGCAATGCCATTGAACGTCGCTCTGCCATGAGTTTGAGTGTATGGTCGGTATATTTTGCGACCTGTTTCTACCACGGGGTTTGAAAAATTTCGACCCGACCGCCTGGACAGTTTACAAACCTATTGTAAATCTCGTTCACTAACTCGCAGTCCTCTAGGCGTTCAAAGCGATTTGACAACCCAAGCTGAAGGCATTAACAGGTCGGAGCGTAGACTTCACATGAGACCTTTCTAGCTTGACATTAATGTTTAATGTGCCAAATTAACAAAAATTTACAATGTTTAAGCATTTCTGATCTTAACCAATAGTCAAATATTTGTAAAAATATTTATATAGGGTGTTGACGGTAGTATACTACTCAGCTATACATATAGCTACAACATTGATCAGAATACGCTGGCTTTGACAGCGAGAAAAAACACTTGAGGAATTTCATCTTGTCACGTGACGTCCTCGGTAGCTTAGTGGTCAAAGCACTCGCCCGGTATGCGATGGGACGTGGGTTCGAGTCCCACCTGAGGTCGATGATTTTTTTCAAGTGTTATTTATCTTCAATTAAACCTTGCATGGAATTGCTAAAAACAAAAATTTACAATGTTTAAGCATTTCTGATCTTAACCAATAGTCAAATATTTGTAAAAATATTTCTATAGGGTGTTGACGGTAGTATACTACTCAGCTATACATATAGCTACAATATTGATTAGAATACGCTGGCTTTGACAGCGAGAAAAAACACTTGAGGAATTTCATCTTGTCACGTGACGTCCTCGGTAGCTTAGTGGTCAAAGCACTCGCCCGGTATGCGATGGGACGTGGGTTCGAGTCCCACCTGAGGTCGATGATTTTTTTCAAGTGTTATTTATCTTCAATTAAACCTTGCATGGAATTGCTAAAAACAAAAATTTACAATGTTTAAGCATTTCTGATCTTAACCAATAGTCAAATATTTGTAAAAATATTTCTATAGGGTGTTGACGGTAGTATACTACTCAGCTATACATATAGCTACAACATTGATCAGAATACGCTGGCTTTGACAGCGAGAAAAAACACTTGAGGAATTTCATCTTGTCACGTGACGTCCTCGGTAGCTTAGTGGTCAAAGCACTCGCCCGGTATGCGATGGGACGTGGGTTCGAGTCCCACCTGAGGTCGATGATTTTTTTCAAGTGTTATTTATCTTCAATTAAACCTTGCATGGAATTGCTAAAAACAAAAATTTACAATGTTTAAGCATTTCTGATCTTAACCAATAGTCAAATATTTGTAAAAAAAATTCTATAGGGTGTTGACGGTAGTATACTACTCAGCTATACATATAGCTACAATATTGATTAGAATACGCTGGCTTTGACAGCGAGAAAAAACACTTGAGGAATTTCATCTTGTCACGTGACGTCCTCGGTAGCTTAGTGGTCAAAGCACTCGCCCGGTATGCGATGGGACGTGGGTTCGAGTCCCACCTGAGGTCGATGATTTTTTCAAGTGTTATTTATCTTCAATTAAACCTTGCATGGAATTGCTAAAAACAAAAATTTACAAAATCACGTTTTATCATTCTGGTAACGTTTAAAAATGTCATACTAAATATCTATTAACAAAACATTCCTGCCAACTGAGTAATTGTCTTGCAGTGGAAAGTACAGGGTGAAGACTGAGGGACTACACTTCGGTATTTAAGCATATTTTTTTTTATTATTTTTGTGTATTTTTGTATAAGTGTACTATTCGTTTTACAAAATGTTTGTTACTTTTACTACAACTTCCACAGAAAAAACTACAACACTGCACAACTACTAAATATCATGTGGTCCCTCAGTCCACACATACAATCTTAGCTGACGGACGAACTAAAGACACTGCTCAACTAACATCACTCAGTTTCTATTAGCGGATTTAGCGGGTAGGTTGACTCAAGAACTGAACATAAGCCGGCTGCCTCTCGATGGTCTACTGATAATGATAATTTTATTGGTTTTAAATAACTACGTGAATAAAATACTTACCCCAGACACCTTGACGCCACCATGATGACTGATAATTTTGGCGCGAAACCCAAGAGAATTAATATCATAATTCGCGATATGAATAAAAAGGTCGGATGTTACATATAATAATTTTGAGTTTTTTTAGTTTCCGTTAGATTTTCTGTAAGTCTGGAAAACATATCAGTCAGAATAGAAACAAAAATAACGATAGGTTCATTTTTGCCCTAAATTCGCCTATTAATGACTTCTAATAATTAAGTCATAGCAAAGTCTACAATTAATACTTCGCAAAGTTAGTTCCATGAAAACAAAGAGTCACGTTTAAAACGGTACCTACTGTGGCGTCACCGATTGCACAATGCTGACCAAACATTTTGTAGCGCTGGAAGGAACGCGGGCGAACACGCCAGTCGCACATCACTCCCAGTTCCGTCAGGTTGTTAGGTTTACGCTAAGTTTAGTAATTAACTTGAGTCAGATATTATAATGTAACCTTAGGAACTTCGGTCAATAAACCGTTTTATCTCCAGTGAAATCTCGTTATCATTTATGAGTCCCAAGCGGTCGTCCGAGTAGACAAGCACTAAGACAATAGTGTAAAGTGGTGACCCACGCGTTTCCGGTGTGCGGCTCGGTATTATAACCTGACGGGGGAATTGAACACGCGTTATCGGACTGCAACAATTTTTTTTGTATAGACTAAAAATGTTTTTTAAATAATAAAAAGACTTTCACTTAAATCAGTGTGTGTTAAATTTACAAAATGTACGAAGACGCTATGCCCAACGTAGGGCAAGTACCAGCGGTACCAGCGGAGAGACAGTCCAACCACACAGACGTCGCCATAGTAACAGTGCAGGCACGTATCCCGGAATTCTGGACGGATATGCCTAGAGTATGGTTCGCGCATTTCGAGATGATCATGAGCCCTCAGAAACAAAGTGACAGCACGAAATTTGAAATAGCCGTAGCGAAGCTTAATCAGGAAGCACTACGCCAAGTCAGCGATTTGATACAGTCACCGCCGCCTACCGAGAAGTACAACGCGTTAAAACAGCGATTACTAGCGGTATACGAGGAGAGCGCGGAATCACAGTTTCAAAAACTAGTAAGTGATATGGATTTAGGCACTCAAAAACCATCACAACTACTAAGGCGTATGAACGAATTAGCCAAAAATGTGGGAATATCCGGCGACGCATTGAAGAAACTTTGGATCAACAGGCTACCGCCGAACGTAAGAGCGGTGTGGCGTCCTAATCCGCTACCGCTTCCGCTACCGACATTAACTTGCGCCAGCTGCGAGAATCATACGATGATCGTACGATTTCACCATCTACTCATAGCTATACACGCGCGCCCGAGCTGGCTCCGCCCGCTTGCAAGATGGATGCGCGCGCGCCTTTGTCTTAGGCCCCACCTCCGCGGCCGCACGCAACATGGCTGCGCGTGCGCTTTTGTCTTACGCCCCGCCTCGGCCGGACGACGTCACAGTGGGCAGTGTTCACACGCGCGATGCAATGATGGCCACTGCATTTGCGAGCTCCCACTACACTGGACACCATCTTGAAGACTGACGGGTATAAAAGGACGACGAGCCACAGCGGGGCGACTTACTCACTCCGCGTTCGCCTTTACTTCAAGTTTATTAGTCTTCCACTATTTTGTATCGCATTTATTGTAACTTCTTAAATTTAAATAATATCCTTTTGTTCGTGAGACGAGTTTTATTTTCTAAATTAATTAAGTATTCCATCTTGTTCGCTTCCTCACACAATTGCATTAGTAAAGTAATAAATTAAGTAAATAGTAACTCTTAGGTACACACTACACAAAACACCTAGGGTTGCTATACTGGTGACCCACGTTCGTACAGCAAGTTTCTGGCGGAGTTCAAGATCCTCAGAAGCAGTTACGAAGATACAAGATGCAACAGGAAGACGGCATCCTGCTGGGCGGTGGTCCAAGTGCAAATAATCAAAACGGTGGTCCAAGTGAAAATGGTCAAGTCGGTGGTCCAAGTGCAAGTGTTCAAGCCGGTGGTCCAAGTGCAAGCGGTCAAGATGTTTACCGCGTCGGAGTTCGAGTCCCACCGTTCTGGCCTGAAGAACCGGAAGTTTGGTTCGCGCAAGTAGAGAGTCAGTTTGTATTGTCCAATATTACTGTTGACCTTACTAAATTCCATTTTGTAGCTGGCCAACTTGACCAAGAGTATGCACGTATTGTTAAAGACATTATTATTGCCCCACCATCTCATAACAAATATGATAAGCTCAAGTCAGAATTAATTAAACGTATCTCACTGTCGCATGAGAAGAAAACCTTGCAGCTTATGCAACATGAAGAGCTAGGTGACAGGAAACCTAGTCAATTTTTGCGACATTTACGCAACCTAGCAGGACCCCAAGTACCTGATGATTTTTTACGCACGGTGTGGACAAGTAGGCTACCACCAAATGTTCAAACCATTGTTGCTTCACAGCCAAAGAGTGACCTGGATGACGTAGCAGACCTGGCAGATCGAGTAAACGACATCGCTCCGAGCATCTCCCACGTAGCCAGCGTTGCACCTAGCGCACACACATCCGCATTGGAGGACAAGGTCGCTGAACTGGCCCGGCAGGTTGAAATATTGAGCATGCAGGTAAAGAAAAATAATTCACTTAGAAATAGAAACCAGCAGCGCTCCAGATCCAATTCCCGCCAGCGACCACAAGAACGACAATACTGCTGGTACCATGATAAGTTTGGTAACAAGGCTAAGAAGTGCGTCCAACCGTGCAGCTTCAATTCGGGAAACCTGAAGGGCAGTCAGTAGCGGCCGTTGACTTCTGCCAAACTTCGCAAGGCCGCCTGTTCATAACCGACCGGAAGACGAAGGTACAATATTTAGTTGATACTGGCTGTGATGTATGCGTCTATCCACGGTCAGCTGTTCGGGTTCCACAACAATCCAAATCGAAGTTTGAGTTAGTAGCAGCAAACGGCAGTATCATCTCGACTTATGGATACATCAATCTGACGCTAGACTTAGGCCTACGTCGTGCTTTTGCATGGCGTTTCATCATAGCGGAAGTCACTAAGCCAATTATCGGCGTAGATCTGCTGAGCCATTACAACCTACTAGTCTATTGCCGTCAAAAGCGCCTGGTCGATGCCATCACTAACCTTGCCGTTGACACGGCGCACCACCAATCATCAAACGCCATACCCTCGGTACGTACCATAACAAGCGACTCACCATACCAGACACTGCTTCGAGAGTATCCAGACATCACTCGTCCAGCTGGTAAGCCGATCGAACCTAAGCACAATACAGTGCACTACATCAAGACGACGCAAGGACCGCCGGTCTCTAGTCGTCCACGCCGTCTCGACCCAGCAAGGCTGCAGATTGCCAAAACAGAGTTCAACGAGATGCTGAAGAATGGCACAGCTCGTAGATCAGAGAGTGCATGGTCCTCTCCCCTTCATCTAGCTCGTAAAAAGGATGACGGCTGGCGACCGTGCGGCGACTATCGAGCACTGAATGCACGTACAGTACCAGATAGGTATCCAGTACCTCACATCCAGGACGACTTTGCTTACCAGCTGGCGGGTAAAAATATCTTCAGCACTATCGATTTAATCAAGGCATACAATCAGATACCGGTCTTTCACGAGGACATACCCAAAACGGCAATAACGACTCCATTTGGCATGTTTGAGTTCCCGTTTATGACATTTGGACTTAGAAACGCTGCTCAAACCTTCCAAAGGTTCATAGATGAGGCACTCAAAGATTTTGACTTCTGTTATGGATACATTGACGATATTTTGGTGTACTCCAACTCAGAAACTCAGCATCGTCAGCACCTATCCCAAATCTTCAAACGATTGGCAGACTACGGCGTACTAATCAACATCAACAAATGCGTTTACGGCCAACCTGAGGTAACTTTCCTAGGATACTCTGTCTCCGCAAAAGGCACTCGTCCTCTGGTTGAAAAGGTACAGGCAATCCAGGAGTTCCCAATCCCCAAAACCATCAAGGAATTGAGGAGATTCTTGGGTATGATGAACTTCAATAGACGTTTCATACCTAAGGCTGCGTTAATACAGGCACCCCTAAACTCATTACTTGCAGGTCCCAAAGTTAAAAGCTCACATCCAATTGATTGGACCCCGGAGTTGCAAAGCGCCTTTAACAACTGTAAGACTAGCATCGCCGAGGCAGCACTCTTAGCACATCCAGACTCAGCAGCAGAATTGGCAATCCAGACAGACGCCTCAGATGTCGCAATCGGTGCAGTGTTGCAACAAAGAAAAGGTAATGATTGGCAACCATTATCTTATTTTTCTAGAAAGCTAAGCAGTGCACAAAGAAAGTATAGTCCCTATGATAGAGAACTGTTGAGTATCTACGAGGCTATACGCTACTTTAGATACATGGTTGAAGCTCGGACCTTCAGTGTCTACACTGACCATAAGCCAATCACCTTTGCCTTCAGCACACGTCGTGATAATTGCTCTCCACGTCAATTTAGATACCTAGATTATATAAGCCAATTTACTACAGACATCAGATATGTACCTGGCCATGAAAACGTCGTCGCCGACGCACTCTCGCGTATTGAAGAGATCAGCATGCCAAACCCACTCGATTACCAATCCCTTGCCCGCGACCAAGAAACTAATGACGAATTGCAGGACTTATTGCACAGTAGCACTAGCCTGCGACTTCGACGAATACCGATGGGCAGCACCTACGTCTACTGCGACACATCAATGGACAAGTACAGGCCATACATCACACCAGCATTTAGACGACAAGTTTTCCACCTGGTACACAATCTTAGTCACCCAGGAGTAAGAGCAACTGCTCGCTTAGTAGCAGAAAGGTTTGTATGGCCAAACATGCGCAGGGATTGTCGACAATGGGCTAAAACATGTCAACAGTGCCAGCGCAGTAAGGTCACAAGGCACACTACATCACCAACAGGCACTTTCAAAATACCTTCGGCGCGATTCAGGCACGTACACATGGACTTGGTTGGTCCCATGCCTATATCTAACAACTTCAGGTATTGTCTCACGGTAGTCGACCGATATACGCGTTGGCCTGAGGCGTACCCGTTACCAGACATAACAGCCGACACCTGCGCAGCAGCATTCATTTCAGGTTGGGTAGCTCGTTACGGTTGCCCGGAACACATCACCACCGACCGTGGCCGGCAATTCGAGTCCCACCTATTTAAGGCCATGGCTGCTACACTCGGGGCTTCGCACCACACCACAACGGCCTATCACCCGGCCGCCAATGGCCTTGTCGAACGGCTACATCGGCAGTTGAAGGCAGCAATCACCTGCCATGCCACAAACCAATGGACAGAGGTATTACCCTTAGTACTATTGGGCATCCGCAGCGCGTGGAAGGAGGACATTCAGTCTTCGGCAGCAGAACTGGTATTTGGCGAGCCACTACGTCTACCAGGCCAGTTCTTCTCCTCATCATCACCATCATCGGAAGGCGTAATCACTATCTCCGATTTCGCTACCAGATTACGTGAGCACATCTCTAAACTCACGCCTCATGCAGCTTCCAGACACTCAAATAAGCCGTTTTATGTTCCCAGGGACCTTAACGCTACAACCCATGTCTTCCTTCGCCAGGGCCCACTCCACAGACCACTTCAGCCTGCATACTTGGGCCCATACAAAGTACTGCGAAGAGGAACCAAGACGTTTGACATTGATTCGCAAGGAAAAACGCTTACGGTGACCATTGACAGACTGAAACCGGCTTATATGGAAAACTTAGAAGAACCACTAATATCATCACCGCAGCCAAGCAGCAACCCTGAGCCTGTCAAGAAAACAAGAAGTAGAAGAACAGTCAAATTTCCAAACCACTATCGACCGTAGCCACGGTCTCGGTGGGGGAGTATTGTGGCGTCCTAATCCGCTACCGCTTCCGCTACCGACATTAACTTGCGCCAGCTGCGAGAATCATACGATGATCGTACGATTTCACCATCTACTCATAGCTATACACGCGCGCCCGAGCTGGCTCCGCCCGCTCGCAAGATGGATGCGCGCGCGCCTTTGTCTTAGGCCCCACCTCCGCGGCCGCACGCAACATGGCTGCGCGTGCGCTTTTGTCTTACGCCCCGCCTCGGCCGGACGACGTCACAGTGGGCAGTGTTCACACGCGCGATGCAATGATGGCCACTGCATTTGCGAGCTCCCACTACACTGGACACCATCTTAAAGACTGACGGGTATAAAAGGACGACGAGCCACAGCGGGGTGACTCACTCACTCCGCGTTCGCCTTTACTTCAACTTTATTAGTCTTCCACTATTTTGTATCGCATTTATTGTAACTTCTTAAATTTAAATAATATCCTTTTGTTCGTGAGATGAGTTTTATTTTCTAAATTAATTAAGTATTCCATCTAGTTCGCTTCCTCACACAATTGCATTAGTAAAGTAATAAATTAAGTAAATAGTAACTCTTAGGTACACACTACACAAAACACCTAGGGTTGCTATAGCGGTATTGGCTGTCAGCGGGAATACAAAATTAGAAGACCTAGCAGCAATCGCGGACAAGATTCTGGAAAACCTGCGAACTGGGGAAGTAGCAGCTGTGAATAGCTTGCCGACAGAGATCAACACCGAGCTTGTCAAACACATGCGGGACCTGACAGTCTACTGTCAGGTAAGTAAGCAGGCTTAAAGTAGAAGTGAACGAGATCAGATCCAGAGGACGCAGCCCATTTCGTAACCAAGGACCTAGGAGATGGCAACAAGGACGGTCTACCTCGCGAGGCAGGGATGCATCATTGTCACGGCGTACACCAGAAAGCCCAGATTGATTGTGCCAGTACCACTACCGCTTCAGAGAGAGATCCAGGTCTTGCGTAGCACCATGCAACTGGAACAAGCAGCAGCAGCAGCAGCAGCAGGACCAGGGAAACTAAGTGCGGTGCGGTCGAACGCGGTAAGCGGCTGCACCGAGGAGAACTACCGTTTGTGCGTCAAGGACTAAAACAGTGGTACCGTTTACCTCTTAGACACGGGTGCGAACGTCTCAGTGATACCGGTGAGTAAAGTGAACCGTAATAAAATAGAGCAAAAATGTGAATATAAGCTTTACGCGGCTAACGGAACAGAAATAAAAACGTACGGTATTTTGCCTGTAGAATTAAATTTAGGGTTAAGACGCAGTTTTAAATGGAATTTCATAATATGTGATGTAAAACTACCTATTATTGGAGCCGATTTCTTAAAGACACATAATTTAATTGTAGATTTAAATAATAGAAAATTGACTGACGGGCTGACCATTCTAAAAAAGTACGCAACGGTTACAAATAGTGTCGAGCCGACTATTTCTAGCATCCATAGGGACAATCCATTCCGTGATTTGTTGGAACAATACGCAGACATTACAAAACCAATGAATTATAAGGAACATAGCTGTCACGAAACGTACCATCATATTGAGACTGTCGGTCCACCGAGGCTTGCTTGCTTTTCGCTAGGCCTAGACCATTGCCACCGCATCGTTACCAGGCGGTAAAAGACGAATTTAAAATCATGATGGAATTAGGTATTTGCAGGCCTTCAAAAAGCCCGTGGGCCAGCCCTTTGCATGTCGTAGCAAAGAAAGACGGAAAAATACGACCGTGCGGCGACTACCGGCGCCTTAACGCAGTAACCAAACCGGATAGATATCCGATTCCCAGGGTGCAAGACTTTACCTATGCTTTATCAGGTAAGTGCATTTTTACCAAATTAGACATTAATAGGGCGTACCACAACATTCCCATTAGGCAGGAAGACATAGAGAAAACGGCGATTACGACACCTTTTGGCCTTTTTGAGTTTGTAAAAATGAGTTTTGGGTTACGTAACGCGGCACAGACTTTCCAAAGGTGGATGAACAACTCGGTTTTACAGGGAATAGAATGTTTAGAAATTAATAGCGAAGGAAACAATGCAAGCTCAGTTCTTTTTTGTTACAAAGATGACGTAATAATCGCGACAAGCGATGCCGTCACAGTACACAAAGAACACGTAAAACAAGTGTTTAAACGGTTCGAGAAATTTGGAATTACAATAAACCTAAAAAAATGTGTTTTTGATAGCTCAACGGTAGAATTTTTAGGATACGAGGTTAACAAAGACGGCATTCGGCCCATTAAAGAAAAAGTAAACGCTATTCAAGATTTTCCCAGACTGGAAACGGTAGAACAACTCCGTAGGTTTCTGGGAATGATCAACTTTTATAGGTCGCATTTAGAACATGCAGCAGATAACCAGTTGTTGCTCAACAAATTTTTACACAAATCAAAAAAAAGGGATAAAACTATAATTCAGTGGGATGCAGAATCCATTGAGGCTTTCGAAAAATGTAAAAAAAGTTTAAACAACGCCAGCTTATTGTCATACCCACAAAATCAAGGGAAATTAGCGCTTATGTGCGAGTAGACAAGCACTAAGACAATAGTGTAAACTACCAATGCAAGGCGTTATCAGTCAGTAATTCAAATGATCTAATAATTTCTAGAAATACGCAAACGCCCCTTTCATCGGTGATATTAAAATTTTGGTTCGTCGCACTATCCTAGTGCGCTGACAACTTGACTTGTGTCCTCCGCAACCCCAAAAAAATCCCAATAAGAGGCGCGGGAGCTTGCGTAGTTTGCCGCTTTTTAGCAATGTATCGCTATTTAACGTCTTTTTTGCTATGCAAGACATAGAAAAAATATTTATTTTACTTTAGGTACGGACAAGCATGGCTTTCTGTAATAGTTTATTAATTGTAAAAGTAGTAACAATACAACGCTTAAAGGCCGCTAAATGATTCTAACTGCTTTTTAGTTAGGTAAGAGCGTAATCACCGCCATTTAGTTAAGTCTATGCAAGGTATTATACTCCAACGTAACCAAGCTAAAAGGCCGCTAAAATACTTTTGCTGCCTTTTAGCTTATTGTTAAATAATAACGGTTTTTTAGTTTAGCATTGATGGTAAAAATGTTTGATCGATCCAAACGTTAAAGTAGTATAGCTGCCTTTTAATCTAGTTGGGCTGTTTAGCGGCCTTTATGCGATGTGAAGTATATATTTTTTGTATTTAGCTGCTTTTTTAAAAAAAATATCTCGAAAACGGTAAAAGATAGAATAACCGTTCCTAGACAGATCGATAGAGATTTTTTTCTATATACTATAACATTTAAAAAGTGAAAAATGACCAAATGTCATTTAGCGGCCTTTAAGCTTATAGACGGCAGTATGGGACATAATGCAGATTTCAGGAACCGGTCTTATATGAGTTGTCATAGATACTGTCTGATCATCTTGGTATTATATTGAACTAATTGCAACATTAAATCATAAGTAATTCACTGCTCACTTCCGACTGCCAAGAATAGGCTACCAAGGGTCAATTTTACAACATTTTTTTCAAATTTAAAATAATGCCGGTTGATGAGGGATTATCTATGACTTCACATGTGACATAATGCAGATTTCAGGACCCGGTCTTATACGAGTTGTCATCGATACTGTTGGATCATCTTGGTATTATATTGAATTAATCGCAACATTTATTTCAAATCTAAACGATTTTGATTGATGTGGGAATATCCATCTGACATTACTTGGTGTCATGGATATTGTTAGGTCAATCTATATTTCATATAGAGGGGTTTAGTATACATTTATTTACTAGTTGGAAAATAATCAGAATCTTTTATCTAAATTATGCTGGTTGATGTGGGAGTATCGATGACTTCACATAGGACATAATGCAGATTTCAGGACCCGATCTTATACGAGTTGTCATCGATACTGTTGGATCATTATGGAATTATATTAGACTAAAGGATTCAGATTATTTATATAGGTAATTAATTTAAGGACCCCGAACCTTTGGTTGACTTTTCATGCAGTCAAATAGGTAGATGTTAGTATTTCATATTAAATTCTTTAACCTCAGTTGTTCCCTTAGTTGCGCATAATTACGCTAAATGCGTTTTGTTTCAGATTTAGGTCCTATTCCTGGGGCCGGCAGATTGTATTGGCGATAACTGTTTATCACATGGCCACCACTCCTGGTGAGCGTTTGGTGTTGGGGCTCACCAGGCGCCCCTCGGGGCGTTCTCTTTCCTCTTCCTTGAATGCGCACAAACCCAAGAAACTCTCGAGAAAACTTAATCATAACATCCACGTACTTCTAAAAGAATTTGGTTTACTACTATTAACACAATGTACGGTCCTACCATTAAAACTAGACGATTACACAGCCAATTTAAATTATCACAGCCAAACGTTATTACCGTAGTCCGTTTCGATCTTAATTAATTATTAACTTCTATAATTCTAGAGTCAGACAAAGGTGTTTAGTTACACAGAGGCAATAGGGGTCTCGAATTGAGTACCGCTTCTATTTCTGTCAAAACAGTGTTAAGTTGTTTATAGGTTAGTACAGTTTTGTGGAAAAACCTTTTTTAAATGATGTTTTGTGCTCTTAACCGCACTCTCCCAAAGTCCCCCGAACGTAAGGCTATAGTTTGGAATATAAAAAAGCTGATGCCACGCTGCGTGGCGAACCTTTATAAGTCTGCCTGGTGACTTTAGGATGTGTAAAGGTTATAGAGTTCAGCCAATTGGGACCTTGCATATTTACAAGTACTAGCATTGTCGTAGTGAATTTCGACGGGCAGGCCTCTTCCCGATATGAGTCTTCTTAAGCAAGCGAGAAAAGTATCTGTGGTTAGATCTGAGGCCAACTCTAAGTGTATGGCCTTGGTCGTAAAACAAACAAAAACGCGGATATAACCTTTGCTAATTACTGATCGTCTTACACGCGATAGCTTAACATCGATAGGCCCGGCGAAATCCACACCGACTTTTTCAAAGAGCCGGCTGGTAGCAGTGACGCGAGCAGCAGGCAAGGACCCCATCAACTGTTTGGCCACTGTGGCCTTTTGTCTGAAACATGTTATACATTTGTGAGTTATTTTTTTAACTTCTACAAGACCATATACAATCCAGTATTTTTGGGTTAGACTTGAGAGCAAAAGTCTGGGCCCTGCATGCAGCAGCCTTTCATGTTCAGTCTTAATAAGCAAGCCAGTAACGTAAGAGCCCCTTGGAAGTATGACAGGGTGTTTGTTATTATAAGATATTTCAGCGTGATGAAGCCTACCACCGACACGTAAAAGACCCTGATCATCAATGAACGGGTAAAATTAGCTAAGTTGCCCTTGACATTTTTATCATGAGTCGCGCTCGCGTAGCAGTGACGTGCGGGTGTGTAACGTGAATATGGAGCTCAATAAGTTAAAGTGTTCGAGTTGTAACATAATTATTTGTGAGGTTCTGGCGTTCATCCAGAACAAGCATGATGTGATGGATACAGAATCCATAATCCGTGTTTGTGTATCCACCTTTACGAAGGTGGAAGTTCAAGAAGCTAAGAAATTGCTTTTTGAATCCGTTACGTACGACATCTCAACGGCTAAAATCGCGATGAAAGGATGGAAAGAAACAACGTGATCCGGAAGATATTATCTCTCTTTTCAAGGAGATAGATCCGGAATTAATCCCTATTTTTGTGGCTCGGGATTTACAAAAATTACCGCCAGTATCATTTGACTACATCGACGTAACGAAACTATTAAAGGATATCGTTCTTTTAAGAAGTGATATTGAGAAGATTAAGAATGAATATGTGAGTGTTGATCAATTGCAGGATGTTCGAAATGAATTGGCAAACTTAAAATTCTCATCTTTAATAGATTGTCCTAATTATGTAAACAAGGAAAAAAGAGGCGCATATTTTTGCGATAGTGGGCCGGTTGGTTTATCTCATTTGTCAAATACCGACATTAGAGAATTATCTGTGAATTGCCAGGCAGATGGTAGCTGTGGCAGCGGCTGCGATGACGTAAACGCGACAGGTGAACTGTCTCGCTCACGCGCACGTAGAATAGAGAATACCTCCGTCACGCTCGCACCTACGGTGCGCTCACAATCGCAACAGTGCACCACAGTGACAGATCAATTGGAAACAAAAAGGATTAACAATACGGCGCATCTAAGTATGGCGGAGATAGTAAAAAAAGGTGGAAATTTCTTGCAAAATAAACGGAAGGATGAAGACTGGACATTTGTGCAACGAAAGAGAATTAGAAATAGATTTGAGAGTAAGAAAGGAAAGGCAGTTAGTCAGCCGGGAGCTAACTTTAAGGCGGCAGAAATAAAGATTCCTTTATTTATGATAAATAACACTTAAAAAAAATAACCGACCTCAGGTGGGACTCGAACCCACGTCCCATCGCATACCGGGCGAGTGCTTTGACCACTAAGCTACCGAGGACGTCACGTGACAAGATGAAATTCCTCAAGTGTTTTTTCTCGCTGTCAAAGCCAGCGTATTCTGATCAATGTTGTAGCTATATGTATAGCTGAGTAGTATACTACCGTCAACATCCTTCTATAGAAATATTTTTACAAATATTTGACTATTGGTTAAGATCAGAATGCTTAAACATTGTAAATTTTTGTTTTTAGCAATTCCATGCAAGGTTTAAATGAAGATAAATAACACTTGAAAAAAATCCTTTATTTATTTCTAATGTAAACAAGAACACATCGGAAAATGACATTCGTGATTACATCCTGGAAAAAACGCAGGAGACGGTTAGCCCTGAGAAAATTACAATGGAAAGGGAGAGGTTGTACAATTCCTATAAAATATATGTGTCAAAAAGCAAAATTGATACATTCTTGAATGACGGCCTATGGCCGGATGGGATCACTTTTAGAAAGTTTATACATTTTAGACAAAATGTTTCTCTGGGGGTGCCAGCGAAAAGTGTACCATGTACAAATATACCAATTATTGATGGATCAAACCAGAATAATGACATTTAACTGTAAAAACGTCAAAAAAGGTATTGAATGTGTGAGAAGTTTATGTAGCAGATGTGTTGGCCCTACAGGAAACTTGGCTGTACTCGCACGATTTAGCTTTGCTTGGAGACATAAATGAAGACTTTGGGTACACAGCGAAGTCATCCATGGACCCAACGGTTGGCGTTCATCGGGGCAGGCCCTTCGGCGGTGTTGCGCTAATGTGGCGAAAAAGCGTTTTTCGTAGTGTCTCGGTCGTTAAGTGCGCGAGTGATCGCATCGTTGCGATAAGAGCAATAATAGGTGTAAATCGTGAGGTTATGTTCTTCAGTGTATACATGCCAACGGACTGTCAGTCTAACCTCCCCGAATTCGCCCATGTTCTAGGCGAGATAAGTGCTGTTATACAGGACAACAGTGTGGAACAGGTATTTATCTTGGGTGATCTGAGTGCCCACCCAACAGCCTTATTTGGCAGTGAAATGTTAGAGTTTTGTTCAGACAATGAGTGGGTCTGTGCCGATATTTTAAAGCTAGGCATCTCTTCGGATACCTATACATTTTGTAGTGATGCTAATGGTTGTAAAAGCTGGCTAGATCATTGCTTGGTCACGGAGTCAGCTTGGCAGTTAATGCATGGCACTAAGGTCCATTATGATGTGTATTGCTCTGACCATTTTCCTTTGGAAATAATATGTAATCTAGGGTTAATTAGGTGTAAGTTGGAAATAAGTAATAATTCTATAAGTAAAAATAATATCTGGGGTATGAGAGAAGCAGATGAAATTGATGAATATTACCAACTATGTAATGATAGTCTGAGGTGCATTGAGTTTCCTAGTGAACTTAGTGACTGTGCGGATAGGATGTGTAATGACTTAGAGCATAGAAAAGTACTTGAGAAACTTTGTCATATCACTGTTCACGCTCTAAGCCAAGCATCAACAGCAAGTTGTAGAAGGCCAGCGCAGCCAGCAAAATTTAAAACGGTGCATGGCTGGAATAAGCATGTTAAAGAAGCACATCAACAGGCTAGAGCTGATTTCCAACGTTATGTTTACTATGGAAAGCCCAATAGTGGTCCTATTTTTGAAAGAATGTGTGAGAGTAGGAAATTATTTGAATCTAGGTTAAAATATTGTATTAAGATTTTTAATACTTGAAAAAAATCGTCCGCCTCAGGTGGGATCCGAACCCACGTCCTATTGTATTAATAATCAGGAACAAATTAGAATGGACATTCTTGCTTCACAGCACTCGTCAAAAAAGTTTAATAAGTTTTGGAATGGCACTAAGAAGTTAAATAGTAAAATGAGACTCCCTGTTAGTGTAGATGGGGTTAGTGACCAGGGGAAAATAGCCAATTTTTTAAGGACAACTTTACTGTGCAATCTGGTCTGATGTCGGTGCAAGATGTTGAGCACGGCTATGGTCAAAAGCCTATTCGATTCTCTGCTAAGGATGTATTAACAATAGTAAAGAATATGAAACGTGGTAAGTCACCTGGCCATGACGGACTTAGCATCGAGCACTTGCAGCATGCTGGACCTCATCTCTGTAGAGTACTGGCTATGCTGTTTACTCTGTGCGTACGACATTCTTATTTACCTAAGGATCTTATGAAGACGAGTGTGGTACCAATTGTGAAGAACCCCACTGGAGACACGTCAGATAAATTAAATTATAGACCAATCTCTTTAGCTACAATCATGGCAAACGTTTTGGATGGATTACTGGATAAGCAGCATGATGCAGTGACTTCATCGTTGCAGGACTCGCAATTCGGTTTTCGGGCGGGGCTCTCTACAGAGAGTGCCATATTAGCTTTAAAACATACAGTCAACTATTATGTTAAAAGGTAGACTCCTATTTATGCGTGTTTCCTGGATTTGTCCAGGGCCTTTGATATGGTCTTTTATAGCAGGCTGTGGACAAAGCTAAAAAACGCTGGTGTCTCTCCTGAGGTTATTAAAATATTTTCATATTGGTACAGCAATCAGGTGCGTGTTGTGAGGTGGGGAAATTCATACTCTGATGAGTATTATATGAAATGTGGGGTGAGACAGGGGGGATTGACATCCCCTCGTCTTTTTAATATTTATGTAAATGACCTGATTGTGGAGCTCAGCAACACACATGTAGGATGCTTTGTAGATGATGTGTGCGTAAATAATCTAAGTTATGCGGAACACATGGTGTTGCTGAGCCCTTCAATCGGGGGGCTTAGAATCACTATCTTGGAATCACTACTCACTCAACTACTCACTCTGGAAAGCCTGTCATAGAATTGATCACCCAATAGATCCCAAACCACCAATTCGACTGTCAAATAACCAGTGGGCCAGATCTAAACAAGAAAAAGCATATGCTTTTGGAATCCACCTATCCAAAGTGTTCACACCAAACGAGGCTAACCCTGGCACAAACGAGACAGAACTAGACGAGGTACTGAATCAAGACCATCAACTGGACTTTCCTATCACTCCCACAAATTCAAGAGAGGTTGCCCATATGATCAGGCAGATGGATGACAGGAAAGCTCCTGGCTTCGACTTGATAGACAAAAGAGTGCTTATCGAGCTGCCAAGAAAAGCTATCGTCTTCTTGGTCATGCTTTTTAATGGCATCATAAGAACTGGCTACTTTCCAGCACTTTGGAAAGTCTCCCAGGTTAATGATACAAAAGCCGGGAAAATCTAGTCATGAAATAACCTCCTACAGACCAATTAGTCTTCTACCAGTAACCTCAAAACTATTTGAAAAGGTATTTCTAAAGAGGCTAACTAAGGAGCTCATAAAAAATCCATCATACCAGACCACCAGTTTGGCTTTAGAAAGCATCACAGCACTGTGGAACAGGTCCATAGGGTGTGCCGGGTGATGAAGATGGATGACAGGAAAGCTCCTGGCTTCGACTTGATAGACAAAAGAGTGCTTATCGAGCTGCCAAGAAAAGCTATTGTCTTCTTGGTCATGCTTTTTAATGGCATCATAAGAACTGGCTACTTTCCAGCACTTTGGAAAGTCTCACAGGTTAATGATACAAAAGCCGGGAAAATCTAGTCATGAAATAACCTCCTACAGACCAATTAGTCTTCTACCAGTAACCTCAAAACTATTTGAAAAGGTATTTCTAAAGAGGCTAACTAAGGAGCTCATAAAAAATCCATCATACCAGACCACCAGTTTGGCTTTAGAAAGCATCACAGCACTGTGGAACAGGTCCATAGGGTGTGCCGGGTGATCCAGGGTGCCCTCGAAAGAGGGGAGTACTGCTCCTCAGCATTTCTGGACGTGCAGCAGGCGTTCGACAGAGTTTGGCACAAGGGACTCCTTTGCAAGATCAAGCTACTATTGCCCTATACATTTTTTGAAATTGTAAAATCATACTTGACTGATAGATTGTTCCAAATCAAGGAAGACTAATGTACATCCTCATTCCACCCTATACTGGCAGGTGTGCCGCAGGGCTCGGTTCTGGGTCCTGTTCTCTACACAATTTTTACAAGTGACTTACCCCAGACCGATGAGGCAACCGTGGCAACCTTCGCTGACGATACGGCCATTCTGGCCAGCAATAAGTGCCCTATTAAGGCCTCATTAATCCTACAACGCCACCTAGAACAGATAAATGACTGGCTTACTAAGTGGAGAATAAATGTTAATGCCCATAAATCTGTCCATGTTACATTTACTCTAAGAAGAGGAAATTGTCCACCAGTCTCACTCCGGAATAACCAGCTTCCCCAAAGCGACAACGCGAAGTATCTGGGAATGTGCTTGGACCGTCGGCTCACATGAAGGAAACATATTCAAACCAAGAGGGATGAAATAAACAACAGATACAGAGGACTCTACTGGATGCTTGGACGAAACACGAAACTGTCTCTTGACAACAAGCTCCTTATCTACAAATCCATATTAAAACCCATATGGACCTATGGAGTTCAACTGTGGGGCTCAGCATGTAACTCTAGCATAAGTATAATGCAAAGGTGTCAAAACTACATCCTCAAACAGATATCCAACGCACCCTGGTTCCTAAGGATCTCGGAATTGCATGAGGTCCTGAAAATAAATACAGTGAAGGAGGAAATCGAACCCAGTAGCCGGAAATACAAAGCAAGACTTGCAAACCACCCTAACAAACTCGCTGTGCAACTGACCATTCCAGAAGCAATGCATAGACTCAAAAGGAAGCATATCATGGAGACAGAGAGCCACAATTAAGTAGAGAATATTCCTAGTGAGGAATATACTCTTATCGCCAATCATCCAGCAACACATCTGCTCATAGTCGTTGGACTGATCGCATGATAATATAATAATAAAAAAAATAAAAAAATAAAAATTGGTACAGCAATCAGGTGCGTGTTGTGAGGTGGGAAAATTCATACTCTGATGAGTATTATATGAAATGTGGGGTGAGACAGGGGGGATTGACATCCCCTCGTCTTTTTAATATTTATGTAAATGACCTGATTGTGGAGCTCAGCAACACACATGTAGGATGCTTTGTAGATGATGTGTGCGTAAATAATCTAAGTTATGCAGAACACATGGTGTTGCTGATCCCTTCAATCGGGGGGCTTAGAAAGTTGTTAGGGATCTGTGAGTCTTATGCTCTGTCGCACGGTTTAAAGTATAATGCTAAAAAAAGTGAGTTCATGTTATTTAAATCTGACAATAAAGGGCCATCCACAATACCATCACTTACACTGAACGCAGTGGCTTTGAACCGTGTCGCACAGTTTAAATATTTGGGTCATGTACTTACCGAAAATATGTGTGATGATTTGGATATTGAGAGGGAGCGTAGGGCGTTGTCGGTACGTGGTAATATGTTGGCACAAAGGTTGGCTCGATGTACAGCCGAAGTCAAAATCACGCTTTTTAAAGCCTATTGTCAGACATTTTACACGAGTAGCCTATGGGTCAACTTTACACAGAAATCCTACAATGCACTACGTGTCCAATACAACGACATCTTCAGGGCTCTGTTTCGGCTACCACGCTACTGTATCGCGTCGGGTATGTTTGCCGATGCCAGCGTGGATGACTTTTACGCATTAATTTGAAAAAAGGTTGCCTCGCTGGTAAACAGGGTGAGATGGACCTCGTACCGAGTCTTGAGGGTGGTGGGTATTGACTCGATTCGGCCCTGGTTGGCAGGTTCACCAAGCTGCACGTGACAAAGATTCGGTGAGCCTGTCTATTGGGGTGTTAATATTCCTTTTGTGTGTGTTGTTGTTATGATCATACTTACTAACATAGTCTCTCTCTCTCAAGTTATATTGTTACTAATAATCGATGGATCTTTGGTCTGATAATAAATGTTTTTTTTTTATTATTAATAAGTCGAATTTATTTTTAAAATGAATGTATTGTTCATGTTTAATTAATAGCATTCATGCGCTGTTAAGTTCGCGTGCACATAAATAATCTGTATTTAATTTTAGCTTTTTATTATTTATGTTGTTTAGAAACCTTAGTATGTAAGCCAGAAACCTGGTAATTTTATGAATATCAGAGAAATCATGCAGACGCTTAAACAAATATTCAAGCCGACTTGGATTATGATAGACCACATTAGAGGAGAAAGCCGAGCTGGGTTTCACTTCAGGCAATTTATTTGGTAAATCCGTATAGCAAGTGGAAAAATCAAACTTATAACAGGTTCATATGACAAATAAATGGTACACTGAACAAAAGACAACTGTAGGATTACAGACACGGACGGAAGCCGGAATAAAATATGCGCGCGGCGCGCGTGCGTCTACCGTGAGCGTTGACTCGACTGCTTACTCGCCCCGTGCATCGCGGCTATCGAGAGGCGCGGGGTGAGCATTTACGACAACAGCCGAGCGGGAGGCACCCGAAGGCGTTTAGAGGTGCGAGGAGTCGCAACACATACTTTGGCCGGTGGTATTTTGTTAGGTTGTGCTATATTATCCCCCTCCAAGCCAACAGAGCGCGCCGTAGCTGGCTTGGGATTCGATAATTTACGTCGTGGTCTTTTTACGACTATGGACTACCGCATCGGATTCACTTACATAGGAAGTCAGGAGGCTGGCATGGTATTTTCCCCGAGGACTACCATCTCTATCTTCCACCTCATAGGTGGTTGGGGAAACGACTTTGACAACACGATAAGGACCTTCGCGGCGCGGAGCGAACTTACTAGTGAAACCTTTTGCTGCTTGACTAAGGCGATGGCTCTCCACGAGAACTAGGTCACCCTCCTGATAAGTAGGTCCTGAACGGCGATTCTTATCCGCAGCTTCCTTGCGTACATCCTGCTGATGTTCCACTTGCCACTTTACTTCCTGGAGGCGCTGTGTGAAGTCTCGCAAGTACGGCGTGATTTGAGGAACGTAATTTTCATTATCGACGATCGCTCGTAAGTCGTTGGCTACATTGACTGGGGACCGAAACTCGCGCGCAAATGTAAGAAAGGCGGCAGAGTATCCAGTGCCCTGATTAGGCGCAGTATTCAGTGCGAATCGCACAGCGGGTATTACTTCTGGCCACCGGCGATGCTCGGGGTCAATCAGAATCGCCAGCATCTGCTTCATTTCACGATTCTTTCGTTCGGCGGGATTGGCCTCGGGATGATAAACCGGTATCAAATTCTGCTGAACCCCCAATACATGCATCGCTTTCTGCATGACTGCTGACACAAACTGTGATCCGTTATCGGAGATTACTCTTCGTGAAAAGCCGTAGCGCATAAATACTTCTTCGATGAGTATTTTGGCGCAGTTCTCAGCGCTGGCTTCGGCTAACGGGAACAGCTCCACCCATCTGCTAGCAGTATCTTCAACTAAGAAGATCCACTTCTCACCTTTACTGCCTTCAGGTAGGGGACCAAAGAGATCCATAGCGAGGACCTCGAATCGTTGCTGTGGAACAGGTGTCTGCAGGAGACCGGCGGGTTTCAGATTGGTTGGCTCGAATTTCTGACAAAGATCGCAAGTCTTGAGGTATTGAGATATGTATTGCCGCATGTTTGGAAAATAAAATCTCTCTTTCACCTTTTTAAGAGTGCGCTCCAAGCCCAGGTGACCAGCTTAGTGCATCGTGTAACTCTTTCATGATTTCAGGTCGCATAGCTTCTGGTACTACTAACTGGGGCTCTTCGGATTCTCCATCCGGATCGAAGCGAAATAGAACTCCTTGTGATAGATAATAACCTCGATCTGTCCATCGTGTGGCAGCATCTTTATCTTCAAAATCGGTGAATATTTTCCGTATCTCAGCATCATCGTGCTGAGCGGCGCGTAACTACTCAGAGCTACGATGAGGCAAGTCCACTAAAACTGGGCAAATATCGCAGGTAGTGGCTTCGTCGAGAACTGACTGAGACACAGAATGACTTAGGGTATCCGCCACCACATTCACCTTACCTGGATTGTACTCAACATTCAAGTTGTAAGCTTGTATTTTCAGGGCCCATCGAGCAAGACGGCCACTTGGCGTTTTAAGGGAGAGCAGCCACTTCAGAGATTGGTGGTCAGTTGCGACGTGAACTTGAGCCCCTTCGAGTTACCCACGGAACTTTTCGAGGGCCCAAACTACAGCCAAAGCTTCCCGCTCTGTCGTGAAGTAATTTCTTTCTGACGCTGTCAACAACCTACTAGCGTAAACCAATATTCTTAAACATGTTTAGGACATGGCGATAAAAGTTAGTTCTTGGATAAATGATTTTTTATTTATCATTCGTTGTATTGTTTAAATATTTGATTAAATGTATTCCGTAACAATACCTTAACTATTCACGTATCAAATAAAACAAGATTTTAATATAAATAACCAATAGATTTTTATCAATGAGGTATAATTTGGACAGCTTGACCGACATCTGACGAGTACAGACGTGCTCATCGCGCAATAATTTTCTTTACAAATTAACAACATAGTGACCTAGTTTAGTGCGCAACACTCTGATGCAAATGTCTTTTTTGTGTTGTATTTGATGAACATTAAGTAGATTAAAGTGTTAATAATAGTTAAATATGTCTGCAAACAGCAGCCCCTTTAATAGGAGCGCTGTAACACGCCGCTCTCCTCCTCCGACGCCATCTGAAATGCCGAAACAAGACGACAACGAGGCTCCTGAAGTTATTTCGACGCCAAACGTCCAGAACTGGTTAAGTGCGATTGAGCAATATCTCAATGAGATATGTAACATTGCCAACGACGGGAAGCTGAACTAGGACCAAAAACTGAGAATAAATAACCTCTGCAGAAAAGTTGGCCATGGAACTGGGCAAATGGCCGTTGAATACCAATCCCTAAAGCAAAAAGCCCTCCAAACCCACACTGCATACCAAGTATTGAAGGAAGAAAGAGATCTTATAGACACTCTTAAAAGCTTTAAACAAACCATTGTGGAGTCCTACAAGAAACCAGAGAAGGTATGCTCTTCTTTTGCTGACATGGTTAAAAAAGGGTCTAACATCTCGTCAGGGTATCGATCTTTCCAAGCGATACCACTAAAACCAGTGACGAAACAAAAATCCTTGTCCAAAAAATTATCTGCCCAGAGGAAATGAAACTGAAAGTTCGAGGAGTTCGAAAAACAAGGAATGGAGGTGTTGTAATTAGCACTGAGACCAAGGACGACCTAGAGAAACTGAAACCTTCTGTCCAGCTCGCCAGCTCTGGCCTTACCGTTGACGAAACAAGTAAGCGCAAACCTCGCATAATTATCATAGGAGTGCCCTCATCAATGGCAGAAAACGATGTGTTTAAGTGTGTTTTTGAGCAAAACGTAACAGACAAGTTGCCGACGATGTCCCGAAACACATTTATGACATCAGTTAAGTTAAGCCATAAATCTGGGAGAAAGGGTGCCGAACTTTGCAATTACGTCCTTGAAGTTCCAGCAGTCGTACGTAAAGCCCTTATTACACAAGACAGGATTTTTATTAACTGGACATCCCGCCCAGTAAAGGACTTTACACTCGTAACGAGATGTTACAAATGCCAACAATACTGGCATGCAGCCAAATCATGTAAAGCTGCTTCCCCTACGTGCGGTCACTGCGGCGAAGATGGTCACTCGGCTCAAGAATGCCAAAAAAAGGCGGAGTCTCCAAAATGTGCATCGTGCCTACGTTTTAAGAAGCCCAGCAACCACAAGACAGGAGACACTGAATGCCCGGCCAAAAAAGCTGCCGAAAATAGGTATATTAATTCAATAGACTATGAAGGCGCCTAAGAGCGCCACCTACTTCATTGTTAATAAGAACTTTAAATACACTAACCCTTATCATATACCATGGATGTTAATATAATTACTGAAATAGATGATTTATTTTTATGTGAGTCAAAGTCATGTGAGGTTGAAAACTGTTTCTGTTTATCAAAAATCATTAACAAATAACCCAAAACATCCGTAGCATATATAAAAATATTGATAGTTTTAACATTTTTCTGCACCGGCTTAACTTTGCCTGTGACGTCATTGTGCTAACCGAATGTTGGATACTCAATAGACAAGACAATCTCCCGGAATTTCCGGGATATAAACTTTTCTATAGCACAATAAATCACTTACAAAACGATGGTGTGATTGTCTATGCTAAGGAGTCAATAAACGTCACAGTCGAAGAACCAAATTTACGAGACTGTAACTGTCTAATAGTCAAAATTGGAACAGACACAGTCATTATAACATTGTATAGGTCGCCGTCTACTACAAACCTGGATTCTTTCCTTAGTTCTCTAAATCAGACTTTCCAAGCATTACCGTCCTTTAAGAACATCATTTTAACAGGCGATATAAATATAAATATTAGACCCGAACAAAACGACGCGGGTAAACAGGATTATCTAAATCTATGCTCGTACCATGGGCTTCTAGCAGCACATACACTGCCTACACATCAAAGTGGGTCATGTCTCGATCATATGATGGTAAAATCTAGACTTCCGTGTATTGCACTTGTTACTAATACATCGATTACTGACCATGACACGGTCCTACTAACCCTAAACTTATCACTGCCTAGGCAAAAACATAGTCACACAAAGTCTAAATTAAATTTAAACAAACTCGAACATGATTTGTGCAACATTGACTTTAACCCAGTTTACAGAACTGCTGACGCTAACAAGGCCTTATCGTATTTAATAAACAATGTACAACAAGCTATTTTATGTAACACAATCGAAACGACTGTATGTAAGAAATACAATAACATAAAACCTTGGATCACTCCAGGCCTAATTCGATGCATAAGGCACAGAGATAAACTCCATCAGGAAGCCAAGAAACGTCCCGAAAATTCCATGCTCCAGATTTCTTATAAGCGATACAGGAATTTTTGTAACAATCTTTTGAAAAAAATTAAAATCGATTATGATAAAGCCGAGCTGCATAAAGCAGGCACAAATAGTAAACGAATTTGGAGGCACATAAAGAACGTCACTTTTATGTTAAAACAGCGCCAATCAAATTCAAGTTTGTTACTTACAAGCTCCTCACCGCTTTTGTCTACTAACACGGTAAATAAGTATTTCGCTAACGTGGGAAAATCTCTAGCTGAACGTATCCCGAAACAAACATCCAACCAGACAACTATAATCTTTCGAAACTTAAACACCTTTGTTCTGTTAGACACTGATGAATTAGAAATATCACAGATAATTACAGGAATGAAGGATGACTGTGCAGCGGGATGGGATAACATAAGTAATAAAATCCTCAAACGTTTCATGCATATTTTGGTACCTCCTTTGACTTATATATTTCGAATCTGCCTATCAAAAGGAATTTTTCCTCAGTGCCTCAAAAAGGCTGTAGTAATTCCCATTTATAAATCGGGAGACAAAGATCTAGTCTCCAACTATAGACCTATATCGCTACTTCCCTCAATCTCAAAAATCCTAGAAAAAATCATCAACAGTAGACTAGTAAACTACTTAGAGAAACATAGATACCTCTCACCGACTCAATTTGGTTTTAGAGCCAAGTTGTCCACATCTGATGCAGTTCACAGTTTAACAGAATATGTAACACAAGAACTTGGCAAAGGGAACAAAACTTTGGGTGTTTTCCTAGATATGGCGAAAGCTTTTGATACCGTGTCCATACCTTTACTTTTAAACAAACTGGAGGCAATGGGAGTAAGAGGAACTGAACTGCAACTCTTTGCAGACTATTTACAGGACCGAAGGCAATGTGTGCGAATAGGCAATACCACGAGTGATGAACAACAAACGTCTGGGTTTGGTGTTCCCCAAGGAAGTATCCTTGGCCCTACTCTGTTTCTGGTATATATCAACGACCTTGGCAATCTTAATTTAGAACATGCTAAAATAATAACATACGCTGACGATACGGCGCTAATATTCACAGGCAAAACTTGCTCGGAGTTATATAATAATGCACAGCTAGGCTTAAATGTAGTAAATAACTGGCTTCTCTGCAATTTACTAACGTTAAATGCTGACAAGACTAAATACATTTATTTCTGCATGCGCAACCGCGACCATAATGTTGATAATAAATTATATGCACATCAATGTCAAAACGTGACAGTCAATATATGTAACTGTCCTACTATCCTCAATACAAAAAACCTAAAGTATCTTGGAATTACAATGGACGAGACACTCTCCTTTAGACCCCACATCGAAAATCTGGTAAACAGGGTACGCAAACTGATATACGTTTTTAAAAAACTTCGATCAATCGCGGACTCAAAACTAATTATACAAGTTTATCTAGCCTTATGCCAATCTATAATCCAATATTGTATCACGTCTTGGGGTGGAGCACTGAAAACTATAATGATCCCACTCGAACGAGCCCAGCGAGCAATTTTAAAAGTAGCTAACTCCCTCCCCTTTTTCTACCCTACACATCTCCTATATAAATCCTGCAATGTGTTGACTGTCCGCCAACTTTTTGTAATGCACACAATACTAAAAAAACACGCACTGCTTCCCTATAACGCTGAAATTACTAATAAAAGACGGAAAGATATAGTTTGCATTACACAATCAACGTCTCGCTTTACTTTTACAAATAGATTTTTTTCATATTTAGGCCCATTTCTGTATAATAAAATAAATAAATATCTTTACATATATGAACTTAATTATTATAACTGTAAAATAGCACTAGATAAATATTTTAAAAAATTGTCTTACGATGAAACGGAAGAATTACTTATAGCTTGTAAATAAAAATAGTTTAGTAGTTTAAACAATTCGGAATTATAATGTTACCTTATTTATTTAAGTTCAATTATTGTTAATTTGTGAAACCTAAATATACTTAAGATCTCTTACGCCTGAAGCACAGGTTTCACCTAGTTCAGGCAAAATATCATCTTTTGCACTTTTAGATATAAGTTACAATAGCCATAGCCAAACGTAACTGCCTTTTAAGTGTTTAATAAACAATTTTATTTATATTTATTTTTATAATACACATCAAGGTGACGTATGGACAAACACGGAAATGAAAGATTTCGAGGTTTAATAAATTGTTTTGGATTACCTTTTAATCCTATTAATATTTTTTTTGTGCTACATATAGATTACTATTTCATCTAACCAGAGAAAAATATGAGAACATTATAACTATGTTTTTTAGTACCGATTTCATCGATGCCACGCAATTTTTGGTCCCGGGAAATTCACCCAAAGATACTTTCTGCCGACCGCGCTTCGACGGAGCGTGCTTTCTATGAACAGAGTTTCAGTGAAACGTGCTTTCTAGGAATAGATATTTCTGTCAACAGTGCATTCTGTGAAAGATTACATTGGTCAAAAATGATTCGGTATTATACGTTCTACACTCGTCGCAGATGCATTGCGATGCGTATGCGTGCGTCAGTCGCACAGCAGTCCGCAAGATACAAACAAGGACCGGAAAACCCCTTTTTTAATAAATTTATTTTTAGGGAAAGCCTATTTATTATTGAGAGATGGCGCTAGTGCCACTGATAACATCGGCTCCGTATAATAATATTGTTCAAAAATATATTCGATCAAAATTTGTTAGCGAAAGTGTGTGATCATTGAAGATCTATGTCGAACAAATTAGTGACAGTGTTGGTAGTGAATAATATTCTCAGACTACTGAAATATAAGTGTATGCAAAATCAATCTAACTGTGTGTGAAATAATCACCAACTTTGACTTATACCTTGTACAGCGCTTCATTGCATATTCGGTACAAAAATAGCGACGTTGCACCTGAAAATAAAACGTTTATTAAACATACTTACCTTATTCAAAGCCTTTTACATGAGAGTAGCATCCGCGTTTCCGGTTCGAGTACTAGACATGACTCATGGTCTGCCCACGTGACCCACGTTTCCGCAGCCCGCCACCGCAGCTATGCAACACTAGCGCCACCACAGGCAGCTCGAAGGATTGTTCGATATTTGTGTCTTTGCGTTGTATTGTCACCAGGCAGGTTTAAAAAGCAGGCTTTGAATAAGGTAAGTATGTTTATTAACGTTTTATTTTCAGGTAAAACGTCGCTATTAAACAGTACTGTACCGTTATTCAAAGCTTTTTACATGAGAGACGTGTTTATTATCGCCTGGTGGCGCTGTGTACTGTGTTGTCGCCAATGTGATCAATAATAAGAAAATATGATGATATTATCTAAGCTCATTAATTACGTTTTACAATTGCATTAGGAATGCAAGCCACTCAAAATATAGTTTAAATTTGTATAACTGTGTATCCTTAGCTTCCTAGAAACTAATTTTTTGGACTTATTGTACAATACATCCAGTTGCTAGTGTGAAATGTGTTAATTTTTGCATAAGTGCAGTCAAACATTACCGATGTGTTAGTTACTATAAGCCTATTAGTTGTCATTCGGACTAATAAAACAGCGGTTTGTGTATATTTCTAAAATATTGTTGACCAATTAAACTAAACACGTTTGACAGGTCAAGCACATCTACTTTGCCCGTATGATCTTACGCAGAAGCTTATATAATAGCCCGGATAGCAGGCTTAACTATGAACTTGGGACCAAAGAGGTGGCGATGCCAAGTCTGGCGTGCTCGCCTATCGGCTACGGAGATCGTCGATTACACCCTCGGATTATCAAAAATATTTTTAGTCTATACTTGGTTAAAAATAAACTGTTTATGAATTTACTTTGCAACTATTTGCTGCTAAGTTATAATGAAGACTGCCCAGCTCGCCTTTAAACCGATATGGTTTGAGATAGTAAATGATATTGCGCTGTGATTAGGCGCTGTCTAGAATGCAGTGATATAAGTTTAAGACAGAGCATAAAGTGAAGTAAGCTTGATTCATAAAATAATGCTGTAGCTTTTTGCTACGATGGCAGGTAGCTCGAAGGCTTAGCAAAAATTAAGTGCATTATTAAAGTACTAAATGTTTTTTCTATTGCAAAAGATCAGCAGCGCGTAGGTCAATGCCTAAAGTTTCGCATAGGATGTTCAACTATCCCACATAGCACAATACGAGTGTAAACTGGTACCAGTTCCATGCCAGTTGCACACATGAACACCTGTCGTACCGATAAACTCATTACATTTCAATCGTGTGTTCTGCTCATGAAATTTTCTATTGTAATATTAGGTATGTTACTTTTTGAGTAAAGGTGTTTTGCCATATGCCTCAGATGCCAAAGATAAGAATTTGAAGTATAAAATTACTCTGTGTTGTTCATCATTCATTAAGCTAGTATAATAGTTATAATTTAGCGTTACGACTAGTTTAATAACCCGTTTTCGCTTTTTTAAACACAAAGTGTATAGAAATAGCAGAAATTGGCATGACTAAGTAATCGATTGCGATTACAAATTAAAATGTACTTCACTCACGTACGTATATCAAAACACCTACATACAAGCGCTGTCTTAATGCTGACAGCGTGTTAATCCAGCTTAAGTAAATAACGACGCAGCTCATTTGCAAGCTACAACATTTGATTCCTGGTTTATAGCACCAAGTTTTACAAAAAGAAAATGTTTCACAGAACGCGGCGAAAATCATCGTCAGACAGATTGTACAACGGTAGGTATGTGATAATAGAATGTGATTTTCTATTTTGTGTACTTCTGTTTTGCGACGAAAATCCAAAAGCTACTCAATAAATAAGTCGATGTTTTAGTTTACATCGCATTTTGCTATTCAGCAACAACAGTTGTGTCAGACGATCACAACGGCGAGTATGTAATACTACCCACACTTTTTGTTTGTTTTAGTTGAAATGGCAAAAGAATGCAATAGCTACTTTCTTAAATAAAATTGCTAAAAATCATTTATGTAACATATAGTAGTTGTTACGTAAGTAGGTATAACTATTACTACCAGAAAATTCGGAAACAATTCTTATTAGTGCGCATTTTTTAGGTTTGGATCTGATTAATTTGGCATATGTTGGGAAGGGGACTTTACGATTGTCTGTGGAGATTCTATCCACAATCAAGCTAGACTAGATCTGTTTGTTAAGTCGACTGATCTCAACTGACGTCAATCAACATCATTACAACACGGATGTTGAGCGTGGGCGAAAGATGCTCAGAAGACCATTACGATTATGTGATTGGCTAACGCACACGCATCTTTATGATGATCATTTCGTGAAATCGCAGAGCGATCCCCACTCTTTGCCCCAGCGCTTAGCATGTAGGTATTACAAGTTTTATCTAAGTAACGAGATTACGGGACACGCTGCATGGTCTTAATCTGCAGCAAACGATGAATATTTGATTGAATTAGTGTGCAACTATTTACAATTTTACATTATGTATGGTACCTATGTGGTGTAGGTATCCGCACATTGTTATGCTACAGTTCGTACCCGAATAAATCAGTGTGGTGTCTTCAGCAAGTAGAGGTAGTACTCGCATTTTGCCTTTACGTCATCTTACCGCATCGATGCAAAGCTTTGCACATTAGATGTTACACTTGGCTGATAAAGCTCGAAAGTGTAGTATCCATGATTATACTTCGCGCCTCGTCCTCGAGATTAGTATTGTTACATGTAGTATCGCATAGGTGTCAACACTTCTGCACTAGTTGAGAATATTTCTTTGCCTAGTTTATATTTTTATTTTTATAAAGCGGGTAGTGTTTTATACTCCGCAGTGGCCGCCATTGCCCTGCTTCGTCATTCGCAGTTTAGTGCTCGACCACTCAAGACACTATCATCCGCTTAACAAATTACGGTTATTTTGTTACAAAAATGCCGAAACGTAAAGTAACCAGAACGTGTGAGGAAGAATTAGAACATTTAATGCGGAAAATGCGTAAGCTAGAAAAGAAAATTCACGCAAGCAACTCTGTGGAACCAACAGAGGAATCACCGGCATCGGAATATGTCATTGAAACAGGTATGTAACGTGTACAAAGTGAAAGTGATAATTACTCATAGTGTATAGTTATGTGTGCATAATGCAATCAGAATTAGCCGCTGGGGCTTTTTTTTCGTAGCATTTGAAATGTGACGGTTGGCGTTCAATTCAATGGGGATTGTTACCTAACCTTAACAAGCATAAAATCTGATATCTAATATGTGCAAATTTGTAATTTGATTAAATGTAATCAACCTAATAAATTTATTATTTTTTGCACTAAAAACTTAACGTATTTACGTTACGATGATAATAAGTGTGTAACCTGAATAGTCATTGGGGCTATTTCATCCGACACTTACGTGATAATAATAATAAAACCGATTATCTTAACCGATATTCGTGTTGTTTCCAGACACACCTGGTGCGCTGGAACCATCTGCTTGGTTAAACGATGAACATGAACAGGAAACGTTTGAAAACTTAGACACTGGTGCTATTGAGCACGGAGTACCTGGTAATGAGACCCAAAACGACACATTGGCTCCCCAAGAACAACCTGGCACGTCGGAGTTACCCTCACAAGCAGATGCGGCGATTACACCGCAGTCGAACTCAGGTTTAGACACGGAAGTTCTGGAAATCCTCGGCGAAGACCCTTCACTTACGGAAAAACGTGGAAAGGATATTCGTGAGGAAATAGCATCTCGATTCGGACACATAGCTACAGAGGGATTGAACAAAGATACCAGGAAAGAATTAATATCCAAGTACCCGATTCCTGCAAATTGTCCCCGTATTGATTCACCAAAAATAAACCCGGAAGTCAAGGCCGCTATGCAAGAAAGCTCTATAAAACGTGATAAAGGCATTAAAGCCAAACAAAAGCAGGTGGCTAGTGCCATCTCGTGCCTGGGTGATATTATCACAATGCAGTTAAATTCTGAAAATAAAGACAAGGAATTACTTCAAAAATTGATGGATCTTGGCCGATTAATTTGCGACGTCCAACACGCTGACTCCGTGACAAGAAGAAACTTTATCTTGTTTTCGCTAAAAAAGGACATGTCCGAACACCTGTCAAATACAAAGATTGACTCTTTTCTATTCGGAGAGACACTGGCCGATACACTGAGGGCAGCTAAATCAATCAATAAATCAGGAGTCGAACTAAAGGCCGATCAACCTACCAATAATACAACCAAACGATCAAAATTACCTAACCAGAGGAATTTAAACCGGAAGGCTCCCGGGCCGGCTTACAGGCAGCCAGGCCCTCCACAGAGGAGCCGCGAGCCTGCTCCGAGAACGCGCGCAGCCCCGCAGCCGCCCGCGCACTCATCGAGGCCGTGGCCGCGTCAGCCGCCGCCGCCGCCGCCCCCAGCTCAAGCTCGACGCCGCCAGTAAATACAGTTGAGTATGCCGGCCGTTTGCATTTTTTCCGAGACCAATGGTCACTAATTACAGAGGACCGTGCCGTTCTTTCTTGGATTGACGGTTACAAAATCCCCTTTTCGAGTCCAGTAATTCAATATTGTATTCCGCGAACCGCAACCCTGTCTAGTGAGGAAAAATCGCAGTTTAATGAAGCGATAGGCAGGTTAATACGTATCGGGGCGATATCCGAATGCGAACCATGCGAGGGTCAATTTATATCAAATATTTTTCTTACCCCCAAACCCAACGGCAAATCGAGATTTATTTTAAATCTCAAAAAGTTAAACTGTTTTATAAATCCCGACCATTTTAAGCTAGAAGACCTCCGTACCGCTGTTAAACTTGTTACACAAGATTGTTGGATGACTACGCTGGATTTAAAGGACGCGTACTTTTTGGTGAAAATTCACGAGGAATCGAAAAAATACCTTCGATTTATTTTTGACCAAAAACTATATCAGTTTAACGTCCTACCATTCGGTCTAAATACAGCCCCGTTCGTATTTACAAAAATAACCAAACCAATAGTAAAATTGCTCCGAACAGCTGGTCTGCTCTCCACCCTGTATTTAGACGACTGGCTTCTCCTCGGCGTACTTACTCAGATACTCAGATCAGTTTAACGAACCTTAACATCACTAAAAAATTACTAATCTCACTTGGCTTAATCATCAATGAAGAAAAAAGTAATTTCGTTCCTTCCATGACATGTAAATTCTTAGGAATGATCATTAACTCACATAAACTAAACCTAAGTCTGCCCCAAGAAAAAAGGTCACGCATCAATACCGAATTACAAGAGTTCCACAGGTTGCATCGTTGTTCAATCAGAAAATTAGCTCAAGTAACGGGATTACTTGTATCAGCCTGCCCTGGAATAGAATACGGGCTACTCCACACCAAGGAGCTAGAACGATGCAAATTCCTAAACTTGAAAAACGACGATGACTATGAAAAAATCATAAATATCCCTGGCTCACTGCAGATGGATATTAGCTGGTGGCGTGACCACATTCGGCATTCAGTGCGTCGTATAAGAAATGACGAGTACCGCACTGAAATATTCTCTGACGCCTCAACGTCGGGGTGGGGAGCCGCCTGTCTGGGCAATACGGCTAGTGGAAGTTGGTCCAACGAAGAGCGCAAAAAGCATATTAACTATTTAGAATTGCTGGCAGCTTTTATCGCCCTAAAAATTTTCGCAAAAGACCTGCTCGATTGCCAGATCCTTTTGCGCGTAGATAACTCGACTGCAGTCGCATACATCAACCGAATGGGTGGCGTTCAGTACCCACACCTCTCACAGATTACAAGAGAAATTTGGGAATGGTGCGAGAATCGAAAATTGTACATTTACGCGTCTTATATCAAATCAGGTGATAACTTCGTTGCAGATGCTGAGTCACGGAAAAACCACCCAGACATAGAGTGGGAGTTAGCAGACTGGGCCTTCGATCACGTTACTCATTGTTTTGGTCCACCCAAAATAGATCTATTTGCAAGTCGCATCAATAAAAAATGTGAAGCTTACATCTCGTGGCATAGAGACCCTGATGCAGTAGCCATCGACGCCTTTACAGTCTCCTGGGTCAATACACACTTTTATGCGTTCCCCCCCTTCTCGGTAATTTTAAAAGTTCTTAGAAAAATTATCGCCGAAAAATCTGAAGGTATTTTAGTTGTCCCTTTGTGGCCTACCCAGCCATGGTATCCTGTCTTTCAAGCCCTAACAGTCTCTAAGGTTTTAACGTTTACTCCTCACAAACGCGCATTAATCAGCGCAGGGGGCGGGGGCAAGATCAATCAACATCTGTATTTTAATAAATACTTTGATTGGTAATTCCCCTACTCCCAGCATCTGGGTTTGGTGAATGGTCTAAGGAGGAGCGCAGGTCGCAGAGATCCCGTAGACAAGGCCAGTGGACTATCCTTCCCGAGGTTGCTGCCCGTTCTTGGCCAATTGCCTTAAGCTACTGGTATAACAGAAACCTCTGGCCGAACCCCAATATATCCTTACCCCCAGTCCCATCCTAACTCCCTCTCCAAACCGGCATAGCCGAACCGTGGCGGCGCAAAACCACACACAGGCATCCGTAAGCCCAGAAGGATTAAATCCCTTCTGAAAGCACGGCCACAGCACCTTGGGAAAGTGCTGTGTGTTTATTTCCCAAAACCCCCCCCCCCCCCCCCCCCCCGTTTATGACATGAGTAATGATAATGCGATTATGTCATGCGATCCGGCTAACGCCCGGCGCTCGCAGGTACCCGGGCCTGCGAGTGTGAAATTTGTTACCGAAGGCCGCGCAGGGGTGGACGACCAGGCCCCCGCGTCGGCGAATGTTACTGGCGCCATACCACAAACAGGACCAGGCTCCAGCCTGGACCTATCAGGCCTCGCAGAGGCCATACCTACTGGCACAGAATCTGTGCCACCACAACACCAGTGGACCGTAGTCGCCCACAAGCGCCCCTTGAAAAAGGGGAAGGCTGGCTCAGCGGCTCCACCACACAAACCAAACAACACACCAAACCAAGGGCCAACGGGACAACCGGAACGTAGTCGCCACAACCGGCGCGCGGAAAGGAAAGCCCGGAAGCCTATTACCAAAGCGGCAGCCGACGACGTAGCAGCGGAAACGCAGCGCGTATCTGCGCCGCCCACCTCCACGGAGGTGGCAGCGGCACAGACTATACCGGCTCCGCCGCCACTACCACCACCAACACTACCACCACCACCACCACCACCAGCACAGTCGAAAAGGAAAAGAAAGCCGAGAGGTCATCGTAGCCGGATACATGCTGCGAATGCTTCCCCTGCTCCTGAAAAGGAGCAGTCTGGGCCTGGGGATCGCCCGGGTGAGCGGACTTCCTCGAAGCGAGCTCGCCTGGATGAGACTCAGTCACCCAGGGGAGAAGCCAAACGCGCAAAAACCGACACGAGACCAAAGCGGACGATGAGCTACGCAGATGCGAATAAATCGCATCTGAGAGTAGCGGTTACCACCGTTCCGCCGAGGGACCTCTCGTCCGCCCAGGCAGATCAGCTCAAGGAGACTATCGACGATAGTATCCTGCAGGCTGTTCTGTCTCCACCCTCTCCGAGCGCGCAAGCTCCTTCCTTCCGCGGACGCCCCTTCCTTCTGGATGGGGCACTAGCGATGTGGTGCGAGGATGCGAACGCTCTCGGCTGGCTGGTCGACAGGGTCAAAACCCTACCGCCACCGATACCGGGCACCACTCTGACTGTTATTAAACAGTCAGAGATGAAGAAAAAGCTGAAGGCGGGGCTGCTTGTCCACTCCCGTATCACTGACGCTGCCACACTGCACCGAGTCCTTTGCGCCCAGAACCCATGGTACAAAGTTGATTCATGGCAGTGTTACGATATGACGGTGGACAACAAGCCTCGAGAGGAGGATTCCAAGAAAAAGGTGATTCACCTTATCCTAGGAATCCCCGAAGACCAGAAGCAGACCATCCTGGAGAGAGATCGCCGAGTAGCCCATATGTCCGGCAGTGGCTACAACCGCTTCTTCTCTCCGGACGAGCCCGAAACAACCGGACAAGAACCGACAGCGACGAGTGAGGCCGCAGGGAAAACATCCAACCCAGCGGCATCCACCTCAGCTCCCCAACCGGGTATGAGCGAGATGGAAGTAAACTCGGCGCTGCACATTGAGGGGAGCTACAGCGACGAAGATGACGTCCTGCGTAGCCCTTAGCTCCCTCAATGTCATACAGACAAACCTCCAGCACAAGCAGATAGCGGCGGCAACTTTACGCAGAGTGCTGGAGGTCAACAACAAGACCGTCGCTCTGATCCAGGAGCCCTGGATCAGGAATAATAGAGTCTGCGGTCTAAACAACATCGGTGGTAAGTTACTGCTGGACACCTCAGTTGAAAAACCGAGAACCTGCATCTACATGCCTAATAACGTAACAACAACCTTGCTTAACCAATTCTGTTCTAGAGACCTCACAGCAGTGAAGATATCTACAGTACAACAAACCGTCCTAATGTTAGCTTCGGTGTATATGCCAAGTGAGGGCGAAATTCCTGCAAGGGAACTAGCCCAACTGGTACAACACTGCGAAGCACACGAATGGGACCTGATCATCTCCGCAGACTGCAACGCACATCACCCGCTGTGGGGAAGTAAGGACACAAACAAAAGGGGTGAGTCTTTAGCCGAATATTTACACCAAGCAAACCTGAACATTATGAACAGAGGTATAGAACCCACTTTCGTAAGCTCAAGGTATCAATCTATCATAGACGTTACTTTGGCAACACACGCGGCGGCAGACCTCATTGAGGGTTGGCATGTATCAAATGAACCCTCCTTCGCAGACCATCGCCGCGTCTGCTTCTAAATACAGTACACGCAAACAGATCCTGTTCCATATCGCAACCCCCGTAAAACAGATATAACAAGGTACACAAACTTACTAACCAAGTCGCTAGGTGATATTCAACTAACAGACGTAACACTTAGTACTGATAACATAGAATCAATAAATAAATAAATACATAAAATATGTTTTATTTCAGTAAATCTTTAAAATTTAGTTGCCGGGGCTTCCCTGTAAGTAATCTGATGATACTTGTGTTGGGAAAGCCTCGCTCTTTATGTATAAGTACCAAGACGAATGTGTTATTTTTGCTGAGGTGTGTAAAGCTGTTTGTGTGTGTGTGTGTGTGTGTGTGTGTGTGTGTGTGTGTGTGTGTGTGTGTGTGTGTGTGTGTGTGTGTGTGTGTGTGTGTGTGTATGTGTGTGTGTGTGTATGTGTGTGTGTGTGTGTATGTGTGTGTTGAAGGGTTTGCAGTACATTACTTTGATCAAAGATCTTTGCGCCCGCTCAAGATCTATAAAGTATGATTTAATAATAAGTAAAAGGGCGGTTCAAATAGTGGTGAACACTACCACAAGAGCAAAGGTAGTAAGAGGATGCCCCCAGGGTGGTGTCCTTTCACCACTCCTATGGAACATAGTAGTGGATAGCCTACTGTACAGACTAAACGAAAGAGGATACACTACTATTGGTTATGCAGACGACCTAACAATACTGATAAACGGAAACGCTGAAAATCTGCTCTGCGGAATTATGCGCTCAGCACTTCAGATAGTAGAAAAATGGTGTGACGAGCATCAACTATCAGTAAACCCGAAAAAGACAGAACTTATCCTTTTCACCAACAAAAGGAAGTTATCTCCACTACAATTACCAAAACTATTTAACACAGAACTCTCGCTATCAACTCAGGTGAAATACCTGGGCGTTATCCTTGATAACAAACTGAATTGGGCGAGTCATATCGATACAAAAATAAAGAAGGCCTGTATAGCATTTTGTCAATGTAGAAGACTAGTTGGTAAAAGTTGGGGTCTAAATCCAAAAATCACACTTTGGCTCTACACATAAGTTATCAGACCTTCTATAACTTATGGATCAGTTGTATGGTGGCCCAGAACACAACTGACCACAGTGAAAACAAAAATCCAGAGTCTACAGCGACTAGCGAGCGTAGCAACTACTGGATGCATGAGAACCACCCCATCAGCCGCGCTCGAGTTCCTCCTAAACTTGAGACCGCTAGATCTCATCATACAGGAGGAAGCACAGTCAGCCGCCCTGAGACTAAGAGCAAACGGACTATGGAAACAAAACATAGAAACAACACACTCAAAAGTTCTGCAGGAGGTCCTAAAGGAATTACCACTCCTCGAGGCGCCCATGGACAGAACTCCGTGTCAACACATCTTCGATCGAAGATACAATATCCAACTCACAGAAGAACCAAAAGACAACTCTGGCGTCGATGAAGTTAGGATATATACAGACGGCTCAAAAACGGCACATGGTACCGGAGCCGGCGTCTTCTCGAATGATTTAAACATAAACATATCTCACCACACTAGACAAGTTAAACTCCATCTTCCAGGCAGAATGCATTGGTATAACCAAAGCGGCACAGGCGGTTGCAGCCAGAGACGTCCGAGATCTTGGCATAAAAATTGTCTCGGATAGTGCATCCGTACTCCAAGCCCTACAAAACAATGTCGTAACCTCCGCACTCATACTAGAGTGTCACAATGCACTCCAATCCATTGCAAACACGAACAGAGTAGTTCTGCAATGGATCAAAGGACACAGCAACTCACTGGGAAATGACACCGCAGACGAATTGGCCAAAAGAGGATCGAAGGCAGTAGTCCATGGACCGGAACCACTACTGCCTATACCTCAGGCCCAAATTAAAACGTGGCTGCGTGAAAGAACCACAGGAACCCACCATACCGAATGGATGAACAGTGTAGGATGCAGGCAAACAAAAGATGCAATTCCGGCAGCATCAAAAAAGCTTGCCCGCAGCCTCATCAGACTAAAACGGAACGAACTTCGGAAGGTTGTAGGTACTATAACCGGTCATTGTTCACTAAACAGGCACCTATTCCACATAGGAGTAACAGACAGCCCCACATGCAGAGGATGCATGGAGGCAGAGGAAACGCCGCGGCACGTGCTCATGGAGTGCGAGAGCGTGGCAGAACAACGGGCACGGATTCTCCAATCACCAGGATCACTCCCGGAGGCATTCAGGAGCCTGAAGGGTCTGCTGGCCTTCTGGGATGACTTGGGCTGGTTGGAGTAGGGGAAGGACACAGCACGCACAATGGCCCAATCGAGAGGCTAAGTGCGGACACCTCCCAGCTAAACTAACTAACTAACGCGCATTAATCTCGCATTCCAGCTCCAGTCGGATACACGAAACGATTACCCTGGTGGCTGCCGTCTTATCCGGGAGGCGCTATCAAGAAGAAGCTTACCAACGTCTTCCATGGAAATAATGATGGCGTCATTATCGGCTAACTCTATAAAGCAATACGACACTTGCCTGAGGAAATGGTGGAACTACTGTAAAAATACTCACACAGATGTGTTCATTGCCTCTGTTCTCACGGTTATTCATTTCTTAACCGAATTATTTAACCAGGGTGCCCAATATGGTACCCTAAATTCCTGTAGGTCAGCCCTTGCAATTTTATTAGGCTCTTCTATATCTAAAGACGATAGAATACAGAGATTCTTTAAAGGTGTATTTCGACTTAGACCACCGTTACCTAAATATAGCTACACGTGGGACAAAAATTGCGTATTAGACCACTTAAGTCAATGGTATCCGAATGAAGAGGTCTCATTAGATAAGTTAACTAGAAAAACTATCACATTACTGGCACTCACAACCGCCCATAGATTGCAAACTTTATTAAAAAATAAATATTAAGAACGTCAATGTCTCATCAAACCATATCAGTATTAAAATCCCAGATTTAATTAAAACGTCTAGAGCAGGATCCAGACAGCCAATACTTTACATACCATTTTTTCACCAAAAACCTGCAATATGTCCCGCTACCACTTTACTCTGTTACACAAATAAATCGGCACCTTTAAGAAATTCTGACCTATTGTTCGTAGGTATTAAAAAGCCGCACAAAGCAGTTGGCACTCAAACCCTCAGCCGCTGGGTAAAAACTACATTGAGTGAGTGCGGGATCGACACCTCCGTGTTCTCTGCGCACAGCACGAGGCATGCGAGCACGTCGCGCGCGCACTCACTCGGCGTGAGCGTAGACGCGATCCGCAACACAGCTGGCTGCAGCGGCAATTCAACTGTATTTGCAAGGTTCTACAATAGAACCATTTTGAATAATGACTGTACATCTTTAGCTCATTCGATAATTAATAATTAGAAAGTTTAAATGAAACAATCAGAAGACATTATGTTCGTTAACCAACAAATGATTTTAACAAATATGTAACTGTTATGATTATTATAAGAATAATTGTACTCATGTTATATTAAGTAGAAGAAACCCTTCCTAAGTCCAGTGATTTCTATAAAATTATAATTTAAAAAGCAGTTGTTGTAAGCTTGATTAAAAGATTATTATCTTTTTAAATGAAAAATAAAGATTCGATATTTCAGTTAAATGCAGTATCATTGACGATATTTCCTTAATAACAACTGTACTCTCAAATTCTACATGTAACAATACTAATCTCGAGGACGAGGCGCGAAGTATAATTGATGATTAAACGAACTTACCTGTAAGTGAAGTTCTATCATAATTATACGAAGCGCCTCGTCCGAAGAGATAAGTAACCACCCGCCCGCCCTAACGATCCCGTTACTAATCTCTTAGGAAATACATCAATGATTCGAGGATCTAACTCCAAACTAAATGACGAAGCAGGGCAATGGCGGCCACTGCGGAGTATAAAACACTACCCGCTTTATAAAAATAAAAATATAAACTAGGCAAAGGAATATTCTCAACTAGTGCAGAAGTGGTGACACCTATGCGATACTACATGTAACAATACTAATCTCTTCGGACGAGGCGCTTCGTATAATTATGATAGAACTTCACTTACAGGTATGTTCGTTTAATTATCAATTATCTTTAATCTTGTTTGATAAAAATGTCCGCAACTCGGGGTTTCATACTACGGTATGGTCAACTTCGAATAAATAGCGATTTATTCATGAAATTAAGAACAACGGTGTCATAAAAGTATGACTACTTTTAAAGGCGGGGTAGACTTCCATATGTTTATTGACCGGCCTAGATGTTTTGACATCTACCTTATAGATATAAGAGGTAATACCTCTGAGGTATTATAAATAGGCAGGGTTTTGAGTTTACCAGAAGGAAGTCGTTAAAATATGCATGTGCTACGATCTCTCAGCTCTGAACAGTCCAATTTGTTAATGATGCTAATGTTTAGAGGGCAGCAGGTCATTGCGAAAACTTGTCACGCATTAATTGCCAATTGGTCAAGGGTAAACAAAAATATCATTTTTGTTATCTAATAATGCCGAACTTTTTACAAACAACATAGTTTGTAAAAAGTACGGCATTATTAGAACACGACCGTGATCATAGGTGTAAAATCTAAGTCTATTGGTTTTGTAATTTAAAAACAGATCTGTCGAGTCTTTTGATATAGAAAAAAGCTGGGAGTGCGCTCCGCTGCTTTTAGCATATTTTGTGCCAATAGTACGAGTATACATATTAAAACATGTCTGAAGTTTATCCTGATCTAGGTTGCAAAAATAATTAAAAGGTTGAATAATATCATATTAATCCTTTTAAGTAAAAGCTCGTTTCTCCTCACTGTACTGGTCAGTACCTATGATAAATGGCAACGTTAAGCCAGAACTTAAGTTGATCTCCTATCCCCATGGGATCAGGGAGATAAATTAAATTAAAAAAGTTTTAAATTTTTTACAGGGATTTGCTCTAGTATTGTAAGTAGTAAAAGTAACGTAAGGCTACTTTACGACGACATGACATTAAGTCAGATTATAATAATTTAATATCCTATCCCAGTGGGATAAGGAGGATTATACTCTTTTATTTTTAACGTTTAGAGGATATGGGACGGTGCCCTAGTGTCCCCATTCCAACGGAAAAATAAAGTTGGGTGGTAGTACGGCATGACTGTAGCAGCTATTGTGTAGACAGACCGTCATTTGATCTCCTATGCTGGCTAGATAAGGGAGATTTTAGCTTCTTATTCTCCATCGGTGGAGGTATAGTCATCGCCGAGCAATATACTTTCAACGTTTTGAAAACGTATGGTGGTGCGCTAGTTCCCTTATTTCAACGGAAGAGTAAAATAGGCATTTGATCTTCTATCCCGGCGGGATAAGGAAGATAAGATTTTTTTGCTTCTTTACCTTGATCGTCGGAAGTTTCGAGACTTACCTGGTTGGTTTGGATTTCATCGACGAGCAATATACTTTTAAGGTTTTGAAAACGTAGGGTGGTGCCCTAGTTTCCATATGTCAACGGAAGAGTAAAGTAGGTATTTGATCTCCTATCCCGGTGGGATAAGGGAGATTAGTCGTTTGCTCCTTATACTCCATCACTTGCAAGACATACTAAGATAGTCTTGATTTCAATGGGATGCAATATATTTTCAACGTTTCGAGAATGTAGGGCGGAGCCCTGACATTCTCATACCGACGAATAAGCATAGTAGGTAGCTCTTATCCCGGTGGGATAAAGGAGAGCAGATTATGCAAGTCATCTATGAACTGGAATGTAGGGCGGAGCCCTGACATTCTAATACCGACGAAAAAGCATAGTAGGTAGCTCTTATCCCGGTGGGATGAAGGAGAGCAGGTTATGCTAGTCATCTATGAACTGGGTCCCGTAACGTTAACAAATTCGGTATTTCAACATATTAGTTCTACCATGTTGGCCACAGGTTCACTTCAGTGTTCATATGACTGAAGCGCGAGGTCTTCAGAAACGGACAGCGACAACCGCGGGCGGCGTCTGAGTGTGGGCGGCGCGTGGGCCGGCAGGAGAGGGGCACGGGGCCATCGGACTGACGCGATGTGTCGGAGTGCACGCGCAGCCGGTCCCAGGAGACGACTGCGTGGCAGGGGCAGATTTAAGGCAGCTCTACCCGACCACTGCTTCACTGTTATGACAATGACACCCTTATCCCCTCAACTTCAACTGAAAGAAAGGTTAATCCACAAAAAGAGGATACGTGAGCATGCATTGCTCATTCTGCTTAATGCAATAAAAATAAATCTTTTCCAACATAGGGTAGTTTATGATATATAATATAAATATAAATATTCACTAAATGATAATTAGGTTTTCTAAATTGTACTCACTCAATAATACAAGCCTTACTTGTTGCAATTACTCGATACAGAATCTTGCATGTTTTACTTTTCATTATGTTTTTCGTATCCTTCTTCCAGGTTCCCTGATGTTCTTCTTGCACGCGGACAGACCTAGATTTTCTAAAAACGTACACTTCTCTAATGGAAAAAACCGTTAGAGGCTTACGTAATCTAAAAAGAAAATTATATATTAAAGTGAGTAGATTGAGAACAATCTATCTCCGAACGGTAACACCGTTTTCCTTCTAAAAATTCACAGACGTCATCTAACGGGAAACCCGTTACAGACTTACGTTATTCAAGAAGAAAATTCATATATTTTTAAAGTACGTAGATTGATGTTAAAGTTATAATGTTTTACAGTACCTAGACTCTTTGTAAACAAATCAGCAGGCATCTCGGCTGTTGACAAATACTTAATATTAACTATTTCGTTTGTTATACATTCTCTACAAAAATGGTATCGGATAGCAATGTGCTTGGTCCTTTTGTGAAAAATTGGATTAACAATTAACTTTTGAGCACTTTGATTATCATTAAACAGCTCTATTGTGTATAATTTTCTTGTTATTTCATACTGTAAATTTTTAAGATAAACAGCTTCTTTACATGCCTCTGTTATCGACATGTACTCGGCTTCGCTACTCGACAAAGCAACGGTTCGCTGTTTTTTAGTTTCCCAAGAAATTACACAGCCTGATAAGGTGAAACAGAGACCGGTATATGACGTTCTATCTATATGATTATCACCCCAGTCGGCATCAACAAACCCCTCTAATATAGAATTTTCATCAGTTGTATATTTCAGTCCATATTGTTTAGTATTTTTTAAATATCTTAACACCCGTTTTACACATGAACAATGTTCTTTAGTATAACAATGGTTAAATTGACTTAAAAATCCTACAGTATAGGCTATGTCAGGCCTGGTCAGCACTGCCAAGTACATTAGGCATCCTATTATTTGCTGATAAGAAAATTTGCCTACACAGTTTTCATTATTAGAAGGATGTAACTTTGTCTCCATTGGAGTTTGAGCAGTTTTACATTGACTCATATTAAACTTTTGCAACACCTGATCTATATAATCAGTCTGACTTAATGATATAGATTTCTTAGATTGATTAACATTTACATTTACTCCAAGACACTTTCTGATTTCACCTAAATCTAAGTTTAAAGTGACCAGCTAAAACATCTTTTAAGTGTTTTGTTTCTATTTTATCATTCGAGAAAATAAAAAAATCATCTACATACAGTGCAACAATAGTTTTAGATTCATCTTGAATCTTTAAATACATACATGGCTCTATTTTGGATCTAACATAGCCAATTTTTAACAAACACTCATCTACCTTTTTGTACCATGCTCTTGAGGACTGTTTGAGGCCATAAATAGCCTTTTTAGTTTAAGTACTTGGTCGCTTTGGAACCTTTTAGGAAAACCTTCTGGTATCTGCATATAAATTGTTTCCTCAAGAGTTCCGTTCAAAAAAGCAGTTATCACATCTAGATGTGTGGTATCAAAACCTAGTTGAACTGACAATGCAAATAATAACCTCAAAGTGGTATGTCTAACCACGGGAGAAAAAGTGTCTGTAAAGTCCACACCTTTAACTTGTGTAAAACCTTTTGCCACTAAACGTGCACGAAATCTCACATTATTTTCACTATCATATTTTTTACGAAGTACCCACTTGCACTGCACAATCCTACCATCTTGTTGTCTTGTCAAGCACTCGAGCTCTTCACTCATAGCCGCCTTCACTCAGTTCTTCGCGGGTACTTGGATGACACAAGCTGCTTTTACGTTCGCTCTCGAGTTTTTCGTTTAAATAGTGGTGAAAAGTTGGATTTTAGTGTAATTTTTATATTTACCATGTCAGTGTTGCTGTACGTTAACGATATCGCACATTAGTAACTTTGTTTGATATCTATTCTTATCATAAATAGGATAAACATAGTGAACAATTGTGTAAAAACACCGTCATCGTTCTGCAGTTTGGGGTGACTTGGCGTAACGCGTAAGTGCCATCCATCGCACGGCGCTTAGGACTGTTTTCTCGCGAACTCGTGAACGTCGACGCGCGAGAGCATTTATTAGCGTGCTCCTGGCACTATATTGTATGCGAAATACGAACTTTGTGTGCGCCTTTGTTGCTGAGCTGTTTGTACACTTCTTAACTGTTGAATTAACAATATGGCTTCTAATCAGGTGGATTGCGCTGGCTGCTTTAATACAATAAAAGGCAAATTATTTCTTAAATGCTTTAAGTGCGCCAACGCCTATGATCTAACATGCGCTGGTGTAAATGAAAAGCGTTTCTACAGCTTTTACGGTGCTGGCAGTGATCGAAAACAAACATGGACCTGCCCTGAATGCGACCACAGAAAATTGAAAAGTGATAATACACCATTACGTGCAAATCGCTCTCAAGACATCTCCCCGGATCGCATTTCAGATGATTCTCCACAGGACAACGTAACATTCAGGCGTGGCCGCGATAAAAGTGAATGCTCCGATAGTGACCTCACTAGTATAATAAGAAGTGAAATTAGAGCTGCTATCCGTGCCGAAATGACTCCTATTAACGAGAAATTACTGGATTTACAAAACTCGATGCAATACATTAGCAATCAATATGATGACTTAATTAAAGTCACAAACACATTAGTAATCGATAACAAAAATATGAAAGCCGAATGTGAACAACTCCGTACAACTGTTTCTGTTATGTCGGAGCGTATCGACCAACTGGAACAACATCTGAGGAATAACAACCTTGAGATTCAAGGAGTCCCGGAGCACAAAAATGAAAATATCGTAACAATAGTAAAAAGGATCGCCGATGTGGTTTCGCATAAGTTACAGGACGCCGATGTACTAAACTGCACTAGGGTTGCTCATAATAATAAAGAAAGTAAGGCTCCCCGTGCCATAGTAGTCCAGCTGAGAAGTGTGCGCTGTCGTGATGAGTTTTACTCAGCAGTGACTCGCTATAACAGATCGCATCCAAATAGCAAGCTTGGATCATCTCTACTGAATTTTACTGGACCCGCCGTGCCCATCTACGTCTCCGAGCATCTGTCACCATCCAATAAATCGCTTCATGCCGCCGCCCGAGCCAAAGCCAAAGAGTTATCCTATAAATTCGTATGGGTGCGTAATGGGCGAATATTCATACGAAAAAATGAAACATCACCGTTCGTCCACGTGAAGTGTCATAGAACACTGAACTCGCTAAATTAGGCTCATTCTTCCTTTTAATCCTTATAAGCAAACATTCTAGAATATTTTATCGTTTTTGCTATGGATACTTTGTCTGTTTATTATCAGAATATTAGAGGAACCAAATCTAAAACCAATGTTGTAATGAACTCTGTACTATTGAATAATTATGATGTAATATGTTTATGTGAAACGTGGCTTGGTGAATCTGTGGCGTCTTCTGAACTTTTTGATGATAGATACATCGTTTACCGCAGAGATCGATCTGCCGAGTTTATGAAAAAATACAAAAAGTCTCATGGAGGAGGTGTACTCATCGAAGTCAGAAAGTGCTTAGTTTGTAGCGAAAAAGTGATGATCAATACATCCTTGGATAATGTGTGGGTAAGTGTACAGCTGAGACATGTTACTCTAAATATTTGTACAGTTTATATACCCTCTTATATAGAATCCGGACAATTCAGAGATCTGTTGGATCTTTTTGAGGGCACTCTTTTGTCATCATCCGAGCAAACACTCATAATTGGTGATTTTAATCTTCCTGAGATTGACTGGTTTTGTAAGCAACCTGTAACTACACCGAATTCCAAGATGAGTGCTTTGTATGAGTTCATGGCTAGATTGGATTTGACGCAATCTAATTTCCACGTAAATTCCCACAACAGAGTGTTGGACTTGGTATTAAATAATTCACAAACTCCTCTTGTTGTTGCAAAGGCTCAGCCTCTAAGTCGCGTCGACGCTTATCATCCACCGCTAGAAATAAGTTTAAATTACACCAAACAGAACCCGCTAAAGCTAAACACTTGTAAAAAATACCGATTTCATAAAACTGATTTCTCTGCTTGTAATGAAGAGCTAAGTAAAATAGACTGGGATCAATATGCTGTTATGGATTGTGACAATTTCTTACAGGTATTTTATAACCATTTGTGGGATATAATTGAAAAACACACACCAATGTCTAACTCTAATAACACCTGGCCCTCATGGTTTTCCCGAGTATTGATTAAAATATTAAAAGAAAAAAATAAGTACCATAAAAAATTTAAATTATACAACAATCCTCGTGATTATGATGCTTTCACTATGCTTAGGTCTAGAGCCAAAAATGAATTCGATCGATGTTATAGAATATACGTGGACAGGACGGAGGATAGTATTAGGACCGATATCAAGGCTTTTTGGAGATATACCAGATCAAAAAACACTACAAGTAACTTACCGAACGAAATGTACTATAACTCTGAATTCGCAGATAATGGCATAGATATAGCTAATCTCTTTGCAAGGCATTTCGCTTCTGTATATAACAAACCTTCCAGAAACACTTACGTACCTGATTTTCCAGAATCAAATGGAAGTATCTCCTCTATTACTTTGGCAGAATCTGAGGTTATGGAGGCTCTCGGTTCTGTGGATGCTACGAAAGGTGGTGGACCAGATGGAGTACCACCAATTTTAATAAAGAACTGTGGAGCTTCGTTGGCTAAGCCCTTGTGTTTATTATATAATAAAAGCTTAAGTTCAGGCAGTTTTCCGGAACTGTGGAAACTTGCCAAAATTGTACCTATACATAAGTCTGGAAATAAAATGGATGTAAAAAACTTTAGGCCGATTAGTATACTTAGTTGCTTTTCAAAAATATTTGAAAGTCTTATTTATAAATACTTGTACTTTCATTTAAAGCCAATCATTAGTAGCAAACAGCACGGGTTTGTCAATGGACGTTCCACTACCACAAATCTTTTAACCTATATTCATGACCTTAATACTGCTTTTAATAGGCATGTGCAAGTGGATTCAGTTTACATCGACTTTGCTAAAGCTTTCGACAAAGTAGACCATCATATCCTTTGTCGCAAGGCACATCATCTTGGAATTCATGGAATACTCCTACGGTGGCTGATATCTTACCTGTCTCGACGAACACAGTTAGTAGTTGTACATGGGTATGACTCGGACCCTTACGAATCTACATCGGGCATTCCACAGGGGTCTAATTTGGGTCCTCTTTTATTTGTAATGTTCATTAATGATCTGGTAGAATCTATAAAATGTAAATGCGTTGCTTATGCAGATGATATTAAAATATACAATGAGGTGGGTTGCATTGGGGATGCTATGTTTTTGCAGGACGATATTGTTAGGGTACAGGATTGGTGTCTGATTGTATGGAATTCCATTCCATTCCAGTATGGAATGTAATTAATAGGTAAACTGGTACTAAGAATCATGATAAACTATATTCTATAAAAAATATATGTACACCTACAGATGTAATTGAGGACCCACAACTTATATCGGAAGTTTTTAATAAACATTTTATTGATAGCGTTTCAGAAAATTGCCATAAAAACTTAAATTCAAACTTGGGTTCTGAAAATATTGAATCTGTACAGTCTACAATATTTTTAAATCCACCTACAGAAAGTGAACTAATACAAACAGTTAACTCCCTTAAGAATTCCATGTCTGTTGGATGCGATGAAATTCGCACAGATATTGTCAAAATGAGTATTTTAGCTATATCAAATTATTCACATATGTTATTAATAAGCTTTTAGTAGAAGGTATATTTCCAGATATTATGAAAAAATCAATTGTTCTACCGCTTTTTAAAAAAGGTGTAAGATCGTTAGTACAAAATTATAGACCAGTTACGTTAATACCAATATTTTCCAAAATCCTAGAAAAGATTATGTTTAAAAGATTTAATAATTTTTTAGAGACCAATAATGTTATAAAAGAGGAACAAAACGGATTTCGCAAAAGTAAAAGTACATCACTAGCTACATTTAAATTGATTAGATCAATTACAAACTGTCTCAATGTTAATATTCCAGTAACAGTTTTGTTTCTCGATATGACAAAAGCATTCGATTTTGTGTGTCACAAATGGCTTCTCTCGAAGCTTTATAAATATGGCATTCGTGGCCCAAGCTATACATGGATCGAAAGCTATTTGTCAGAAAGGCAACAATGTGTGGTAACCCAGAGATATTGCCCCAAAAGTGGATGTTTAGAAAAGTATACATCATCTTTCGAAGTAAATGAGTTTGGAGTGCCACAGGGTAGCATTTTGGGTCCACTATTGTTCCTTTTGTACATCAATGACCTACCCAACAATATACCTCATGAATGTATCCTGTTTGCAGACGATACCACTGTTGTAATTAAGGGTGATAGAAATATAAACCATACATTTTATGAGAATGTTATAAACATGGCTTTACATAATGTTATTGAGTGGCTTGATAGAAATAATTTAAGAGTAAATATAGGAAAAACTAAATACATTCAATTTGGTACATGGAAAAGAAAGCATCAAAAACTTGAAATACATTTTAAAGGACAAATAATAGAATCTGTTTTGTATACAAAATTTCCAGGAATAACTATCGATAGTTTCTGTGACTGGAAGCAACATATATCTGAAATTTGTTCAAAACTCAATAAATTTGTTTTTGCACTTAATCGAATTAGTCAGATTGTGTCACAAGAGGCTGCTATCACTGCATACAACGGGTATATTAATTCATATTTGCGTTATGGAGCTTTAATCTGGGGTAACTCTGTACACAAAGAAAAGGCATTTATTTTACAAAAAAAATGTATTCGAGCCATTTTTGGACTAAAACAACTTGACTCTTGCCGTCCGTACTTCAGGACATATAAACTACTTACATTACCTTGTCTTTATATTTTTGATTGTTGTTTATTTGTCCATCAACACCAAAATATGTTCATCCAAAAATGTCAAATATCCAGTCGCAATCTCCGCTCGACATATAAAAATAAACTTGTAAGGCCAATAACAACACTAACACTTGTAACTAGGAACACTTTTGTTATGTGTATAAAAATATATAATAAATTACCAGAATTACTGTTAAAGATTGGTTGGTTAAAAAATGTTTTATAGTATACAAGAATATTTAGATTATAAGTAGAATGAACATGAAAAACACATGTGTATATGCCTGGAAGGGTAGGATCAAGTGATACTCTTGTAATTATTTTTAAGATCATCTTGTAACCTTGTTTTCCATACACAATAAAGAACTTACTTACTTACTAGATGACGACATTTCAGCCTGCCACCTGGGATCACATAATTGGCGAAGTCCAGGGTGCCCAGCAGCTGCCGACACTCTTTCAAGGTTATCGTGCCTGCTTTTAGGATTTTGTCCGATACAGAGGCGATTGGGGCTATACTTCTCAAGGGGAGAGTTTTGATGTTCGAAGCGGTGTTACATCTGATACCGAGATACTCCAGAGTTTGTGTAGGTTGTAAAACAGACTTTTCGGGGTTCTTGGTCCATCCCAGCTGTTCCAGGAATCGACTCGTGATGGATACTTCCTTTTCTAACTGCTCTCTGGATTGGTTGGCTAGAAGAAAGTCGTCGAGGTAGACCAGTATTCTTATACCTTTCTCTCGGAGCATGTGGGTCACCCAATTCGTGATTGTAGCGAAGTTCTTTGGTGCGCAGGATAGTCCGAACGGGAGACTGGTCATCTGGAGCACTTTTCCTTGGTAGGCCATGCGTAGGAATCGACGATGGCATTCTGCAATTGGCACGTGAAAATAAGCTGAGGAGAGATCGATTTTTGCCATCCAATCGTGACTTTGTAGAAATTTCGGTATTTGAGAATGAGAGATCAGCATGAACTTCTTTGGGATAATGAATTGATTCAGTCGCTTGAGATTGAGAATAGGTCGGTCCGAGCCGTCCTTTTTCTTGCGAAGGAACATTATGGAGAAGAAGCTCATGCCGAGTGAGGCCTGATTGGGTAACTCGAGTACGTTCTGATTTATTAAGGATTTGATTTGTTTTGTCATTTCTGGGCATTCGTGAGTGCTGAAGCGTTGAATGTTGCACGGTGTTGGTGGGACAAGCACCGGCTTGGAGGTAAATGGCAGGCGCATCCCTGAGATCATTGCCAGGATGGCTTTCGGGGCCTGACACGACTGCCACTGTCTTCGATACTCTCGGAGACAGCCTCCATAAAATTTGCTGAGTTGAGTTGGATAGTCACTTGTTGGATTTGGTCTTTTCGTTACCCTGCCCCTCTTTTTGATTGAATTTCCTGAACTACTGATTATTGGTCGTCTTAGGACCCGAAGATGTGTTCTCTGGTCTAAAGCCTTTTGGTCGTTGACCTGAGCGAAAGGACTGATTTTGGAACTCACGAGAGGGCCCGGGCTTTGGGATTTGTTTCGGGGCAACTGTCTTTTTGAGATCTTTGTCGTTGGAAAACCAAGGGCGGATCCATTTATCGACCCCGCCTGTACGTTGTATATATAGGCTGAGAGCGGTTTTATCGAACAAATGTTCAGCGCTTGGTGGGACTTTCCGCAGGCCATCGCGCAACAGTTTGTTTGGGATCTCCGCCAGGATACGTTCTCGACGGAATTCGATACACTCAGCGTGTTTACCGCACACTATTTGCGTAATATCTTTGTTGGTTTTATGAAACTTAGATTTTGAACTAAAAAGATCAGATATCTTATCAAAAACGTTGGAGGGGGTGAGCTCTGTGGTGGGTGCAGCTGCCCAGTCCACAAATAGCTACAGCTAGTTGATCTTTAAGATGCTCGTGTTGTGAGAGCAATGCGTTCGACAGAGCCGCGAGAGAACGCTCGACAGGGGCTATGAAATGCTTCCCTTTCGTGAATTGTCGGAGTTCATCGTTCACACTTAATTCTATAAAACCAGGTTGGGCACAGTAACCTTTCATAGCTTCTGCATAACGAACCTCTTTCCAGTTTACGTCACCGAATTTCTGTAGTTCCTCTAACCTTTTTACCCGCGATGGATCAGAATGGGCGATTTTAGGGTCTTTTAAGAGTGTGTTTACAGTCCCAAGCTCCGTTTTAGGTTATTTTCTACAAGCGTGACAAGGCGTTGTAAAAACGAAGTGTTATCGGATTGGATTGGCAGAGATGACACGTTTGTATCATGTATAAGCGGTTCATTATTCGATATATGCACCTTTGAGGTAGACGGCGCGTTTGTATTGGAAGGAGGCACGCTATTCAGATTATTTATGTAAAAATTAGTTAAAACACTCATTTGTTCCAAAAGGGTGTTGAAACTTTCAGTATTCCACGTACCTTGTCTAGTCCGTTTTACCTCGTGCACAGGCGGGTCACCGGCGTCTATTCTGCGTTTCCTCGGCGCCCGACGCTCTGCTTCGTCCGGGGGTTGATTGTTGTGTTCGTCATCTACCACCATCACGTACATGTCGTTGTCACTTGACTCGCACTCACTCATAATTACTTTATATTAATTACGATTTGGAGGTAAGAATTAAAATAAGAACTGTATAATTATAAGGAAAAAACTATTTTCGAACGTAAATCCGAGCAGAGTTTCTGCTTATGATGTTGCTAGTTCGAAAGTAAACGACGCTATGAGGAAACCTCGAGCGAGCTCGACCTCAGGTGACTAAAATGGCGTCAACGGAAGTAAGTCAACTCAGCTACTTATACTTAATAAATCGTGCGGAAATGAAGCAATGATCTAAAATAACGCTAGACCGGAAGTCGACGCATCTCTCACACAGGATGCTGTGCATCGTCACATGCCGAATAATATTCTGATATGGCTTATATCCGGCTTAGCACCAGTCCAAATCTCGTACGGAGATTTATCACCCAACGCAGCTGCCACACTTCGGTTCCAAAGGTACACAGCTGTATTAGTGGTCTCACCCCAGAACCTTTGCCTAGGTTAGCATCAAAGAGTAAGCATCTTGCCTTTTCAACGATTGTACGGTTAAATCTTTCGGCCAATCCATTCTGTTGTGGGGTGTAGGGATTGGTTTTCTGATGAATCACTCCAGCACTATTTAAGTAATTATTAAAATCTTTGTTACAGTCTAGCCCATTGTCACTTCTTAATACTTTGATTGTTTTCTTGGTTTGATTTTCAACTTGAGCTTTGAATTCTTTGAAATACTTCAAAGCTTCATTCTTGTTCTTAAGAAAATAAACAAACGCCATACGACTATGGTTGTCAACAAACAACAAGAAATATCTTGAGCCTCCTATTGATACAGTCTCCATGGGTCCGCAGATGTCAGTGTGTACTATATCTAGCAAGTCAGAGCTTCTCTTACCTGAGCTCTTAAAAGGTAAGCGAGACTGCTTGCCCTCGCAGCATGTGGTACATAATGACTTGCTTACATCGGCTTTCCTATCAAAGGACATTCCATGTACAGCATTTTTCATCTGGTTCAAATGGACTTTGTTGATGTGCCCTAATCTGCGATGCCACGTTGCTCCAGACACTACAGATGCAGCCAATTGTACTTGTTCAGCAGACATGTTCACTCTGTACACTCCATTGACTAACTTTGCTGTAGCCACCAGCTTGTTTTTCTGATTGTACACTGTACAGCCGTCATCGTTAAACGACACACTATTGCCTTTTCGAATAAGCTGGCTAACAGACAACAAATTCGTTGTCAAACTTGGTACACAAAACACGACTTCTACCATGATGTCATACTCTGCGTTATCGGTCTCAGTCGTAATTTTAACATCGCCAGAACACAACACTGGAACCTTATTACTGTTTGCAACAACAATTTCTCTTCCCAATTGATAAGAAGCATTCTGGATCCGACTTTCATTTGCTGTTAGGTGAACACTTGCGCCTGAGTCTATCATTCATTTTGGTTGAAATTTCCGCTCAGAAATACTGTGCTAAATGCGTTAGATTGCGTTCGATCTTTGTTGTTGGCTTTTGTTGAATTAGTTTCGTTATTTGGGCACAGATTTCTATAATGGCCCAGTTGTTTACATCGATAACATTTCACTGACTTGACGTTGACATTTGACTTGTCAGTGCTACCAACATTATCATTTTTTCTGGCCATAGACGAAGTTATGTTCTTTTTTCCGGTGAACTTTGAACGAGTTGCAAAAGCGCCACTAACTTCATTCATGTCTTGTTCCGCCGTCTTCATGTCTAACAACTGTGTCTTGATGGTATCTGCCGTTATAGAAATCCCGCTATGTTCGATAGCCATGATCATAGGGGAGAAACGATCAGGCAATGCCGCCAACAACAATGACCCCGTCCACTGATCATTAATTTCGAATCCTGTACCGCTTAACTTCTGAGCCGTGTCGATTATTTGAGTTACGTAGGTTGTCATCGAATTGCAGTTTTCTAGGCGTATATAAATTAAATTCCGCAGTAAGGAAATTCTTCGCGAAACGCCACTATCGTCGAATACATTTTTAAGCTTTTCCCATAACTCCTTCGACGTTTTTACACTTTTCACATGTACGTATAATGACGGGTCAATTGTCATTATCAATTTTGCTCGGGGTCTTTCGTCATCTGCAGCTCCTATTTGCGTTCCTGTTTCTGGCTTCACACAATGCTTCATGCCTTCAAGGATTAGGAAATTCTCTGCCGCGAAACACTACTCACTGTAATTTTCCCGCCCCTTTAACTTGGGTACATTTACAAGGTAGTTCGTAGACATTTTTAACTATACTTAGTACACCACAGTCACACAGTTCAATTTCACGTTTTCAGTCTATCAACACTTGGTTTTAGTCCATAAATCGCGAAAAAACTTGAGCTCTGGGCCCATAACCTAAAATAAAACAACCGTCCGTTAAGTTAGATTACAGCGAGTGAACGATTTTATTTTTCTTTTTTAAAGACATGACATAGAGCACAGATAAAATACAAATTAGTTCCGTCTTAGATGGCAGCACTAGGTTTACATTGTTGATATGATTATTACAACAATTCGCGTTATCAATGCGCAGCGCAGGCGAAACAGGTGCGCTGTTATCAGCCGAGCAATTTTTCATAACGCACGAGTCTATGTTTACGTCCGCCTGACCGGACGGAGCGCGCGACGCAACCACAGGCGATATCAATGACCCTTGACCGGTCGGGAGTTGAGACACTTGAACGTAATTATTTGACCTAATATTATGATATTTTTTATCAAAGTGTAAGTAAGTGTGATGTTTCTTCTTGCATAAATCACAAACATGCTTAGATTTACAAGACGTAATTGTGTGTCACCCACTTAAACAATTAACACAACCATGTTTTGATTTCATCATACATCATATCAGCCTGTTGCAGTCCACTGCTGGACATAGGCCTTCCCCAAGGAGCGCCACAGCGCACGATCTCCCGCCCTTTGCATCCAGTCGCTGCCAGCTGCCTTTTTCAGGTCATCGGTCCATCTAGCCGAGGGGCGTCCTACACTACGTTTGCCTAAGCGTGGTCTCCATTCGAGAACCTTCCTGCTCCACCTCTCGTCGGTTCTGCGACAGACATGGCTAGCCCACTGCCACTTCAGCTTGCTACATTTTTGGACAATATCAGTCACCTTAGTCTTATGTCGTATGACCTCGTTCCGGATCTTATCCCTTAATGAGATCCCCAACATAGACCTTTCCATAGCACGCTGAGTGACGTGTAGTCGGTGGGCCAACTTGACTGTCATGTTCCACGTTTTGGCTCCGTAGGTTAAAACTGGTAGGACGCATTGGTTAAACACCCGGCTTTTCAGGCACTGCGGCAGTGTCGACGTGAAGATATGACGCAATTTCCCAAATGCTGCCCAGCCAAGCTGCACTCTTCTGGCGATTTCCCGCTCGAAGTTGTCTCTACCGAGCTGTAGTACTTGTCCAAGGTAAACGTTCTCTTGGACAACCTCGAGCGTAGTGCCCTCGACGGAAATTGGTTCCGGGATGACATGTTCGTTGAACATTACCTTAGTCTTATCCAAATTCATCCCAAGCCCCACACGTCTCGAGGCAGCATTAAGACTGTGCAGCATTTTTTGCAAATCCTGCAGCGATTCTGCCATAATAACTATGTCATCGGCAAAGCGAAGATGCGTAAGATATTCGCCATTTACATTGATGCCCAGTCCGTTCCAATCTAGCGTCTTGAACACATCCTCCAGTGCGTTGGTGAACAGTTTCGAAGATATAACATCTCCCTGTCTAACACCTCGGAGCAGCTGGATGGGTTTTGTTCGGTGGTTTTGTACTTGGAAGGACATTGATGCCATACTGTACAGGCTTCTTAGCACCTTCACGTACCGCCAATAGACTTGGCATCGCTGCAAGAAGTCCAGAACAGCCCAGGTTTCGACCGAGTCGAAGGCTTTCTCATAGTCCACAAAGGCCAGGCACAGGGGCTGGTTATACTCTTCGGACTTCTGTATAACCTGCCGCACCGTGTGAATGTGGTCTATGGTACTGTAACCTTTGCGAAACCCAGCCTGTTCCGGTGGCTGGAAAGCGTCAAATCTTGCGGAAAGACGGTTTGTGATGACCCTCGAGAACAGCTTGTAAACGTGACTCAGGACCGTGATTGGTCTATAGTTTTTCAAGAGACTTTTGTCTCCTTTCTTGAAAAACAATGCCACCACGCCCCCACTCCACGCTTCCGGAGTTGTCCCATTCGCTATGACGGAGTTGAAGAGCCTCTTAAGTTCGCCAAGGACAGGTTGGCCTGCCGCTTTTAAGAGCTCAGATGTGATTCCGTCTTCGCCGGGAGCCTTCCCATTACTAAGCTGCCCGAGGGCCGCCCCAATCTCATCCTCCTCCACGTCTGGGAGATCTTCAGTGAAGTGGCGGGTAAGCTTGGCTCTTGGATCATTCGCGTCGGGCTGCGGCTGTAGGGAATGCAATGCGTACAATCGGCCGAAAAAGCCTTCGATTTCGGCCAGAATCTCCGTAACCGATGAGACGATTCTGCCATCCGAGGTTTTTAGCTTTGTCAGGTGACTTTTTCCCAGTCTTTTAGTGAAGACCTTCGACCCCCGATTCTGCTCAATCGCCTCCTCCATGAGGCGAGTATTGTAGCTGCGGAGGTCGCGTCTCACCAATCTTCGGATCTTTTTATTGGTGCCAGACAAAGCTTCCTCTGGCATTTCCCGTCGACGTTTCATCAGTTCCAAAGTCCCGCCCGAAAGTTTGGCGTCTCGACACGCTTGCTTTCCCTTAAAGTGTCTGTTTCCCACTTCGCGTATGACTCCAAACACATCATCAATCGGTTCGGAATCGGTTTCGGAGCTCCAACTGGAATTTTTTGGAGTCTTGGCCGGCCTGGACCAGTGTCGGACGAAGAGTCGACCTCATGCGTCTTCTTTCCAGCTTAATGTTGATATTTAGGGTGCCTCTAACCAGTCGGTGGTCACTACCGGGGTTAAACCTATTTACCACAGAGACATCCCTAAATATATGCTTCTTGTCCGTCATGATGAAGTCTATCTCATTCTTCGTCTTACCATCGGGGCTTAGCCAGGTCCACTTTCTCTGGGGCTTCTTCTGGAAAAAGGTGTTCATGCAGAAGAGCCCCTGCATACTCAGAAAGTTTACCAGCATTCGCCCCCTGTGGTTCCTGGTTCCATAGCCGTGCTGTCCTACACACGATTCGTCGCGTTCCTGTACTCCTACTTTGGCGTTGAAGTCGCCCATGACAACGGTGAAGTGGGTCTTGGTTGTATGATGTATGGCCTTAGATATATCTTCATACACGGCCTCGACCACATCATCCGAATCCCCTGTCGACGTCGGCGCATATACCCGTATGACTTTGAGGCAGTACCTCTCGGTCAGTTTTAGTACAAGGTACGCTACCCGGGTCGGCACGCTGGATATCTAAAGCACGTTGTCACGGAGATCTTTGTGGACAAGGAAACCTACGCCACCTTGGGAGTGTTGGTCTCCCTCTCGGAAGAAGAAAATGTGGCCAGGAGGTCTACAATGAAACGTCCATCCGTAATTTCGAGCCCGTCCGTAACCCGAACGAAGTACGTGACTCGTAGCTACCATGAACTACTTTTGGATTCGCGGGTTGAGTATGGACGCATAGACAAGGTTACGTGAACGAATGATTGAAATAGGTTATTTATAATGCCTGTCCTAAAAACCGGTAATAACATTAAAATTTTAAAATTACTTTTAATTGAATAGTTTTAACGCAATCAATTAGTATATTTATGAATTAGATTTTATAAACTACAGTTAAAATTTGCGGAATGCTCCGTATGTCATTAAAACATTGTAAATTTTTATCAAAGAAATTTTGTGAATACACTTTAAAATACCTAAGATAAGCCAACCAAATAGAGAATGCCACGTCCCACTAATAAGATTATGATGTTGAGAGGATATTTCTTCCCGCAGTAACACACATAACTTTGTTTGTTTATGTTTGTTTTGTGATGACATTTTTATGCGATTCCGAGTTATTTTTTGCTTTTTTCGTAGAAAGTTAATCTTTCAAGTGTTTTCTACAATCCGCACCGAGTTCTTAAGTGTTCTAAATCATTAGTGTTTGTAATATTTCATCTGTTAATGGAGTAAAATTCTTAAATGTGGTGTTCATAACGTCGTCAGAGCTGAGAATTGATTCACCACACATAATCAGACTTTCATGTAAGTAACTTGACTATATTCCTCTTGTCCGTATTAAATGTACAGTCTTTTCTGAAACATTAAACTTAAAGTTCTCTTTGCAGTACCTACAACCATGTCGGCACCACCAACTGCAGAGCAAATTGAAGTGCTTCTAAATTTCCTGCAAGATTCAGGACGAGCTCGAACAAGAGAGCTCTGGCAAGATCTTGCAAACAATTTAAATGCCTGCGGTGGTACAGTGAAAACCGTGAAGCAGTGGCAGAGGGTAATATTAAATAATTAATTATCCTTTAATTAACATAAAATAACTTAATAAAATTTTAAAAGACAGTTTCTTCTAAGAAGTCTTAGATGCTTCCGACAATGCAAGCTAATAAAAGTTTCTAATACTAGGCAATTATTCTGTTTTTAGGTCTGGGCAGATCGGAAATATCTGGCAAAGAAAGCTGCTAGCGCTTCCAGACAATCTGCCAGTGCTACTGGTGGTGGGCCATCAACTGTCCCTCCCATTTCCGACACTGACCGTCGGATAATTTCAATAATGGGTGAGGGATTTGGGAGTCAGCAGGTGGAAGGCCGCGTTCCAGCCTTTTATGCTGTAAGTAGTTTTATAAGTACTATTAAAGTTATTAAAAAAGTTTTTGCATTGTGTATGATCATCTCTGGACACAAAATAATACCTTACTTTTATAATAACAATTTATCATGTAAATCTATTCTATTATTAATTGATTTGAACCCTACGCTCAACTTTAGAGCCCATTTCAAACCCTATAGTCGTTTATAAAGCTTATTTTCAGTTATTTTTTATATTATTTTCAGGATAGAGAGCCAGCATCAGCTGCTTCTGCATCAACTGCAGCTCCCCCAGAGGGTGCTTCACAAGATGGTAAGTTATCATAATTATTTGAAACTCGTTAGTATAAAACAGATTATTGCTTATTGTGGCCCTGACAGCTAATGCTATGATGTTCTTTTCCCACTGCAACTCTGCTAGGGACATTTGATGTGTACTGTGTTACATACTGAATAGTATGGTAAAACTCGTCTAGCCCGATAAAACTAGACACAATAGAAAACTATTGTTTGGTGGCAACATTGGGTTCCAGCAGGGCTGTAGAGATGATTGTTTATTTTATTTATTGTGATATTCAAAGACATCTTATTTTTTAAAGATATCCTGTTGGAGCTACCTGCAGATGAAGAACAACTCGTAAGTATGAAATGTCATACATAATGAAAGTTACAAATAATTAAAACAGTATTGATTAATATCTATCAAAAGCCAAAAGTAGCTGCAGTTTGTCTCCTGACCACCTACTAGCTAGGGGCTCTGCCCAACCCGATTACGGGCCTTGGTATAATGTGTATCTACACTTGCGAGCAATGAAAAAGTTCCACCCACAAAATGCCGACAATCACCTTAATATCTCCTAAGACATAGAACCTAGATTAACACAACATTTACGTTTTTAGTTGGTAATATTCTGATGCGCTGTTTAATGTACTTCAATATTGCAGACGGCGTCATTAAGCTAGCCTTTTCCGTTTAGGAGTAATTTGGTGCTATATATGTCACTGGAACTTTTTAATTGCTTGCGAGTGTAAATACCCCTGGCTCAAATGAAATCTTTTTCCAGAGTCCCAGGCCCACCCGGCCAGGAGAGTTTTAAGGGCAAGAAGAGGTTTGCCAGCCAACTCTCTGGGCTCCCGGATAATGGCATTTGAGGAGCAACGCCTAAATATTGAGCAGCGGCGTGTGGCCAACGAAGAGGCCATTCTAAATGAGTTACGGCAGCTCAGAATGGCGATTGTGGATGCAATACAAACATACATGCAATCTCAACACCAATAAATATTATAATTTGATATTAAAAAATAAACACAATTTTAATAAGTAACAATTGAGTTTTATTATCTTCAAAGTTAAACAAAGAAATTGTTTCCTACACTAAAATCTATATATTCATCTATACTTTTAATCTTAAATTATCATAATACCTATACCTATATAATTATACTATACTACATAAATTATCTATTTCTATTTAATAATTGAACAATGGCATCTCTGGCTCTTCTTCCTTGAAGCAGTCCTTGGGCCGCAGACACTGGGGGTGCTGTGGCGGACATTTGTTGGCTTATCTCTTCTTGCAGCTCCTCTGGTGATAATTCGGGAGCTGTTAGCCCTCCTTGTATACACAAGTTGTGCAACACCACGCATGCTATGGTGATGTGAGCTGCTTTTTGCGGTCTGTAGTGCAGCTCCTTAGCTGCAAGAAGACATCGCCATCGCCCTTTGAGTATGCCAAATGTCCTCTCCACAACACTGCGTGTACGCTTGTGCGCCATGTTGTAGCGACCCTCAGGGCTGTCCTCAGAAGCATTATCTATTGGCGTCATTAGGTATTTCCTTAAAGGATATCCTGAATCACCTGAAAACATTCATAGTTTTATGGCAAGCAAGGGAGTTTTGATAACGGACATAATATCTATTATCTAATAAGGTATCTTAAACCAAATAAATAATGTATGAATAATATAAATAGTCTATCAATTACCACACAATACACTGACCCAATAGAACAGCTTGCTCCCCACGGAGACTCTCCAGATGATGCCTTACTTCAGCTTGCTGCCATATGAAAGCGTCATGGGTTGCTCCTCCAAATGACGCATCTACATTTATTATATGACAGTTGTCATCCACAATCTAAAATTAAAGACATAAAAGTTAAAAGTAGTAATACCTAAATGTATAAAAATTAGAAATACTATTCCTAATGTAATTATTAAGTTTATGCTACATTAAAGCTGTATGTATTTTTGAAAATGGAAATAATAAAGCATTATTATTTTTACTAGCTTCTAGCGACTTTGTCTGCGTGGACTTGTTCTAAGTTTAAAAGTAGCCTATGTGTTATTCAATGCTATAAACTAATGTATACCAAATTTTATCCAAATCTATTCAGCCATTTTCGTGTGAACAAGTAATGAAGATCCATCCAAATATTACATTCTTATAAACTTTCACGTTTAGAACATAAGTAGGATTACAACAGTTTTAAAACTTACAATTTGAACATTAAGCGAATGGTAATGCTTTCTATTAAAGTATCTCTCTTCATGCTCTGCCGGTCGTACTATTTTAATATGCGTGCAGTCAATACACCCTATCACACCAGGAATACCAGATCTCGCAAAGAACCTGAAAAAAAAGTAGGTAAGGATCATACTTATTAATTATTATTTATTAAGCTAAAACTGCGCCCTCCTCTAACACAACTTCAATGTGTTTTACTCTCATACCTAATAGCAGGTAAGGGTACATACATAATAAAATAATTTTGACTACATAGTGTAAACATAAGATTATGGTCTTCCTTACCTTCGTTTAATTAAATTTCTTTCTTCTCTGTTCTGTGGAAATCGAATATACTTCCTCAAAAGACTGGGTGTATTGAGTGCTGCAGTCACCTCGGCAAGGTACAGCGACACTGCTTGCTGTGTCATAGGAGCATCTAAGTTCTGTGCCACTGATCCTTGGTAGGATCCCCGGGCATAAAAATTTAAGGCAGTTAATATCTAAAAAACAATACAAGTACTTCAGCAAATACTAAGTAATAAGAATCGTTAATAAATAAACATTGAAAAAGGTGGTGTATCTACGCATTGAAAACACTAACTGCATTCTTATTAGATCTAAATTGGTGCATTTGTACTCGATGACATTCTATTCTAATTCTAATAAGTACATGGTAGGTATAAGTTATGGGAAGTAGGGGTTTTAACTATTGTTTTTTCATAGATATTGTAAAAGTTGAAAAAATGTGTGCCTACCTTGGTGACGGGTTCCATTCCACGCCGGTTTCTTCTAAGTCGCATCAATGGAACAATATCTTGGCATAACTGCTCAAACAACTCTCGACCGAGTCTATATGATGCTATAAACGCAATGTCAGGAAATACTGCTCGCTCAAGATAGTTCTCACGTAGGTAGCGACGATGGCGTCTTCGTTCAAGGCGCTCTTCTCTTAAGGCTTCCAAGACAGCTACCACGAATGCCATAACTTTGACTATTAGTTTATTAATTGTATAAATATTATACTTAAAAGTACACTCCAGTGGTAAAAAAGTACGAAACCTGTTATAGAATTAACAATTACTCATTTATTTCTGGAATAAAATGTTAATCCGAAAAGCTTACGGTAGCACTTGAGTTCTCGTGAGAAGTTCGGCTAAATGCACGAAAAACTCTACGTCAAAATCGAATTTTCGAGTTGGGCTCGTGTGTTCATGGTAAGCTATCCGTAACAACAAACGTCGATCTCCGATTTCGTTCCGTTGACGGGCCCGTAGTATTTTCATGGTAGGAAACGGCCCGAAAATACGGAGTTCGTACGGGTTTCGTGTATTCATTGTAGACCCCCTGATTCAAGGGCCATCGTGTCCTCCCCCTGTCTTCGAACTTCTGACAACCCTAGAATATGCCATCTGATGTTTTTAAGCTCTTCCTCGAGTTCTACCAGGTCTTCATCCAGCCGTAGACTGCGTCCGTTATGTTTTGATTTAATAAAACCAAATCGCGCGCGCGGAGAACTTAAGTACTTAAACTGAGAACAAGCGTAAATTAAATGATCGGCTTCGTTACAAAATTCGCACGATTTCGTCGGCGAAGTAGTACTATGCACACTCTCATTACTCGCGACGAATGACTTGTAGGTATAAGGGCGGGACGACTGATTAGTGGACGGCTTACTTGCGCTCGCGCCAGCGTTCGATGTCCGCGTCGAGTTATTGTTTAAACGTTGCAATATTTTTGCTTGATCTTGCACGAAAGATACCAAGTCGTTATAAGACGGAATTTCTTTATTTCGAAACGCTAACTCAAACGCTTGTACCGTTTGTGAATCGATTTTCCCAAGTGCGCAATGAAATAACATAAAATCGGACAAATCCTCGATACCTAACTGTTTTAATGCCGCCACGAAAGAGGTATACATGCCAATAAATGAATCAAGACTATTAGACGTATTTATTCAACCCTTAGAGCCAAGAATATTATTAAGTAATGCGTGCCCAATGCACGTTTATCTTGAAACTTTTTTACCAAACTTTCCCAGATGATATTATAGGTTTCACCCGTAGGCACAATGCCTGACGTGACCTTGAGTGCGTCGTACGTAAGTTTACCTACTAGATACTGGACGCGCTGCGAGTCAGTCAGCTGATTATTGTTATGAATGTTCGATTTAAAGCTTTCGTAGAACTTAGGCCAATTTTGTGTTTTGCCATCAAAACTTGTCAATTCTATTGGTGGCAACTTCATGTTGCATGTAACATTAGAATTAGACAATTGATTTCGCCATGAATTATCCGATTGCAACGCCTAAATAATATTATTTCGGATGTGCTTTACTCGAAGATATAGATCTTCAAACGCATCTAAAGGCTTGTAATCTGGCTTAAACGTCAAATCAAGTGATAACTGGTGGTCATTTAAATTATCTATTATCGTTTCGAACTAACTACGCATCTCATCAATTGGTTCAGACTTAGCCATGAAAGTGTCATTACTTCTTGACGCGTAATCAAAAATGTTTTTTGTAAGATTAAATAAATCATTCATCCGCGAAAAAAGTCGTTCTTTTTTAGCCGTCAAAAGGAAGAACTGTTTATCATTCGAATCACTAAACGTATTGTCTTTATCCGTAGACATGTCAAAGCAAGTATTCCCAATGAATATGAGAAAAAATTGAAATGATAATTTCGAGTTGAATTATTTTAAATGACGTAAAAATATGTGGAATTTGCAAATGACGTAACCGGCGCGCAATGGCGGTACGCTGTAGGTACTTCGAGAACTTTACCAAAAATTAAGTAAATCTGCGAACATCCAAGTACTATTATGGAAAATAATACTTGTAATAAGTATTTTAAATGAAAATATGATATGCTAGTGCAATATCCGAGCTTAAGAAGGACCAATAAAATGGTGTAGCAGCGTATAAATAGCCGCTAACGAGCTCTATTATGAAAGATTATGTTTGTAGATTAATTATATTGATTCCTGAAAGAGAAATGGTTTCGTAGTCAGCACTGAAAACTACTTGGCCCACTACCCTGCAGACCAGCTCAGGAACGCTTCACCAGCTCGTCTCCGCAGTTCACACCGTGAAGCACTTTCATGAAACAGATTGTCAAATTACTGTTGGGTTCATTTCATGCAACTTTCAGCTGTCCATCATGGAGAAAAAACGAACTCCTCACCAAAATTACGCGAGAAGACGCGCCCGAGATGCCGTAAAGGTTAGAATTGCAATGCAAAATGTCGGCGCTCGGTCAACGATAGCCAAAACTATTGGCGCTGGTGTCGCCAGGTTCAGCGAATTCAAGAGCGCGATCCTTATGGCGCGAACCAAATAGCCTCAGATACTAACTTATAGAAACCATTTGAAAATAATAAATTATTATTAAAGGCAGCCGGCAGCGACTGGATGCAAAGGGCGGGAGATCGTGCGCTGTGGCGCTCCTTGGGGGAGGCCTATGTCCAGCAGTGGACTGCAACAGGCTAATATGATGATGATGATGATTAAAGAAATTACCTATTACTTAGGTTTAGTAATTATAAATATTTTAAAAATTAATTTGGGTCACTCAAGGTGCCCAACCAACCAGTGAACTGGCAGTTAGTGTAGTACTAACGGCAGTGTATTGTAACCAATGTGGAGTGTAGTTTTAACAAGTTTTGTATCTCAATTTCACTGCGTCAGTCTTCATAAAATCTTTACTTTGTTCAACGTATAAACAAAAAATGGGAAAATGGGAAATTATTTAGTTGATTATTCTAGATGCTCAATTATCATTTCATTACTATAATTTAAGAACATGAAGCCTAGCTCAATCTTTCGAGATATAGTACTTGTTTCATAAAAATAATGTTACTGTTTCATCAAAGTTCCTAATATAAAAGTTGATTAATATTAAAAAAATATTAAAATACACTCACGCATTTTTATTTGAATATTTCAGAAATTTCGTTTAGTTGATTAATTGATGGGGTCATTTCGGTGGCGCGAATTCAATTTATTTTCTATCTACGAAAGTTATTAGTTTTAAAGAGTGCCTTAATAATTATTAGATTCATAGCATCTAAATCAATATTCTTACGCATGTAGTTTCGATGAACAGTGAAAAAAAAAATTGCCACTGTAATGACGTAAAAAAGATCCGATGAATTTTCGTTCTAGACATGTGGTGGTATCCAACTTTAGGCTAATCATTTGATTTGTAACTTGAAACGAAATTTTTTTTCGGATATCGTCAGCTTCGTCTTTAATTTTATTTTTTATTGCTTAAACCTTTATATTTTTACACGCAGAATCAGTGGCAGCAGCAATACTTATACTATCTTGAAAAGCCTCATCTTCCATCATAAACAATGGCCTTCCGTGTACAGTTACGAGTCGAAAACAAAGTTTCTTTAAGTTTTTAATTGTTTTATTTGTTTTGCTTTCATTTGATGTCGACTTGTTAGAGCAGGCCCTTTTGTTGTTCTAATCATTAATGATTTGATACTCTTTAATATGTTAAGTCGCTACATGACTCTTTAAATTCGTATGTTTGCACTGGAATAAAGGAAGCTAGTTAAATATTTATCATGTAGGTGTACAAATTGACAGTGAATGAGAATGGCGTACTATCGTAGTTTGTCTGTGCCTAATTTGAAATTTCGACTCGAGATCATTAAAAATAATATCGCAATACCATGGGGTCAGTCATCAAAGTATAATTTAGTTGCTACGAGGCCGCTACGGATACTGAGTGCTACGACACGACTACGAGTTAACTTTCTACGGCAAAAAACAATGCATGCACCGGAGGAATATGGATCTCTGCTAGATATTTCGACCGCGAGTGATGTTACTGCCTCAGCGGATGACAATATTACGACCCGCTTTAAAAGAAAACGTTCCCCTGAATTAACTGAGGTCCTGATGAATGACTTAAAAAGAGATCTTAGGGAACAAGAAATAATTCTACTAAAAACTCAAGAAGTTATAAATATTGTTAGTCGAACTATGGCAAGATTTACTTACGTTTGGACGATAACTCGCCAATTCTACTACTAAGAAGTGAATCACAGTTGCAAAAACTAGCAAACAAGTGACTATCCTTCCCGTTGGCTCACAGTTTCTCTGATTATATGGATGCGCACAATTGTCAGGAGAGTGTATATTTCATACTCGTATGTATACTACAATTTAATATACCAGTTCATAAATATTATTATTTTAAAATCAAATTCACGACAAAATCTCACACACACAATACTAAATTCACAACACACATTATTATATTAATAACTCGTACACAAAACACAAAAATAGCTGCTATAATATTACACTTCTTAAACTTTATGCCATGCTTACATGTATTAAATACCCATTCATATCCCACTCAATTCCCAGACACTTTTAGTAATGTAAATGCCATACAATGCCTTATAGATAATCTAGATAATCTGTTACCTCCGGGAACTCCTAACCTCTCAATCATTACCCAAAACATACGAAGCGTTCATAAAACCTCTAATATCGATGACTTAGATATAAATCTGACTATGATAAAAAATAAACTTGATATTATCGTTTTGACCGAGTGTCGTATAAACCCAAATAAACCGTTACCGCAAAAACCTGACTACTACACTTATGGATATTTCTACACCTGACTACAACATTATATGACAAAACAAACCCAACAAAATTTGTATCTTCACTCGATGATTATCTCAACTCATCACATCTGAAAAACAAACCCATTATCATAAATGGGGACATAAATATAAATCTAATAAAAACCGATAACAGGAACCATGTCGATGCATATATTGATATGTTGGCGTCGCATGGCCTATTGCCTGGCCACACTTTTAAAACAAGACAAAATAGCTGCCTGGACCATGTATTTACAAATCTAAATCCCTTTCAATACACAGCTACAATTGCGGTTCTCGAAACAACGATTACAGATCATAAAGCTACTAGTATATCCGTCTATAAGAAATAAACACACCTCAAACCCTCCAAAACGAAAACTATTACCAACTATATAGATGCTTTAGAAACATTGAAAACAAAAATAACTGATAACCTATTTACTATACAGGACCCAGACGTCTTAACTAATAAACTAGTTAATATAATAACAGAATCATTAAATCATAACATGAAAACAGTAAACATTTCAAATAGTAAACGAATAATTAAACCATGGATCACACCAGGTATATTAAAATGCATTAAGCACAGAAACAACTTGCAACTAAAACTGAGACAAGATAAAACTAATGACATTCTCTGTATAACCTACCGCAGATACAAACATTTTTGTAACAATCTGATAAAAAAAACTAAAAACCCCTTGGAAATGTATTAAAAATATCACCAATTTAAAAAAATCTCAAAACATAAATAAGGAACTGTCTAACATGAAACACACTCCCATTGAATCTGCAAACCACATAAATAAATATTTTAATCAAGTAGGAAAAACCTTAGCTGATCAGATAAAAGTTGATAAAGAAACCGTCGATAACTATTTTGAAACTTTACCATCATCACCAAATTCAATTGGTGTCTTAGAACCTGATGCAACAGAAATACATTCTATTATATCAAACCTCAAATCAGAATCTGCTGCCGGTTGGGATGGTATTCCCACAGCTTTTATAAAAATGGCAATAAATGAACTTGTTCCGATAATAACATACCTTAGTTCTTTAATCTTTCAACATGGAAGTTTTCCAAAGATACTAAAACGGTCGAGAATACTTCCCATTTATAAAAGTGGTAGCAGAGATGATATAAATAACTACAGGCCAATTTCGGTGTTACCGGCTATCTCCAAGATAGTAGAAAAATTAATTAATTCTCGCCTTACAAATTATCTAAATAAGTATAACTCGCTATCCGATTGTCAATATGGCTTTCGCGCAGGCAGGAGTACAGAGGATGCTATTCTGGACTTAACTAAACACATAACTAAGCATATTGATGAAAAAAAGAAATCACTGTGTATTTTTCTTGATCTTAGAAAGGCCTTCGATGCTGTGTCAGTTTCCTATCTACTACGAAAATTGGAGAAGATGGGAATTAGAGGAACTTTTTTAAAACTACTTACCAGCTATCTCAATGACCGTACACAACGCGTAAAAATTGACACAAACACTATAAGTGACGACATCCTTACAACACATTACGGAGTACCACAGGGCAGCGTCCTTGGCCCTACACTTTTTCTTATGTTTATTAACGACCTAACAAATCTTAAATTAGACCGTGGAAGAATTATTTCATATGCAGATGATACTGCGCTCTTGTTCGATGATAGTAATTGGAAAGAGGTATTCCAAAGAGCTGAATTGGGTTTGCATAAAGTCATTAAGTGGTTAGACATAAATTTACTTACTTTAAATACAAATAAATCGAATTACATAGCTTTCTCCATTAATGAGTCCACACAACCATCAAGTGAATTAAATTAAACTGCCCATTCATGTAAAAGTAGGCAAAATTGCAATTGTGAAAAAATTGAAAGAGTCAATTCTACTAAATACCTGGGCGTGACTCTCGATCAAACCCTTTCCTGGTATCCTCAATTAACTTCAGTGGCTAAACGAAAACTGATCTGGTTATTCAAACACATGAGAAACATTTGCGATAAGAAATTAATAATGCACATCTACACAACTCTTGTCCAATCCATTCTACTATATTGTATTTCAATCTGGGGAGGTACGTATAAGACTCAATTTATTAGCATCGAACGAGCACAAAGATGTATCCTTAAAGTAATACTAAAGAAGAATACATTACATAGCACTTCCAAATTATATAGTGATGCAGGTGTATTGACTGTCAGACAATTATATATATCTCAATGCATTCTTACCGTTCACAAAACAAATCCTTTTGATCCAGCTGTTCTTAAGAAACGAAAGGTACACTCAGTTATAGAACAACCGATCGTCAGAACAGTTTTTGCCAGACAACAATTCTCAACCCAGGCCATCGCAATCTATAATAAAGTAAATAGACTTGTCTCTATTTACACAATGTCATATAATCAGTGTAAAAAAGTAATAGCAATCTGGTTACCGCAACATTGATTAGAAAATACGCTGGCTTTGACAGCGAGAACCACTTGAAAGATTTCGTCGAGTTGACTAACGTCTCGGTAGCTTAGTGGTCAAAGCACTCGCCCAGTATGCGATGGACGTGGGTTCGGATCCCACCTGAGGCGGACGATTTTTTTTCAAGTATTAAAATTCCTCGAGAACAGCTTGTAAACGTGACTCAGGAGTGTGATTGGTCTATAGTTTTTCAGGAGACTTTTGTCTCCTTTCTTGAAAAACAATGCCACCACGCCTCCACTCCACGCTTCCGAAGTTGTTCCATTCGCATGACGGAGTTGAAGAGCCTCTTAAGTTCGCCAAGCACAGGTTGGCCTGTTGGAGCTTTTAAGAGCTCAGATGTGATTCCGTCTTCGCCGGGAGCCTTCCCATTACTAAGCTGTCTGAGGGCCACCTCAATCTCATCCTCCTCCACATCTGGAAGATCTTCAGTGAAGTGGCGGGTAAGCTTGGCTCTTGGATCATTCGCGTCGGGCTGCGGCTGTAGGAAAAGCAATGCGTACAATCGGCCGTAAAAGCCTTCGATTCTTTGATTAAAATCTAAGAGTTAACAATAAATGACCCCTATTTTTCCACCCTTATGGTAAGGGTTGTTCTCATAAAAGTGGCACTGTAACCTGTCGGATGGATTTAAAAAAAAAATGTATAATTGTATATAAACCTATTACGTTATTTAGTGTAAATATTGGCTTTAAGAGACTTTTTTACAATCGGCCGTAAAAGCCTTCGATTTCGGCCAGAATCTCCGGAACCGATGAAACGATTCTGCCATCTGAGGTTTTCAGCTTTGTCAGGTGGCCTTTTCCCAGTCTTTTAGAGACCTTTGACCCCCGATTCTGCTCAATCGCCTCCTCTATGAGGCGAGTATTGTAGCTGCGGAGGTCGCGTCTCACCAATCTCCGAATCTTATTATTGGTACCAGACAAAGCTTCCTCTGGCATTTCCCGTCGACGTTTCATCAGTTCCAAAGTCCCGCCCGAAAGTTTGGCGTCTCGGCACGCTCGCTTTCCCTTAAAGTGCCTGTTTCCCACTTCGCGTATGACTTCAATCGCGCCATCAAGGTCCCTGTCCACGTCCTCAGTAGTTTCCAAAGCAGCTAATCGGTTTCGGAGCTCCAACTGGAATTTTTTGGAGTCTTGGCCGGCCTGGACCAGTGTCGGACGAAGAGTCGACCTCATCATGCGGCTTCTTTCCAGCTTAATGTTGATATTTAGGGTGCCTCTAACCATTCGGTGGTCGCTACCGGTGTAAAACCTATTTACCACAGAGACATCCCTAAATATATGCTTCTTGTCCGTCATGATAAAGTCTATCTCATTCTTCGTCTTACCATCGGGGCTTAGCCAGGTCCACTTTCTCTGGGGCTTCTTCTGGAAAAAGGTGTTCATGCAGAAGAGCCCCTGCATACTCAGAAAGTTTACCAACATTCGCCCCCTGTGGTTCCTGGTTCCATAGCCGTGCTGTCCTACAAACGATTCGTCGCGTTCCTGTACTCCTACTTTGGGGTTGAAGTCGCCCATGACAACGGTGAAGTGGGTCTTGGTTGTATGGTGTATGGCCTTAGATATATCTTCATACACGGCATCATCACACTACATCATCCGAATGCCCTGTCGACGTCGGCGCATATACCTGTATGACTTTGAGGCAGTACCTCTCAGTCAGTTTTAGTACAAGGTACGCTACCCGGGTCGACACGCTGGATATCTCAAACACGTTGTCACGGAGATCTTTGTGGGCAAGGAAAAGGAAAAAAATTAAACCGCCGAAAAACTGAAAAGCAAAAAATAATAAACTTTTTTTCATTTAACCTTAATAACTAAGTTCCTTAACTAATGTAAGTATATTATATCTAATAATTTCTTTTTGGAGTCGGTGCGAATGGACACATTTTAACTCACAATGGCTGGCTCCGATTCTAAAAAGAGATGATTAGGTATACTTACATTAGTTAAGGAACTTAGTTATTAAGGTTAAATGAAAAAAAGTTTATTATTTTTTGCTTTTCGGTTTTTCAGCGGTTTAATTTTTTTGTTAAAAAGCTTTTATTTCATGATTTTAGGTGGATATAGGATCAGCATAAAAATCTAAGAGTTAACAATAAATGACCCCTATTTTTCCACCCTTAGGGTAAGGGTTGTTCTCAAAAAAGTGGCACTGTAACCTGTCAGATGGATTTAAAAAAAAAAAGTATAATTATACCTATTACGTCATTTAGTGTAAATATTGGCTTTGAGATTGAGAGACTTTTTAAAAAAAGGCTGAAGATTATTAAGTAAAGGGGGTCGATCTATTTTCAGCAAAATAAAATTGTAACATCGGTGTCCGCGATACGCGGAGCTACCTAAAAGTTTAAATAGAAATAAATATAATATACTCCTGTACCTTCCTTTGGCGTTTTGAAGTCTTGAAGGGGGGCCCCCATGCACTGTATCCTCTTGATATTAATTGTTCACACACCAAACACATAGGTAAACATACATAATATAGATAGTTGTTTCTCCTTTTCTTAATGCCAAGGGCTTGCTTAAGATGGAAGCGCGTAGACGTCTGCATCTAGCTACCATGTTATTCGGAGTCATTGGAATGCGGAAACCGGGGTACCTACTTGATAAGATGCTGTGGGCCCGGGGTCGCGATGGTCATGGCAAACGGGCATGTACTCGCGTGTTCCTAACACCATGCCATCGCACAGTCGCGTTTCGGGGCTCTTTTCGCTTTGCCGCCTCGAAGTGCTGGAATGACCTGCCACCGCCAATGCGCGCTCTAAAAACAAAAAACACGTTTAAAAAAAAACTCAAAAATAACCTCATAACTTGCCAGCAAGCAGAAGACAGTTATATTTATACTTACAAGCGGAGTATGCGCGTCGCGTGGACAGGTGTGACGGGCGTCGCGTCCCTGCACATTGGGGACGGCTGAGCGAAGGCGTCATCTCTCAGTTTGTCAGTCTGGTGGCCCTGTCCTGCAGATGGAAACGGGAAATGCATTGTAGTTATTGTTGCTAGCTATCACACATGAAACACTAGGTACACTGTGTAAAAAACAGCGTAGGTACAGTGCAGGTACTCACGGTGACGGGCGGCGTTGTCCATTCACTGCTCATTAAGCGTATCACGCGCACACACATTCGTGTTGTTGTAAATAAAGGAACTAAGCAACTCTCCACTTCGCGACTTGAAATGCGAAACATGTGCACACAAGATTACTGACGTGGCTATTAACGTGGCTGGCACCATTTTGGGGCGTGGGAAATAAATAAAAACAGCCACTGATCACCAGATTGGTTGGAGTCACTGATCAAATAAACTGCGGAGCTAGCCAGAGAGAATGCAATCACTGCTGGCCGGTCGCGGCTTTTAAAGGCATGCGCACACTCACACTATTGGTGCTGAGCTATCGGCTGAGCTAGTCGTGTTCTGCTGCTGGTCTCTGGTTGGCTCTGACTGAGTAGTGTCTCCATGTCGTTGAATGTTGTTGTTGATTGTTTAAATAATTGGTTGGTAATGTGTTTTTTTGTTTTTTTTTTTTTTTTGTGTTTTTTTTTTTTTTTTTTTTCTTATATTATTATTATTGTTTTTTTTTAATGATTTAATTTGTTGAATTTATTAATGTTATTGTTATTATTTTGATTATGCTTGATTTTTATTTTTATTATTATTAATATTATTGTTATAATTGTAATTTAATATTGTTTTTGTTCTGCGTGTTTTGCCTCAGTGTTATAGGCCCCCGCAGAATATCAGTGTCGTGGCAGCCCTCAGTTGCCACGACTAATACTGAGTGGGGGTCCTTTTTGGCACACTTCGTTTTTTTTTCCTCTTCTTTTCTCTCTGCATGTATGTCCATTTTTGTTGTGCCAAAAAAAAAAAAAAAAAAGATAGCTATTTTAAAACGGGTAGTAGCCAAGCTATCACGCTTGCCTATTGACTAGGTTAAACAGTTCGGTTAAGCTAAGCTATAATGATATTTTTAGGTCGTTTAGAATAATTAAATCAGCGGTACTGATTGGGCGGCGGGAATGTTTGATTTAGATAGGTAGTTATTTTACTTGATCATAAATGTTGTATATCGGAGGGTACTATTGAGTGGTAGGTAGTTTGGTTTAAAATGTCAGTCGAAAAATCTTAAGTTTCGGGACGAACGCGGGTCGGTCTGTGGGCGTTTTTAATAAGCTATATTAGTTTAGGCGGATTTATTTACATTACTATCGGTGACTAGAGTGCTACGGGGATTATCACCTTGAGCCACACGCACATTCGCCAGCCGTATCACCCGATCGGTACCCGGGTATAACTTCACAATCCTACCGCGACGCCAGTGAAGCGGTGGGATGTTTTCGTCTTTTAACAAAACCAAGTCGCCTTCCTTGAGAGAAGCGTTACTATCGCGTATAGCGTCCGTCCACTTTACGCGCTGTTGCAGGGTGTGAAGATACTCTAAATGCCACCGATGCCAAAAGCTTTGAGTAATTTGTTGCAGTAACTGATACCGCGATAATTTACACATCTTTACATCCTGCCATGAATATTCAGATACAGCATTTAATGGCTGTCCTATTAAGAAATGACCAGGAGTTAGCACTTCAAGGTCGTTTGGGTCCGATGATATTGGGCACAAAGGTCTGGAATTAAGAACCGCTTCAACTTTACATAAAACCGCACTTAGCTCTTCAAATGTTAGCTTGGTGTCACCGATACACCGCTTGAGGTGAGTCTTTGCTGACTTCACCGCAGCCTCAAATAAACTACCCCACGACGGACAAGGTGGGAGATCGAATATCCAGATAATACCACGTTTAGACATTTCTTGACCCATTGAATATTGTTCCATAGCCAGAAACTCATAAAGTTCTCGTAGATAATTATCTGCACCTTTAAAATTTGTGCCACATTCCGACCGTTTAACTGAAGGCAAGCCACGCCTCGAAACAAACCGAACCAGGGAAGCAATAAATGCTTCCGTCGATAACTCGGATACCAGTTCTAAATGAACACATTTTGTGGCTAGGCATACGAACACACATAAATACACCTTGGTGATTTTAGGATTCCGAAATTTATGCGTTTTGATATAAAACGGACCTGCAAAATCGGTACCAACACCTTCAAAAGGTCTGACAGCTACAACCAGGTCTCTTGGTAAATTGCCCATAAGAGGTTGGTTTATAATGCCCTTCAGTTTGTAACAAGAGATGCATTTAAAGGTTACATTTCTTACTATCCGCTTGGCTGATAAAACCCAAAAGTTTCGCTGCAAAATGGCTAAGAGAGCATTTGGACCCGCATGCGCATTTTTAATGTGTAAATCCGTGATTAAATTTTTAACAAAGGTCCTCGACTTAGGCAGCAACAAGAGGTGCCGTGCATCAAAATTTAATTTCGCGTTTTTTAATCTTCAGCCAACCCGCAGAAGCCTATCCGAATCGATTAAGGGATTTAAACGTCTCAGCTAACCCTTAACTTGATTTTCATCCAGCAGTTGTTTTCTTTCCGAGCTAAAGTTTTGTTTCTGAATAAGACTAACCCAATGAAACGGGAATTAACGCGATCATAATTAGGTACAAAATGTTACCTCTTTTGCCTGACGTTTCGATCGGGTTACACTGACCGTGGTCACAGGCTGACTGGAACAGCGATGTCTTCACTCCGTATGAGAGGCAGATTCTTCATCTACCCTCATAATATTATTTTCACGCCAAGTACCGTCACACACTACACTCACTGTGTCCCTATTCTGCACACTAACCGCCGCGTCCGTATTCAGGTGAGAACTAGATCGCGAAACAAAACGAGATTGTTTATTTTTAATCACTGGTTTCCATGTCGGGGATAATTTGAAACCGTCTTCCCGATTGAAATTTTTATACTTTTTGATTTCAATAGCTTCACGCACAACTCTTGAATAAAAGTGGCGATCCGTGGAAAGAACTTGCGTTTGATGAAATTCAATCCAGTGATTAGTGCCCGATTCAAGAAGGTGTTCGGCAATCGCTGATTTCACAGTTTGGCGGTTTTTCACAGCAGCTATATGCTTTTTAAGCCTTTCAGCGATGGTTCGTTTCGTTTGGCCTATGTAGCTGAAGTTTATTTTGTAAACACCTGGTGTTTGTAACGGCAAGACATCCTTCGGTGTGCCTAGTAAAGTCTGTACTTTTAACCCCGGGGTGTAAATCGTGGGAATGGACCATTTCTTTAGCAGGGAGCCAATTTTATCAGTCACTTCTTTCACGTAAGGCAAAAATGCGGTATGTCTGCTTACATTCGGACTTAGAAAGCGTTTTATCGGTGGCTTCAACAAATGTGGTGACACTTTGTATCCATTTTTAATGAGAACCTCCTGAACATGATTTAGCTCTTGCTTCAAATAGTCAGGGTCACAGAGATCATATGCTCTATTTCTTAATTATGACATTACGGATTGTAAGTGGCGTGGATGGTGATGTGAGGCAGCGTGTAAGTATCTATCTGTGTGTGTTGGCTTTCTATAGACACAGTGCGACAAGGATCCATCCGATCTCACTGTAATTTTGATATCCAGAAATGACAACGACCTGGCCGACTCCAACTCATATGTAAATTTCATCTTAGGATGAATCGAGTTAAGATGTTCTAAATATCGATCTACTTCTTGCTCGTTCGTTACCTTTGATGATACTAAAAATATCATCAACGTACCGTTTCTAAAGTCTGACGTTTCCAGGGCCAAGTTGCAGCGCCTTTTCTTCAAAATGTTCCTACAGATATAAGCAAGTACAGGGGCTACAGAGCTTCCCATTGCGACACCATCAATCTAAAGGTAATATTGACCTTTGAAAAGAAAATAATTCCCATCTAGACAGTTTTTCAGCAAATCCATATAATTTAAGGCCATTTCGCTGTCAAAAAGTTTTTCTTTTACAATGTCCAGACACTCCCCAATTGGAACATTGGTGAACAACGACTCAACATCAAAACTCACCATAACCTCATCAGGTTCCAACTTTAGTTCTTTAATATTCTGAACAAAATGGCGTGAGTCTTTTACAAAAGACGGTGTTTTTCCCACTAAAGGCTGTAATACTAATGCAACGTACTTTGCAAGATCGTAAGTAGGCGAATTTATTTCACATACAATTGGACGCAATGGCACGTTAGTCTTATGAATTTTAGGCAGACCATATAACTTAGGTGGTTGGTGTGACGTACAACGATACAGTTTTTCGTACTCGTCTGTTATTATTTGCAGCGAATATGACATAATTTGTTTTAGCTGTGTTGATAGTGAGTAAGTTTGATAAAAACCAGTTATTTAATAAATCCAAATCGTTTTGTGTATTTGATTTTATAGCTCTGACTGAATTTCCAAAAAAGAACAAGGCTGTGTCATCTGCATATAAGGAGACATCAGCTTGTAATCCTATGTTTTGTATATCATTTATCAAGAACAATAGTGGCCCTTAAATTGAGCCCTGGGGGACGCCAAATATAATTTGAGTAGGAGAGCTCTGATATTTTCCTATTTTTACATTTTGCCTTCGGTTTGTGAAATATGATTTTAGAATATCATTAGCTTTGCCAGTGATGCCAGCGTCAGATAGTTTTTTAAGAATTATTGTGTCACTGATGGTATCAAAGGCTTTTTTTAAATCGATAAATACCCCTAGCACTATTTGTTTTTCGTCAATTTTATTTTGCCGTTGCCGAAAGTGTGTTTGATTTAGGCCTAAAGCCGTATTGTTTTTTGCAGAAAAAGTCTTTAGCATTCAGGTATGTTTCTATGCGAGAATAGATCACTCTTTCAAAAATCTTTGAAATCACAGGCAAGACTGAAATGGGCCGATAGTTACTAGTGTCGGATTTACTTCCCGATTTGTGAATTGGTGAAACTTTTGCAATTTTAAGGCTATCTGGAAAGACTCCTCGATCCAGACAGTCATTTATGCAATTAGTAAGTGGAACCGTAATTAGCTTCTTGACAGATTTGATTGCTTTTGTGCTCATGCCGTCTATACCAGAACTCGTGGTTGGATCCAGACTATCAATTATCTTAGCGACTTCGTCTGTGGTTGCCGGTGCAAGGTTAGTAAGATCTGTTGGTTGGGATGTTTTAGGTACCTGCGTCGAGTTCGCATCATTGTGATGCTTAATTGGAATTTTGTTGGCCAGTACCGAGCCAATGGTCGAGAAATATTTGTTAAAATATTCGCAAATTTCGATTTTATCTGTAATGGTGCTTGAGTTCACAATAAGTTTATTTGGGCCAATTACGTCTTTCATTTTATTTGCAGCTATATTATTAATTGCTTTCCACATCTTTTTTGGCAGGCCCATATTGTCCTTAAAAAATATTTATAGTAATATGATGTTTTAGTTTCCTGTATTTTCTTGTGTACCCTGGCTTTGGCCTCCTTATATTTTTGTTCTAGTATTACATCCATTTTGTTTCTTTTATAGTTTTGCCATAGTGTGTTTCTATTATTAATATCTTGCAATATGTCTTTATTTATCCAATCCTTACGTGGTGGATTTGAGAGCTTCGACTTAGCGACTTTACTTTTTGATAGACAATTCAATAATTTCTCTTCTAAAATATCGTATACTGTGTTTTCTTCATAGTCAATAGACTTTTCAACAGTTTCATAGAACTTGCTTTAGTTTAACGCTATGTAGTCAACTTTTTTAATCCGTGTAGGCTGATATATATGTTTATGGTCTGACATTGCCGTCTCAATGATTGCAAAATTAAAGTTATTATCTTTTAAATTAGTGCATATATGGTCTATGATAGTTTTTGTGGTTGCCGTCTCGCGGGTGCAATATTTTCGATTGATTTTGTTTAAATTTCGGTAGTTGTTTTCTTTTAATGTATCTTTGTGCATACGTGTTTCCTTGTCAAGTGTAAGCAAATCAAAGTTAAAATCGCCAAATACAATTGCTTTCTTTCTTTTTTGGAGTTGAGAAGAATATGTTTCAAGAAAACTGTCCACTCTCTTTCTGTTTGGATTGTATATAGCACCAATATCTAGATTTTGTTTTTCCAGGTGGATCCAGATATAATGAACATCTTCTATGCAAAATTCGTCGATAATATTGTGTTTTATGATGTTATGCACAACGATTGAGATTCCTCCTCCCTTCCGGTGTTGTCTGTAGTTGTTACACAGCAAATTGTTATGTCTATTACTAATTGATCTTAAGAAGTGAAAGTAAAACAATATGAACAAACGATAATTAGGTCAATCTACGGATTAAGCCGTAACATATTCCCGCCTCGTTGAAAGGAACTTTCAACACAAATCTTCATGTGTCTATCTTCATATGTTCTTCATTTGGTAATGGACAGAGACGAGTTAGCGGTCTTCTTATACATCCTCGTACTGTATTGATGTCCGCCACACGGAATATTCCAACCGTACCAGGAAATAGACGGACGACTCTTCCTAGTCTCCAATTTAAGGGTGGCACATGCTCTTCGTGTATGAGTACCATGTCACCAATGTTGAGTTTGGCATTGTTAATCTTCCACTTGATCCTTTGTTGTAATTCTCCGATATATTCTTTCTGCCATCTATCCCAGAAGTGCTGGCGAAGTTTTTCAAGACGTTGATATCTTCGAAGACTGGTCTCTTTAGAATCGCATAGATTTGGCGATGGTATTGAAGTCATCGGTCTTCCAATCATGAAGTGTCCTGGGGAGAGAGGAAGGAAGTCGTTTGGTGAGGAAGATAAGGGATACAAGGGTCAGCTATTTAGGATGGCCTCCACTTGCGCAAACAAAGTAGTAATTTCCTCGAAAGTGAGGTGGCTATTTCCCATTACACGTTGTATATGATATTTTGCGGACTTTATTCCAGATTCGTAAATACCTACGAAGTGAGGAGCGTAAGCCGGAGCGCAACGGAACTTAATACCTTCTTGATTTGCAAAGTCATTTAGAGAGTTTTCATTTTCTTTTATAAATTGATTACTATATATATACCGAGAGACAAATGAAATACGTTCGTTTGGTTACGCGTTTATTACCAGACAAATGGCCGCGAGCGAACACCCATACAACGTAGGTAGTGGTATACCCTCTATTATACAATAATTGATGTACCCACATACCTAACACCTCACCACCAAACTAGCAATACACCTTATTTACTAAAACAGGAATACATAAAGAGGTATAATAAAACTACACAATCAAAAGGTGGTGGAGGTAACGATAACTAGATATCTATGTACATAAAACCTTTAAGAAATTTAGACATAAGTGACTTAAGTATTTAATAACTGATATGTATTTGGAGGAAGGGGCACGAGTTACAAGACCGACAGCCAAATTCATACTAGTTTATTACCTAAAAAGAGCGGTGGGCGCAGCCACGATATTTCTTAATGTACCTACATAACAATGCTCCCCTCTAATTTACAATAAAAGCATACAAATATTTCTTATAATCAACTCTCGGTAAATCGCGTAATTGCATCCGAGGACGAGCAACTGAATCCGTCTGTGCCGCGACGGGTGCGGGCGCGGACGCTGCCGGCGCAGGCGCAGGCGCAGGAAGTGCGCGCGCGAGCGCAGTCGCCTCTCCCTGGGCCGCGGCGCTTACTGTCCTGGGGCTTATGATTGGCTGGAACGTACACAGGGTTCTGTCCCGCTTGTCTTCCTCCCTAACAATCTGAGTTCCAGGAGTTACTTTTTCAATATCAGGGACTCCTCCTCTAATTATCTGATTTTGATGTCTTTTTATGTTTACTTTAGAGTTAAGGTCTTCAATAAGGTAAAGGACTTTACCGAGCCGTTTAATTATGGTTCCATGGCACCAACTAAATTTATTTTTATTAATGTAATTTTTATATAAAACTAAGTCTCCTGATTGAAAACATTGTCTATTTGTACCACCAAAATAGTTATTCTGCAAGGACTGTTTATGTTTTACATTATTAGCGAGTTGTGATGATAAGGGTGAGCTTTCTTTGGGAATAAGTAAATCCAATCTAGACTTAAGTGTTCGACCGAAGATTAGCTGTGCCGGTGAGTGCCCTGTCGTGGAGTGCTTAGAGTTTCTATAGTCAAATAGGTACTTATTTAAATTAATAATAAAATTTTTAGAATCACCAGATAATAAACTGGTTTTTATGCCCTTTTTGACAATTTTAACATAACACTCTGCTTGTCCATTACTCCGGATACGAAGGATGTGCCATTATCAGTTACGATACAATCGGGAATACCAAACCTGGACATAAACTCACTCATCTTTTCAATTAATCTTGCCGACGTAATGCTGTTCTTCATATCATAACATTCAACCCACTTTGAATACGCATCTACAATCACCAAATACATATGGTCATTAATTGGGCCGAGAAAATCCATGTGTAACCTTTCAAAACAACTTATAGGTTGTTTCCATGATTCGAGCGGTACCCTAGGTGGAGAAGGACGTAATTTTGAACAAACATTGCACTCTAAAATTAGTTTCTCGATACATGCATCGATACCCGGAAACCAGAACCGGGACCGTGCCTCCGCCTTACATTTAACAATACCTAAGTGCGAGCTATGTAACTCTGCTAAGACCTGGTCTACTAATTTAGGTGGAATAATTACCTTATAACCTCTCATTAAACATCCATTTTCATAAGCTAGCTGTAATCTGCATTGAAAATATGGCTTTAAACTTACATCTGTCACTTTTCGCGGCCAACCCTTAGTTATGTAATATTTTACTTTATTTAAAACATCATCCTTTCCGGTTTCACGTTGTAAATCAACTAAAGTTACCGGCATGTTTCCTGCTACTACAAAATTGACGTAAGATGCACTGTCAATAGGTTTAGGCACGCAGTAATTACCCGTTTGATGAATAGAAGCAGCTGTGCAACTGTCGCCGCTGTGTGCGTGCGCGCATACCTGCTTGCAGTCAGCTGTGTGGACCGGTTCTAATGAAGCACGGGACAAAAAATCTGCGCTGTTGTTTGCGCTACGCACATATTCAATCACATAATTATATGCTGATAAAAATATTGCGTATCTTTGTAGCCTATTCGCGGTAATCTCCGGTATGCCCCGATGTGGGCCAAATATTGAGATTAAGGGTTTGTGGTCCGTTCTAAGCACAAAAGGATCTGATCTAGCATATATTTATATGTGTGAAATCTTTTAACTCCAAAGATAATTGCAGTCGCCTCCTTTTGTATTTGAGCATACTTTTTCTCAGCCGCGTTTAGAGTACGTGATGCGAACGAAATAGGTTTTTCGACCCCGTCTAACCCGATTTGAGACAAAATCGCTCCCAGACCTTGCGGCGACGCGTCGACAGTTACAATTAGCTTAGCATTGGGGTTAAAATGCGCTGAAACTTGGTCTGAAGCTAAACATTGTTTCATTTTATTAAAAGCTTGTTCATGGGCTGGAGACCACGACCACTTGGCTCCTTTTTTAAGCAGATCGTATAATGGACTTAGGATTGTCGAGGCCCCTTGTACGAAATTTCTATAGTAATTGACTAAACCTAGAAATGATTGTAACTGGCATAAATTACTAGGAACTGGTGCTTTTAAAATTGCTTCCACCTTTTCTGGTGATTTTTTGAGGCCATGTTTATTAATATTGTAGCCTAGATAGTTTATCTCGTCCTGAAAAAATGAGCATTTATCTTTATGCAAGGTAAGACCAGCTTCCCGTAAACGCTGCAGAACTAAATACAACTTTTCAATGTGCCGATCCCTTGATCCATCGGTTATCAAAACATCGTCCAAGAATATTAGGACACCCTCTATGTCACCTAAAATACTGTTCAGTATGCGTTGGAAAATGGCTGGGGCACTAGCTAAACCAAAGACCAACCTATTATACTTATAGAGACCACGATTAGTGCTAATACAAGTTATGTTTTCATTGTCTTCTATTTGCAACTGATTGTAAGCCATAGACATGTCTAATTTTGTAAACTGTTCGCCACCGTGTAACTTAGAAAACAAATCCTCGATAGTAGGTAATGGATACTTTTCAACAATAAGTTGTTTATTTATAGTTTGCGAATAGTCTGCACAAATACGTACTGAACCGTCGCGCTTTAAAACTGGTACGATTGGAGATGCGTATTCGGAGTACTGGATTGGTTCGAGTATTCCCAACTCCACTAAACGATCAATTTCTTTGTTTACCTTATCTTTTAGTGCAAACGCAATTGGGCGGGCTTTGATAAAAACTGGTTTTGCATCTGCTTTCAATGGCAATTTAACTTTAAACTTTTTAAAACAGCCTAATTCGCCCGAAAATAACTCCGGGTTATCAGATATGACTTTTTCAATGACGTCATTATTGCTTGCTATTGAAAAATCACAGAAATTAATCGGTTGTAGATGCAATTTGAAAATTGAAATAAAATCTCGGCCGAGTATTGACGGACCGCCATTTGGAATAAGATAAACATCGAGTACTTCGGTGCGGTTCCTATAGGTTATTGGTAATTTTGCTATACCTACGCATCGTATGCCTGTTCCGGAGTAACTAATTAGCTTTTTACGACAGGGTGACAAAAGTATGTCCTTAAAATGCCGTTTATATGTATATTCTGACATAGCTGTTACGGCAGAACCACTATCAACTTCGAACCTCAAATCCAGATTATTTATTTTTATATGCGCAAACATGGGCGAACCATCTATTGACCGAATGTTAAAAAACTCACCGTCATCGTCACTACCACTACCGCTCGCTTCCGTCGTTTGCATGTACTTAACACTATTACACATACGACGTAAATGTCCTTTCTTATTGCACTTTTTGCACTTGTAGTTTAAAAACCGACATTCACTGGTTTTATGATTAGAATAGCCGCACACAGAACACCTATCGCGGACCGAGCGCTTTACGTCATCTATCTTAAAAACGGCTTCCCGCGCAGCAGCTGACGATCCGGACAACGCGATGGCTGCTTCCCGCGAGCAGCGAGAACTCTCAGCCAGTTCTACGGCTTTTGCTAGCGAGAGTACCGTTGCGTCTTGGGTGAAAAGCTTCTCTCGTTCGGAACCTGGAGTCATACCCATTACGAATCTGTCAAGTAATGCATCCTCTAGGTTTTTAAAACTGCAGTGCGCCGCCAGACCACGTATGCGAGCCGCCCATTGAGCGTGACCTTCGCCGACGTGTTGTACCGCCGAGTAAAAATGCTAACGTTCCGCAAACACACATCGTTTCGGTGTAAAGTGGTCATTGAGTAATTTGACAACTTCATCGTACTTCTTAGTTTCCAAGACTTCTGGCAAAGCTAGATTACTTGCAAGCTGGTACGTTGACTCGTGGAGTGCGCTGAGTAGAATGGCTCGTCTTTTAATACCCACTTTATCAGACTCCGTCGTTATATCGTTTGCAATGAACCATTGATTTAATCTGTTTCTGTAAGTTCTCCAATCTTGAGTTTGATGGTCAAAACTAGATATCAGACCAAATGGACTATGAGAACTCATTTTTCTTGTTTTGTGGGTAGAAATCCTCGTCGCCACTGATATGTATTTGGAGGAAGGGGCACGAGTTACAAGACCGACAGCCAAATTCATACTAGTTTATTAACTAAAAAGAGCGGTGGGCGCAGCCACGATATTTCTTAATGTACCTACATAACAATAACTAATAAAACTAACAACATACATAGGTTTATTTACAGCTACTTTACTTAGTATCTAGTCTATCTCTAAACCATAACGTTTTACTGGCCTCCTGATACGTTTTGTCGGCACAGCGACTTTAGGACTAGGTTGTGTTACTTGTGGGCTAAGCATAGGGCAGGCGGCGGGCGGCGAGCCGGTCGGCGTCTGCGCGCGCGGCGGCGTTGGCGCGGCTTGTGGCGGCGTCGGCGCGGCTGGTGACGTCGACGGCACCATTTCACTATTATGAGGATTCAAGAGACTCGTGTCAACACTATTTTCTTTAGTAACTTTAGGTATTGAATCGAAACATTCTTTTGGTAAGTTTGAGCCAATTTTGTCTCCATCTAGACTACTACTCTGAGTTTCTGAGGGATGTGCTGTAAGTAAATTTCTTATAAACCTCCTCTTTAGTTGATCGACATGCCGATGCCCTTCCTTACCTAAGCTGTCTCTGACTTTATAGTTAGTAAAACCTAATCTCTGCAGTACTTGACCCTTAACCCATTGCTGTTTATCTCCGAATTCTTTGAGTAAGATTTGATCGCCCGCATGGAATTCCCGCTGCGACCCACCTGCATTTTCAACTTGCCGTTCTTGTGCCCTTGGCACACGCATACATCTATCAGGTTTTAATATATCTAATCTAGTTCTTAAATTCCTACCTTGAAGAATACGAGCAGGGCTGTCGCCCGTAGTTGCGTGTTCTGTATTCCTATATAATAATAGGTACCTATGTAAGGCTGTCTCAACGTCTATGTTCTCTTTAAGAGCCTTTTTGATGACTGATTTACATACCTTAACCGCATTCTCAGCAGCTCCATTTGAGGACGGGTGGTATGGTGCCGAAAAAGATTGTTTGATTCCGTTGCTCTCTAAAAATATTTTTAAATTATTACTCGAAAATGGAGGCCCATTGTCAGACACTACCATGCGTGGTAATCCGAATTGCGCAAATAAACGTCTTAATATTTTAATAACTTCGAACGCACTAGTGTTAGACATTTTAAAGGCTTCAATCCATTTCGAGGTGGCATCTACTACTACTAAAAATTTGCTATTATTGATAGGATCTAAAAAATCTATATGTAATCTCGACCAAGGCTTGCCAAACCACGGCCAAGGGTGAGGAGTATGCGCAGGGGGCGCGGGCGCGAGCGCCGAGCACGTCTCGCAACCGTGATAAGCTGCCTCAATCTCCTCATCCAAACCAGCCCACCAAACATAACTTCTTGCCAAACTTTTCATCTTAACCATTCCCATATGTGTTTCATGCAATTCTCTAAGCACATCACTACGACAGGCCTCCGGTATTATAACCCAGTGTCCCCACATTAGTCAACCCAATTCTAAATAAATTTCATTCCTACGGTTAAAATATGGTTGTAATTGTTTAATTTAAACTTCCGTAGGCCAACCATCCTGAACAAAACTAAGTACTCTTCCTAAAATAGGGTCTTTTCTTGTTTCCATACGCACTTTTTTGTCGTCAAATAGCAAAGCGTCCCTAGCGAAATGTAAATATGTTTGTTCCGGATTTTTATTAACATTATCTTCCTTCAGTGGTAACCTAGACAACGCATCGGCACTATTTTTATGGGTACTAATGTATTCTATCCCATCTAGGCCCATCTCTGGAGCCGACTGGCTGCCATGCTAGGAATTCCTGTCTTGGGGCCAAAGATTGTTACCAACGGTTTGTGGTCAGTTCTAAGTAAAAACTTCCTACCATAAAGATACTGGTGAAATTTCCTAACGGCAAATATGATAGCAAGTGCCTCGCGTTGAATCTGACTATATTGTTGTTCGGGTGACGAAAGCGCGCGGGAAGCATAGCACACCGGCCGCTCGTGCCCGTCCGGCCCCGGCTGCGACAGCACTGCGCCCAGGCCGCGCGCGCTCGCGTCGCACGTCACAATCAGAGGCTCGCGCTGATTATAGTGCCGGAGCACGCGTGCACTTGTAAGAAGATTTTTAACTAAATTAAATGCAAACTAACACTGAGTATCCCACTTCCAGCCTGAAGATTTCTTTAATAGTTTATATAATGGTGATAAATGAGTACTCAAGTTCCTTATAAATTTAGCATAAAAATGTATCATTCCCAAAAATGACCGCAGTTCTGTTACATTAGTAGGTCTAGGCAACTTGACTATTGATTTGACTTTCTCTGAATCAATGTGAATTCCATTTTTGTCTATAATGTAACCCAAATACGAAACTGAATTTACAAAAAAAACGCATTTGTTTTTGTTAAACTTTAAACAGTTTTGCTGTTAGCGTTCAAAGACAGTTTCCAACGTTTTTAAATTACCCGTTGCATCTTAAGCCGTGATAAGCAAATCGTCCATAAAAACTGATACCCCTGGTATATTTCTCATTACATTCGTCATTATCCGTTGAAATATTGCTGGGCTAGAAGCTAAGCCATAGACAAGCCTGTTATATCTAAATAATCCCCGGTGAGTGTTAATTATAGTATAATTTTTTGAATCGTCTAATTCAATTTGTGTGTAAGCAGTTGACAAATCAATTTTTGAAAATTGAGTTCCCCCGTTCAGGTCAGCAAACGGATCTTCCACACGCGGTAGAGGATACTTATCGATCCACAAAGAGGGGTTCAAGGTTATTTTATAGTCAGCACATAATCGTAACTTACCATTTGGCTTCCTTACCGGAACCAGAGGAGAAGCCCACTCCGAAAACTCAACAGGCTCAATCGCACCATTTTGTAACATGGTGTCTAGCTCTTGGTCTACACGTTCACGTAGTGCGTACGGTATCGGCTGAGCTCGACAATAAACAGGTTTCGCGCCTTCCCGCACATGCAACGTCGCCCGTCCGCCCGTGTATCTTCCCAACCGCCCGTCAAATAAATCTTTATACCTATTGAGTAAACAGTACACATCATTACGGTCGTTATTTAACTTTGTTACACACTCTGTAATATTATGATTTCGAAAGATGGGAAGTTGGATACTGAGCTCAGCCATTGCCTTCCTAACAACGATGTAGTACCTCCATCAATAACATACTAATCTAACCTTTTAACACAATCAGCATATTTTACCATCGGTCTAATTATACCTTTAGGTCGCACCTTACTACCATCATAAAACCGCAACGTCACAGAACATGATTCTAACGGTAAATATTTAAGTGATTCATGATACGTTTTACTACTTATACATGATAAGGCGCTCCCAGTATCTACTTCCATTATGAATTCTTTATCTTCTATTTGAATTGGAAGGCTTACCGCTGGATATTTTTTTAGAGACATTTGGCACATCGCCTCTATGTCTGATGATTCTTCCTCACAATTCTCTTCCTCCACATTCTCTTCGGCGAAAAACTGCCCTGACAGCTCTCGACGAGTGCCTTTGTTCGTGCTTGTAAACTTTGCTGTTGCTTTGCGGTTGACCCGTTTGCTTTTGTCAGGACACATACGCCGCAAATGGCCCGTCTGTTTACATATGTTGCATATGTACGTACGAAACAGACACTCACTACCCCGATGATACACTGAACCACAGCAGCCACATCGCTCTTATTCCTTATTGATCTTATTCTTCCTATCGTTCCCGATCTTTGCACCCGTTGTAGACAGTGCATGCATACCCTCCGATAACTGTGAAGTTTGTGGTTTTTCGACAGCGGCTGCGTTTTTCTCCGCTGCTTCTAAAGCCATAGTTAACATAAATGCCTTACTGTACGTTAAATCAGTTTCTGCAAATAGTAAATACTGTAAGACAAATGTCTTATGACGTCATTGGCTAATCCACAAACCAACCGGTCCCGCATATTGTCCTCTCCCGTTGTTCCCGAACCCACAGAACCTGGATAACCTCTTCAATTCTGCAACGTAATTCGCCACGCTCTCACCCTCTCTCTGACGTCGCTGCCGAAACTTGTGTCGCTCCGCCATCTCGGATGGCTTCGGTTGTAAATGCTCACCTACAATTTTTATTATTTCCTCAAATGGTAACGTTGATGGCGCTCTCGGACTTATTAAATTTACAATTAGTTCGTACTTTTTATCACCCACCGTTGTTATTAGCGTAGGAACATGAAGCTCCGCCTTTATATTGTTAACCACGAAGTACATTTTTAAACGATCGCAGTACGTGAGCCAGTTCCCGTCGTCCACATTAAACTCGGAAATTTTTCCAATTGACATTTTCTATAGCGAAATAGTACTGTTGCACACTAATTTAACTGTTGTTTTAATTTTCCTCGTTGCCAGTTAGTATATACTGAGAGACAAATGAAATACGTTCGTTTGGTTACGCGTTTATTACCAGACAAATGGCCGCGAGCGAACGCCCATACAACGTAGGTAGTGGTATACCCTCTATATACAATAATTGATGTACCCACATATCTAACAATTTCCTTATAAGATGCTACAAAATTTCGACCGTTGTCAGATAAAATCTCTACTGGCTTACCTCGGCGAGCAATAAATCTTCGCAGTGTCATCAAAAACGCGTCTTTTGTTAAATCACTAACCGCTTCTAGATGTATACACATATAGCGTAAACAAACGAATAAGTATAGGTAGCACTTAATTAAGCGACTGCCCCGCCCCTTTCGGTTTAATATATAGAATGTTCCAGCGAAGTCCAGACCCACTGATATAAATGGATAATCAGGTGTTATTCTCTGGGCTGGAAGGTTGCCCATTTTTGGGCATAAAGTTTTACCTACTACGCGCCTACAACGCTCACAGTTGTTGACAACGCGTCTACCAAGACACCTGCCGTTTACCGGCCATACCGTTTCTCTGATAGTGGCCAATAACAATGAAGGGTCTGCGTGAATGTTGCGAACATGCTCACGTTCAACCAGTAGTTTTGTAAAACGGTGAGACGCGTGAAGCAGTATGGGGTGTTTCTCTTCGTAAGTATATGCAGAGGCATTAATCCTCCCGCCCACCAGAATAAGATTTTTATTCTTGTCAAAAAATGGAGATAGTGATAGAATTTTAGACTTAGATTTTATTTGTTTATTTTTTATTAATTGATCATATTTTTAGGAATCGGGAGTGGTTTTGCTTAAAAAAAAGAGATAACAAAAACAATTTATTACTAAATTTTAACAATTAACAATAATTAAATCAACGGGGGGAAATTGGGCAGAGTGAGGGCTATACGTCCGTTCAGTGCGAGAGCTCGAGCAAAAGTGAGCTGGAGCGACTGTGTAGCCGCTGGTATGGCGGCGTGGTGGCGGGGGAAGCTTGACGAGACTTGATGCAAACGAGTCACAACAGGTTTTCGTTAGCAGATCCAGGCGTCATATCCAACACGGCCTCTCTTGATATGCTGTCGTCCTCGACAGGCGGTGAGGGGGTGGGAGTGCCCCATAAGGCGCTGACCACTGTTGTGCTTGGTCTCCTGGATCGACCTGGTTCGTCGAGCCAAGTGCTCGGTCCAGCAGATGGCCCTGGTTGGTCAGGCGTAGCGCTTGGTGTGTCGAGGCTGGCCTCGTTATCATCGTCAGGTTCTGAAATAACAAATAACATAACTAGGTTACACGACGTGGTCGTACGTAAGCATCTCAAACATAAAAGAAACGATTATTATTTACAAAGGTCTGTTTCTTTAAGATTTCAATAAATCGCAAGGAAATAGACAAACATCACAACATTTTCAGGGTCGACCCTACTCATAGCGCTAACAAGGAAATAGCTGTCAAAGCTAAGCCACACAGAACTGCACATTACACCGTAGGCATAGGCACAAAGTTAGCATACCGCACAGATTTTCAACACTGAAGGCATAGGCACAAAGTTAGCATACCTCCCAGTGATTGCCGGCATAGGCACAAAGTAAGCATACCGCACAGATTTTCATGTTAAAGAAAAACAATGCACTGCAGTGTTTTTTTTTTGTGATAAGGGCTCTACAGAAAAATCTACATGAAAATTTTGCTTACAGGCGCAAGCGTGCACTCAACCGTCTACAAGCAAAGATTTCGGAAAAAGTTAGCAAAATGAAGTCAGTAAAAGCTTAAAAAGACCCTTTTTGTTAAAAAAAAGAGCAACAAAACTAATAAAATGTCAAAAACAAGACAAATATGCTACGAACGATAGAATTCCGGCCTTCAGTCACTCGCAACACATTCAAGACGAAAGAAAATAAATCCGTACTAGTATATAGAGAACACGTGTGCTGCTCTACGTACTACGCACGGCGTTAATGCCAGAGGCCCCACGTTTCATAATTGCATAATAGAGGCCCCTCGTTTGCAGTTTTGTACATTCGTGTAGAACCACCATGACCAAGCGACAGTCAGTACACTTGTCGTCCGGTGTCAGAGGCCCAAAGCGAGCATAACACACATCAAAGGAGGCTGCGCCAATTGCGCATTCACGGCTGCACCCGAGATGCCACGGTGACAGCTGAGAACGCCCGACATAGGCGTACCAAGGCTTTGCCAGCGGTGCATCATGAGCACCGTGTCAAATGCACGCTTAGAGCGCCGCACAAGCGCACCACAGCTGCACCAGTAGCGCACCGCCAATACTGCGCCAGATGCGCGCTGAGAGCGCAGCATGAGCGCATCACGGCAGCGCCTGTAGCGTACTGCCGTCACTGCGCCAAATGCGCGCTGAGAGCGCCGCACGAGCGCATCACGGCTGCGCCTATAGCGCACTGCCATCATTGCGCCGGATGAGCGCTGAAAGCGCCGCACGAGCGCATCACGATTGCGCGAGCAGCGTACTGCCATCACTGCGCCAGATGCACGCTGAGAGCACCGTACGAGCGCACCACAGCTGCGCCTGTAGCGCACCGCCGTCACTGCGCCAAATGCGCGCTGAGAGCGCTGCACGAGCGCATCACTGCTGCGCGAGCAGCGCACCACGATTGCTGTGACAGATGCGGGCTTAAAGCGACGCACAAGCGTGACTGATGCTCTAAATGCTGAATGCGCCGTGCACACGAACTCATTTAGGGTAGCACATGAAACAATAAACAACGACTTAATATTCACTCAACAAGCTCGGCCGTACCTGATGCTTAACACCAACTAAAACTATTCACAATTCATAACTACCTACCGATCAAAATCAGCGCATTGATGCAATTACCTGGCACGACATATAAATCTAACTCGAGTGAAACTTCCGGAAACTCAACAATAGTCGACACGTACGACGTTGGTTCGACTTCCTGGCTTCCTGACGCTCGCGAACTGCCCTTGATCGCACGTTCCGTCTGGACCATGGTGCGTTCGCTGGCCAGAGTAGATTGAGGATGCTGGCTGGTTGGATACTTCGGAAAAATATTGGCCGGTGGTACTGACGGTTGCAATCTACGCTCAAGTAAATCAATTAGCAATACAATATTTTCCAACGCATCATTGCGTGCGCTATATATTACGGCCACCGTATGAGCTATCACGGCGCCTGCAAGAATTACTAATTGGGTTACGTGAATATTCGCGGTTCCTAGTAGGGCTATGACGCGGGGTACGTACACGTCGCCGATATGATCTAGCTCAATGCTCACGTCCATTTACCAGCGGCGTGTGGCGTTCGACATTTGAATGACCCCTACATTGAATGACCTACTTTTATCGCGAAGCTGCCCCCGAGAATAATAACGGTCTTTAGATCTAGCTGAACGCGGTCATGTTAATATTTCTTTGACACTACACTGCACTAATAATAAGACACAAACAAATTAGATGGCAAATACGGTTAGAACGCGTAGTCGATCCCACTTCTGATTTTAGGAATCAGGAGTGGTTTTGCTTAAAAAAAAAGAGATTACAAAAATAATTTATTACTAAGTTTAAACAATTAACAATAATTAAATCAACAGGGGGAAATTGGGCAGTGTGAGGGCTATACGTCCGTTCAGTGCGAGAGCTCGAGCAAAAGTGAGCTGGAGCGACTGTGTAGCCGCTGGTATGGCGGCGTGGTGGCGGGGGAAGCTTGACGAGACTTGATGCAAACAAGTCACAACAGGTTTTCGTTAGCAGATCCAGGCGTCATATCCAACAATATTCTATAGGAAAAGATTGACGTTGTGCGACGGACAATAAGCAATAAAATGCATTATTAAGTTTTTTAGTGCTTCAAGAATTTAATTGTTTATTTTGTGGATTTTTAATGTTATTTATAAATCTTTTTACAAGAGCAAATGATCTCAACAATGTGTTTAAACTAAAGTATTTATCAAAGTCAATTAAAGACTCAAAAATGGCAACTCTGTTAGATTTAATTTCAGGTATTGTTTTTTGATCGTTATGATTCAAAATAGGCCAATCTAAAGGATCTTTAACTAAAAACTCTGGACCTTGCCACCACAAAGTCATGGACAGCAACTGTCCAGCGTATACACCACGAGATTTCAGATCTGCTGGATTGTGTTACGTAGGAACGTAACGCCATGATAAGACATTAGATATTTCAGAAATTTCTTTAACTCGATTGGCCACAAAGGATTTTAATTGCCTTGGATCATTTCGCAACCAAGCTAAGACATTACTTGAGTCACAATCGTAATGCATCTGTAACTGACCTACACAATCGAGCGGCAAGCAAAGCGCCCAGCAACTCGAGCCGCGGCATTGTTATAGGCTTCACCGGGGCGACTTTCGATTTAGAGCATAACAACATGACGCTTACATTACCATTGGCGTTTACCGATCGCATATATTCGCATGTACCGTAAGCGTGCTGCGATGCGTCGCTGAATGAGTGTAGTTCTATAGTTATAGGATCGTGACATAGTACTAATCGTGGAATTCGTAGTGTTTCTAAAAAAGGTATATTGCTTTTAAATATATTCCAGCTATGTTCAACGTCCTGTGGCACTGGTTGATCCCAGCCCCTCTAGCATGTGCAACAAAACACGATATAATACGATATTATATAGCGATTTATCGCATATTTTTTGTCAAAATCTGATCTTTTATCAAAAAAGCGAGCATAACTGTGACGTCGCCGGCACGGACATGCTTACTGTTTCAATAAAAGTTCAAGATGGCGGCTATGTTATCATATTTTGCAAGTAAATAGGCGATAAATCGCTATATCATATCGTATCATATCATGTTTTGTTGATCGTGCTAGAGGGGCTGTCTAGTTTTCGTAACCATATTTTTTGTATTAACATTTTAGGTTGTATTATAACAGGACTCTGTAGGCCCAGTGGGTCTAATATTTTAAAAGATTGAGAAGTGATTATTCTTTTGGTGATAGGCAAGTTATTGTCGTGTTGTAAGCTAGATTTAGTTGGGAAATGCAAGGTATCGGTAGATGGATCCCATCCTAGACCGAGTGTACTGGTTGATTCGCTGAATATTAGATTTTCTTGGGCACTGGATGCATTTGAATTTTGAAAAAGAGTAAGTGAGTTACTTTTATACTTTCGCAAATTAAAACATCCTGAACTTAAAACTTTAGAAATTGAATATTGTATGTGACGTAATGTTTGTTCCTGTAATTAAATCGTCCACATAAAATCATATTTTTATTATTTGTTTGATTAGTTCATCATCACACTCATCGCCTAACTGATTTTTGCATCGAGTGTGCAAATAGCTAGTGCTGGCTGTACCATACGTTAGCGTATTTAACCTTAATATTTTGATAGGTTGAGATCCATTCTGTCTCCATAATATTAATTGTAAATTACGGTCGGATTCACAAACCTCAACTTGACGGTACAACTTCTCGATGTCTCCGGTCAATAGATATTTATATTGCCTTGCTCTTATTAGAATAAAAAATAGGGAATGTTGTACATTGGGTCCCGACATCAATAAGTCATTTAGTGAATAACCTGAAGTTGATGATGCCGAGCCGTCAAAAACTACTCTTCTTAACTTGGTGGACTCGCTAGATCGGGTTTTACCTGAATTTCAGAAAGATGTCCTACACTTTTGTATTCGTCAATGAATTTACAATATTCTGCCTTTAGATTTGGATTTCGTTTAAATCGTTATTCAAATTAAATAAATCGCCTTTTGGCGAGTTCATAGGTGTCATCTAAGCAATCAGCTGTGTCTTTTAAGGGCAGTTTCACACTAAAACTGCCATTGCTTAACCTTATTGTATTTAATAAAAAAATGTTTTCGCAATATTCATCATTTTTGCTTAATTTAGGTTTTTGGGGAATCTCCTCAAGATTCCAAAATATAGGAAGCGTTTTGTCTACTTCATTGTTTGTATTTTGTGAAATAATGCTATGGTTACATTTTATTTAACTATTCGACGATTTTCTCGTAAAAATAGGACCGGAAATGAGCCACCCTAATCTAGAATTATGTAGTACAGGACCTTGGGAACCTAGTGAGTGCTGTTCCTTTTCAAGAATGTCCCAAAATATATCTGCCCCAATTAGGACATCAATTTTAGATGGTTGATGAAGGGTGGGATTGGCCAGAATAATAGATGGTGGTAGGTTTAGAGTTTTTATATCAAAAGGAGCCTTTGGTAGCTCAGTGGTTAATTCGTCTAGTACAAGACATGACAGTTGTATACTGAAAGATGTATTTAGTGAGTTTAGTTGGGCCGTACAAGTTTCAACGGGTTGATTGAAACAGCTGTTGCCTATTCCTATCACCTTTAGATTGTCTAAACGGTTTGATTTTAGATTTAGTTTGTCTTTTAGCGAGTTAGTAATGAAAGATGATTGACTTCCACAATCCAACAATGCACGAACCTTCATTGACTGGTTTGTGATTAGGTTGCAGACGTCGATCAAGGCAGTTGACAGAATTACTTGTTGGTTTTGTATAGAATGATTAACAATGGTTGCAGAGTCAGAAGTACTTACTGAAATATTTGAGGACGATGTTGTAGGAGCATGAAGTAACGTATTGTGTCTCTTTTTGCACTCACTACATGGTCCCATGCGACAATCATTAAATGTATGACCTTGTCTTAAACAATTGCAACATAATTTGTACTTCTTGACATCATTTAGCTTTTCTTGAACACTTTTAGCCTTAAAGACCGAACATTCATATATTCTATGATTATTTCCACATATAATACACACAAAAATACTATAGGGCTTCTGCGTATTAACACTAGTCAGAGCCTTGGTGTACGTAGTGCCTTTATAATTGGTTTTGTTATTTTGTTGTCCAAAACTGCGTAACGTTGTAGAAGCATTTCTGTTAAAATTACTATTACTATCGAATTTATTTCTGTTAATTGATTCTAAAACATCAGCTCGATTGATAAAAAAAATTGTTAAATTAAGCTAAAGTAGGCATATCTTCGAGTGTATTACGATATTCTTCCCATTTAGTAAGAGTACGGCTATCCAACTTAGAAGAAATCATAAAAATAAGTAGCATGTCCCACTTGTCAGTAGGTTGGCCTAAGCTGGATAAGAAACGTAGATTTTTAGTCATGTGATCGACTAAGTACCGTAACGACTTCTCGGTCTCGCGAGTTATTGATTGTTTATTTAATAAAAAAATTAAATGGTGATTGCTTAAAAGACGTTTATTGTTATATCGATCACAGAGAAGACGCCAGGCTTCAGCATAGTTGGCTGATGACATTTCGAAGTTGGATATAATTCTTGCCGCCTCTCCTTCCAAATACGAAACAAGATAGTGAAATTTGTGGATATTAGAAATCTTGTTATGAAATGAAATGAAATGAAATTCTTTATTCTGTATATAGGCCCTCTTCCGGGCACTTATACTCGTCCCAACATATAACTTAGCCCTACCACCGCTTCAAGACAACATATCGGCTGGTATGAGAAGAAACGGCGCAAGAAACTCAGTCACCTTTGTCAGCCTGATTTTATTACAGGAAATACAATTACAAGATAGTGTAAGTGCGAGCTAGGCAGGCTATTAAGTCCATGCACTCTTGTCGTTCAAGTAATCTTCAACTTTGTAGTATCCTTTTTCCATAAGGATTTTTTAAATGTGGTTTTTGAACTCATAAACAGGTAAGTCAACAAGAGTTTGTGGTACTTTATTGAAGTACTACTTGAGAGAGAGTATCATGTAGTACGATGGTTTACTGCTAACAATCAGTTACTTAATGCAAAAAAAACCTTATTATTATGAATTAAACTTTCGAAGGTGTCATGGAATTCTAGCCAGCGAAAATATGCTCCGTCAAATTTCGAAATTAGAATTTGTGGTAACTTGAAACCTAAACCTTGATTATCCTTACAATCGGTTGAGCATTGAGCAGCACTGGTATCGTGAAATATAGATTCACGCCGTTGTTTAATGTCACAATTATAGGATTCAATTATTTTCTTACTAGCTGCGATATTAACTATAAAATCATTTTCAATGCTTTCCCGTTCGTCTATTTCTCTTTCTAGATTTTCTGAATTTAACACCTCAATCTGAGTTTGCAAATCGTCAAACCTCATTGACAAAGCCTCGAACTTGCCTAATTTGAGCGTAAGCTCAGCCTAATGCTCGACACTGGTCAATTCCTCTTTCTGTTTTACATTGCTTAGAAAATTCTTATATTTCGTGATTTGACCTTTGATCTAGCTTCGCTTTATATTTAATTCTTTAAGGTTAAGATTGAATTCACTATCTGTAGACATGATTAAAAACTATCAATGCAATGCAACAGTAATTTGAGGTAGGTAGGTATTAATATAAAAGATAGCTCACGCTCCTCCCTCGTAGGTAGTCTCAGCAAACGGGTGTAGACCGCGGAGCAACTGGAATGTTCGGCAGATATAATTACCCAACACGAAATTATTGGCGCGATTAAACACAGAAAGTTAAAGTTTGTAAGTAATTATAGATAAGATGGGCCACCAACTTGTAACGAACCACCTGCGTCTTACTCTAGAAATATAGAAACTTAATAATTAATTGAGATCGAAACGGACTACGTTAATAACGTTTGGCTGTGATAATTTAAATTGGCTGTGTGATCGTCTAGTTTTAAATGGTAGGACCGTACGTTGTGTTAATAGTAGTAAACCAAATTCTTTTAGAGGTACGTGGATGTTATAATTAAGTTTTCTCGAGAGTTTCATGGGTTTGTGCGCATTCAAGGAAGAGTAAAAAGAACGCCCCGAGGGGCGCCTGGTAAGCCCCAACACCAAACGCTCACCAGGAGTGGTGGCCATGTGATAAACATCCCAAACAAACAATCTGCCACCCCCAGGAATATGACCTAAATCTAAAACAAAACGCATTTAGCGTAATTATGCGCAACTAAGGGAACAACTGAGGTTAAAGAATTTAATATGAAATACTAACATCTACCTATTTGACTGCATGAAAAGTCAACCAAAGGTTCGGGGTCCTTAAATTAATTACCTATATAAATAATCTGAATCCTTTAGTCTAATATAATTCCATGTGGTGGGACTCGAACCCACGTCCCATCGCATACCGGGCGAGTGCTTTGACCACTAAGCTACCGAGGACGTCACGTGACAAGATGAAATTCCTCAAGTGTTTTTTCTCGCTGTCAAAGCCAGCGTATTCTGATCAATGTTGTAGCTATATGTATAGCTGAGTAGTATACTACCGTCAACACCCTATAGAAATATTTTTACAAATATTTGACTATTGGTTAAGATCAGAAATGCTTAAACATTGTAAATTTTTGTTTTTAGCAATTCTATGCAAGGTTTAATTGAAGATAAATAACACTTGAAAAAAATCATCGACCTCAGGTGGGACTCGAACCCACGTCCCATCGCATACCGGGCGAGTGCTTTGACCACTAAGCACTCGCCCGGGCTAACTGCTCAGCTATACATATAGCTACAACATTGATCAGAATACGCTGGCTTTGACAGCGAGAAAAAACACTTGAGGAATTTCATCTTGTCACGTGACGTCCTCGGTAGCTTAGTGGTCAAAGCACTCGCCCGGTATGCGATGGGACGTGGGTTCGAGTCCCACCTGAGGTCGATGATTTTTTTCAAGTGTTATTTATCTTCAATTAAACCTTGCATAGAATTGCTAAAAACAAAAATTTAAAACATCTATTGCAAGAACATTACGTTTTTATTTCAAGTGACGATTATGTCAAGTTTATTTGGTTAGTATACTGATTAATATTTCAATAGTTTTCAGCGCATATTGAAATAATATAATATTTTACAGAACATCAAAGTGTGGCTAGTAAGTAGTGTTTGGACACGACAAGTTATTGAGAAACCGATTGATTGGTTTAGATAGGTAGTTATTTTACTTGATCATAAATGTTGTGTATCGGAGGGTACTATTGAGTGGTAGGTAGTTTGGTTTAAAATGTCAGTCGAAAAATCTTAAGTTTCGGGACGAACGCGGGTCGGTCTGTGGGCGTTTTTAATAAGCTATATTGGTTTAGGCGGATTTATTTATCTATCGGTGACTAGAGTGCTACTGATTACCTATCTATATTATGTATATTTACCTATGTGTTTGATGTGTGAACAATTAATATCAAGAGGATACAGTGCATGGGGGCCCCCCCTTCAAGACTTCAAAACGCCAAAGGAAGGTACAGGAGTATATTATATTTATTTCTATTTAAACTTTTAGGTAGCTCCGCGTATCGCGGACATTCTTTGGTAGCAGAGCGTAGTTTTTTCGGTATTCTAGGGCCTCGTGGATTTTAGGTTAGCTCGATCGGTACAAAGTATATGTATAGGTACCAGTCATTCGGCAAAATTATTTAGGGTCGGTCGTTCATACTCACTCATTCTTCGAGTTAGTTCACTTCGGAAGTGATCGTGGTGTTTCGGTAATAGTCGGGTAAAAGGATTTTTTCTCTTTCTATCGAATTTAATCTCATTGAGCCACACGGACTTGTTGACACGCAATAAATAGCCTTGCTGATTTATCAGCCTTTTGTGTCTAGGGTTTATTACGATATTGTGAACAGCAGATGTTTTAATTTAATTGCCATACAACATAAGCGGTTTGTTTGTTTCTTTGTTTGGTTGTACGTATTTTAGCGGTAAATATGACAACTTTAAACAGTTTTTGGTCGACCTTTAAGGTCAAGTTGCAATGGCTAATTGATAGTGCGGATTTAATCGATAAACCGGACCATGTTAATAGATTGAAAATTCGTTTATTAACTGTAACAATGGAGTTTACGTCATTGGAACACGCTTATCAGCGTATTATTGAGTTTGCGGATCTGACCTTTAAGGCAGAGGAAGATATTGTTATTGCTGCTAGAAGGGAATATATAAGGGATCTTAAGGCTTATGACATGTTAATGATTAAACAAATGGAAAGCGGTACGGTTTCTAGTATCTGCTCTGAGGCCAAATCAGACGCTAACAAGCTCGATTCGGAGACACTAATTTCTCGTTTACCGGTACTTAGGCTACCTGGGTGCTTCTTCGAGCAAGGCATTATTTTGTGATTTGCGTGGCAATTTTCAAATTTAATATATTTTATAAAACGACCTCTGTATCTTAAAATATACGTAAAAGTAATGTTTTTTATGGAAAAGGCACATAATAGAGCGATATACTTACAGAGATAATCGAGGTCAAAAAATTGGAGGCCACGCAAATCACAAAACACTCCACGAAAATGATTTTTTATTTATTTACATTTCTTAGATAAGTTATTAAATGTTATTTTATATATACATTAAGTTATTATGTTATCAGTTGAAAGAATAGGTAAGTAACTAACACAGAAATTGTTTTTTTAAGCTTTTATTTAAATTTATATTAGAAGCAATCGAGCATTATTTATTTAAAGACATGACATGAATGACAAACCTATATAATAACACTTGAGTTTTCGTCGTTAAGACAAGAGATCACAGCTCTAGTAGTTTTTGTAGTCATCAGTTCTTCGTAGTCTTTGGCCAGGCCTGGAACTTCTATGTCGTCTAGCTTTTTGTTCGCGGCGGTTCAAGTAATGAATACTAAGTATTTTTCCTTCGGCTTTCCTTTTATAATATCTCGCCCGGTTTTTTACCTTGAACTCTTCATCATTTTTAAGCCTCTCTCTTCTTCTTCTTTCTTAGAAAGAAAGAAGTTATCCTTCTTTCTTTCTAATTTTTCCTCTCATGTTTAGGCATTTTTGGTCTAAAAAATTATTCATTACAATTTTATTACTACGCAGCTACAATACTCGCCTCATAGAGGAGGCGATTGAGCAGAATCGGGGGTCGAAGGTCTTCACTAAAAGATTGGGAAAAAGTCGCCTGACAAAGCTAAAAACCTCGGATGGCTGAATCTTCTCATCGGTTCCGGAGATTCTGGCCGAATTCGAAGGCTTTTACGGCCGATTGTACGCACTGTATTCCCTACATACAGCCGCAACCCGACGCGAATGATCCAAGAGCCAAGCTTACCCGCCTCTTCACTGAAGATCTCCCAGATGTGGAGGAGGATAAGATTGAGGCGGCCCTCGGACAGCTTAGTAATGGGAAGGCTCCCGGCGAAGACGGAATCACATCTGAGCTCTTAAAAGCTGCAGGCCAACCTGTGCTTGGCGAACTTAAGAGGCTCTTCAACTCCGTCATAGCCAATGGGGCAACTCCGGAAGTGTGGAGTGGGGGCGTGGTTGCATTGTTTATCAAGAAAGGAGACAAAAGTCTCCTGAAAAACTATGGACCAATCACGCTCCTGAGTCACGTTTACAAGCTGTTCTCGGGGGTCATCACAAACCGTCTTTCCGCAAGATTACCGGAACAGGCTGGTTTTCGCAAAGGTTACAGTACCATAGACCACATTCATACGGTGCGGCAGGTCATATAGAAGTCCGAAGAGTATAACCAGCCCCTGTGCCTGGCCTTTGTGGACTATGAGAAAGCCTTCGACTCGGTCGAAACCTGGGCTGTTCTGAAATCCTTGCAGCGATGCCAAGTCGATTGGCGGTACGTGAAGGTGCTAAGAAGCCTGTACAGTATGGCATCAATGTCCGTCCAAGTACAAAACCACCGAACAAAACCCATCCAGCTGCTCCGAGGTGTTAGACAGGGAGATGTTATATCTCTGAAACTGTTCACCAACGCACTGGAGGATGTATTTAAGACGCTGAATTGAAACGGACTGGGCATCAATGTAAATGGCGAATATCTTACGCATCTTCGCTTTGCCGATGACATAGTTATTATGGCAGAATCGCTGCAGGATTTGCAAAAAATGCTGCACAGTCTTAATGCTGCCTCGAGACGTGTGGGGCTTGGGATGAATTTGGACAAGACAAAGTTAATGTTCAACGAACATGTCATCCCGGACCCAATTTCCGTCAAGGGCACTACGCTCGAGGTTGTCCAAGAGTACGTCTACCTTGGACAAGTACTACAGCTCGGTTGAGACAACTTCGAGCGGGAAATCGCCAGAAGAGTGCAGCTTGGCTGGGCAGCATTTAGGAAATTGCGTCACATCTTCACGTCGACACTGCCGCAGTGCCTGAAAAGCCGGGTGCTTAACCAATGCGTCCTACCAGTTTTAACCTACGGAGCCGAAACGTGGAACATGACAGTCAATTTGGCCCACCGACTACACGTCACTCAGCGTGCTATGGAAAGGTCTATGTTGGGGATCTCATTAAGGGATAAGATCCAGAAGGTTCTCGAATGGTAACCACGCTTAGGCAAACGTAGTGTAGGACGCCACCCGGCTAGATGGACCGATGACCTGAAGAAGGCAGCTGGCAGCGACTGGATGCAAAGGGCGGGAGATCGAGTGCTGTAGCGCTCCTTGGGGGAGGCCTATGTCCAGCAGTGGACTGCAACAGGCTGATATGATGATGATATGATGACAATTTTATTATTTATTAATATTGGTAGCTTATCTGACACTATTTTTACTATAATAAGGTACTTATAAAATTAGAAACCCATCAACTGCAACATTTTAATTGTGATTTAAACGTATTGACATTTCAAAATTAAAATGATCATACAATACTATTACAAAACCCGAAAGTTATTTCATTTGCATGGCCAATAATTGACTTGCGTGGGTCAAAACTGCCACGTAAACCACGCAAATCACGACCACGAAAATCAAAATAAATCCTTTATCCTAAAAATATACACAAACCTTTTAAGCAAATAAACTGTATTTTGAATATAGGTTACGTAACCTATTATTTGATCGCTACAAAATTTTATTCAATAAATACATTTACAGACACCGGAGAAAATTGTACCACACAAATCAAATTTTTGAGAAACCATACCCATGCAACGAGGTTCTTACCTTAATTTTTCGGACACTCGACGCGTCGTCACACTAGTACTCTGCCCGGCCGTCGGAGCGCGACTAGTTTTAACGTGAATTAAGATGACGCAACATCAGGTCGCAAAATTAGGGTTTTGCAAGTGAATTTATAATGATCCACGCAAATCAGTAACTACCCCGGGACAGTCACATTTTAATTTTTTTTTAGATAATGTATTTCTTTTAGAACGACGATCTCATTTTTCATAGAATTGTCAACTTCTTATGACTTAGTATATTTTTTTTGGTAAGCATGTACCGTTTAGTTTAAAATATATAATTTACTAAGTGACCAGATCGGGGTTTGGGACACTCCACGAAAATCAAAGAATCGGTGTGTCTTATTTTTTTAATGATATTAAATATAAAGATAATTGAATAATAATCAATAACCCAGTTAAGAGAGGAGTGGAAGTATACCCGAAAAAAAAAGTGGCTAGCTGGCTTTTCGATTTCCATTCTTTTTAGATGATGCCGCTTAAAAAAACGTGGCTTGAAGAACGACCCACCTACATTTTCTGAAGAGATGAATCAATGGGTGGGGTTCGATAACCTATTTGATAGTTTGGTCGATTCACGTAGTGACCTGTCACCGGCGCAGAAGTTACCCTATTTGATGTCGTGTTTAAACGGCGAAGCGCGCGGCTTAGTTCAGCACAACCCACTTGTTACGAGCGGTACTTAAACGACCCACAGCAGAAAAAATAATTAATTCTAAATGTAGGTAGTTTAAGGTTATTTTTTTATCCAGTTATTGTAGGTAATACCTGTCGTAAGTCATTTCTAGACTGTTTTGTGATTTTGTGTGCGTTTGTTTTACTGTGCGGCGAAGAATAAAGTTACGTATTTTTATCATGGCGAAACAGAGGTAAATAACAACTGAATTTACAAGACAAGGATATATTTTGTACTTATAAACTGAATATCATAATATTAACTGTTTAAAAATAGAAAATTTGTTGATAAATAAAATTGTTTATTGGTTATATTTTGTCATTTAGTTTGGCTGGTCTTTAAAGACCCGCTAGTAATATCCACTACTATTGTAGTAATGATGTAGATTAAACGAATTTTTGTTTTTGTTGTCTTCAAGCCCCGAAAACGAACCTTAATATTAAATGAAATTCTGGAAGAGTTAGAAAATAATGAGGACGTCTATTTTGCCTCCTGAAAAAGATGTGCACAGGCACCATTTTATCTTTTCTTCGACAATTTCTTCACATAAGGACCTCTAGTTGATGAACTAGGTGAAAGAGGCTTGAAAGAAAATACGCGAAAACAGATAGTCGAAGTTCCCTTTGGAGACAAACAAGGAGCTACAGAAGTCAGAGCGAGGTACTTACAAATACCGGTCTGCCAGAGCTGAAAGATTGTGATTTGCAAGTGACATGATAATAGTGTCGCAACCGTTGCATCAAACGCATTAAAGGTTTTGCCAACTAATAAAATAAAAAGATTTTTTCAGTAGCAGAAAAAATACATTCAAGTTGACCAACCGGCTTTGTAGCGGGTAACACTCGAAGCCTACAATGAGAATATGGGCGGAGTAGATCATTCGGACCAAAACATTAGCCTGTACCGAACATCGATCCGTGGTAAGAAGTTGTATTTTTCCATAATCTGCCACAGCTTGAACATGATCTTGCATAACGCATGGCAGTTATATAAAACAGATAGTAGATGGATCATCTTCATTTTCGGAGAAATATAGCAACCAACTGTTGGAAACACACAAAAAATCTGGAACTAAAAATGTTTGCAGGTTCTCAAAAAGCCTCCATGAAGAATCAAGACATGACGATATAGTATTTCATTCATTTGGTGAGGAACATGCCAGACCAGAACGACAAAGATGCAGCATTTGTCACACTAAAGCTAACTTCACATACATAAAATGTAAGGTACACCCTAAAGTTTGCTTTGAGAATACCACACCAAGGATTAATTCCATATATTTGAGGAGTTTTAGAATTTTATCACTTTGTATTTTTTCATACTTTAATTAATCATAAATCATTATTTTGAAAGTGTTTGTATTTTATTTAATTCAAAGTCATTTGTAACCAAAATATTCTAATTTTAAGTAAATCATAGCAGTCCATATTACTAGCGGGTCTTTAAAGGACTACCTATTTTCCGCTTTTCCGACGGACGAAATTTTTTTTTCAATTTTTTTTCACTTCTTTTATTTGAACACGAACACTATACTAAAATTTTTACAAGTGGGTTAAGATTTCAGACGAGGGATATCAGACCGCTAGGGATCTTCTTTTAACCTATCAAGCTTCAATTGCCCCACCGGTTGGATCACATAATAGATTTTTTATTGTGTCTCTTGACCTTGGTCTGACAGGTTAAAAAGATACCAAAATACTTAGCATTTGGCTGACGTACACGTTGACCAAATTACCTTTGACAGCGAGAAAAAACACTTGAGGAATTTCATCTTGTCACGTGACGTCCTCAGTAGCTTAGTGGTCAAAGCACTCTCCCGGTATGCGATGGGACGTGGGTTCGAGTCTCACCTGAGGTCGATGATTTTTTTCAAGTGTTATTTATCTTCAATAGATGTTTTAATTATGTCCAGATAATTTTTATCTTTAACCTGCCGCTAACACTCTTGCGCCTCATACAGGAACTTAGAATGGTATATCGAAATACTCTTCGTCGTTAGATAATTTCACCGAAATCACCCTTAGTCGACCGTTGGTTTTACGAACAAATCCTTCATCGATATATAATTTCACCGAAATCACTCTTAGCCAATCGTTGGTTTTACGAAAAACTCCTGCGCCGATAGAACGTTTCGCCGATAGAACATCTCGTCGATATCAACCTTCAATGATAGTTGGTTTTCCGAAATAACTGTTTTGCCGATTGGCACTGCACCATAAAGGGACTGCGTCCGCTATCGGGACGGCACGGCAAGGGATTTTTATAAAATAACACCACGGTTTTAATGATTGAAAATTTTCATCATCATCATCATATCAGCCTGTTGCAGTCCACTGCTGGACATAGGCCTCCCCCAAGGAGCGTTACAGCGTACGATCTCCCGCCCTTTGCATCCAGTCGCTGCCAGCTGCCTTCTTCAGGTCATCGGTCCATCTAGCCGGGGGGCGTCCTACACTACGTTTGCCTAAGCGTGGTCTCCATTCGAGAACCTCTCTGCTCCACCTCTCGTCGGTTCTGCGACAGACATGGCCAGCAGATTTAAATTTTAATTGATTCAAATTTTAATTATTAAGGCTATTTAAGAAGCAATAGAGAAAAATAACACGAAAAACAAGTAATGAATAACCATATCCAAAATACTTGGTAAACAGAAAAAATAGAGCTTTTTATTTTTGACGTAAAAAAATAATGGGCTAAATAAGAATATTAACCAAAATACAATTGAAATAACTTAAAAGTAAATACTACTCCAGTGTATGTACCTATACAAATATCAACAAAAAACACATGAAAAATATACTTAGTGTACAAAAAAATTGACTTCTTATTTTTAATAATATAAAGAATATGGGCTAATCCACCTAAGAAAGATTTCATATCCATTTAATTTTTTTTTGACAAATGTGTCTGTAGTCTAGTATCATACTCAATCTGTGCATTACGCCGGCGTTTTGGCATAGGTTCCGAGAAATTTATTTTTTGAATAAGACATTCTGTGTGTTTTTGCTCCTTAGCAAATTGTCCTTAATTAATGATATTCTTTATATTAAAAATAAGAAGTAAAATTTTTTGTACACTAATTATATTTTTCATGTGTTTTTTGTTGATATTTGTATACATACACTGGAGTAGTATTTACTTTTAAGTTATGAAAATTGTATTTTGGGTAATATCCTTATTTAGCCCATTATTTTTTACGTCAAAAATAAAAAGCTCAATTTTTTCTGTTTACCGAGTATTTTGGATCTGGTAATTCATTTAATTGTTTTTGTGTTATTTTTCTCTATTGCTTCTTATATAGCCTTAATAATTAAAATATGAATCAATTAAAATTTAAATCATTAAAACCGTGGTGTTATTTTATAAAAATCCCTTGCCGTGCCGTCCCGATAGCGGACGCAGTCCTTTTATGGTGCAGTGCCAATCAGCAAAACAGTTATTTCGGAAAACCAACTATCATTGAAGGTTGATATCGACGAGATGTTCTATCGGCGAAACGTTCTATCGGCGCAGGAGTTTTTCGTAAAACCAACGATCGGCTAAGAGTGATTTCGGTGAAATTATACTATATCGATGAAGGATTTGTTCGTAAAACCAACGGTCGACTAAGGGTGATTTCGGTGAAATTATCTAACGACGAAGAGTATTTCGATATACCATTCTAAGTTCGTTAGGCGCAACCTGAAAACTCCTTTCATAAAACGTTTTATCCTATCATCATCCAAATTACCAAGTAATAGGGATAGTGCTGATTTGTATGAGTTACTGGTGCCATATTTAGCACCATTGTTAAATATTTCAGTCAGGAAATGCAATACAATTGGAACTGATGCAGTATGATAATCATAATGGTGCGTATTACAATAAGCTATCCATGTTTTTATACAACTGTTAAATTGTTTATATGTAGAATTAGATAATGATGACAACATAATTTCTACCGTACTAGGTGATAGGTGCTTCTTCAGTAGAGTTTGCCTGAAAGCTTCGCGGCAACTAATTTCAGGGTTCGATGTAGGTTGTGGTTGGATCTGAAGGGAGATGTTAATAAGTTAATATCAGGGCCAAAAAATATTAATTCTGAATTAGTTAATTTATGAAAAATAGGAAACCATGGCTGGGACGGCCAGTATGAAACCACAACGATGCCTTCGGCTTTATCTTTCATTATTTTAGTCTGTGTGACTAAGAGTATGATCCGGATTCCTAGTAAGTAAAATATCTAAGAAAGCTAGTTTATTGTCTGCCTCAATTTCCATAGTAAATTTGATTTTTGGGTGGATTGAATTTAAATGATCTAGAAAAGCAGAGACTTGATTGGTGGGTAAAATTGTAAAAGTATCATCTACGTACCGTTTATAGAACCTGGGTGTTATAGGTGATGTGCCTAGAGCTCTGGCCTCGAAGTCCTCCATGAAAATGTCTGCGACAACAGGTGATACTGAAGAGCCCATAGCTACTAGGACTTCGAGGCCAGAGCTCTAGGCACATCACCTATAACACCCAGGTTCTATAAACGGTACGTAGATGATACTTTTACAATTTTACCCACTTACACTTTACATTTACGAATGCTTCCTTTGTTTTAATATGCAATAGGTAATGGCTGCATAAGACCTATCGGGATATGCCTGGTGACGGAAGGTGTCATACATTTTTACCTCTTCGTTTGTTTCTAGTTCTATGAAACCGCGAGTGTAGTTGTATTTTTTTTTATATAACATCTGACCTAGTGGTAGTTTGTCTTCTTTGGTGCAGTCCCGTATACTTGCCTTTTTTGGCCACGTTTGCCGCCGAGGAGAGGTGGCTATTGAGCGACTTGTGGTCCAGGAAAAGGTTGAGGGTACCAGGCCACGAGGAAGATCGTCTATGAGGTGGACTGACCAGATAAAAGCGGCAGTGAATGGCTAATCATCACTGTATGAATGCACGAGGAAGGCAGCCATCAGAGAGGAGTGGCGGCGTGTTATAAGGCTTGCCACCAATACCTGAAATGATGACCACGACCACTCTGTCAAGAGTGATACCGACAAGGAAGACCTAGTGGACCTATCTAAACGTTGGGCATCAAGTAGGGGGTTTTTGGAACAGTTGGTTCCTTGAATTTTGTTTTAATATCGATTGATTTGAACCCGGCTGTGCATTGCCATGACAGTTGTCAGTGACGTAATTCTGTTCATAAAGGTCCCTACTGATCTCTGAACAAATTAAGGCCCCGTCTTGATAACCTACATCAACAATATTTAAATTATTGGTAGCAACAATATGATTAGAAATGTTGCGGAGCTCACCCATTTCCTGGAGTAGTTTTTGTTCGATGAGGACGAACTCGATGATGAATTGCTACTACTGGAGCTACTTCGAGTACGCTTGCTCGGTAGCCGACACAGTATCATTATTATTAATTCTGAAAATTATCTCACTTTAGTAAATAGAAGTTAAAAAATATCTAGACACATTGAAGTATAAAGGTACCCACATAAAAGTGTTAAATTATTAATATCATGTACAAACTGGCAAACAATTAAAACTGTTACTGAGATCCGAACGGAAAAACCGTTAAATGTAAAGATCTCGTTATAATTACAACTTATTTAAACATCGCAATTGCGTTAGTAGAAGATTTTTCTACTTACGTGGTTTTATATTCACTCACTTTTATCACTAGTTTTGAATAATTTATAAAAAAAACGGTTATGGCTTGACGTAGAGACAGAGCTTGCTGCGTACAAGTTGTTTCGACGGAATACAAAACGCCAATGAACATAAATGGCGTCACACTTTTTAAAGAAAACTAATAAAGGCGCGCGGCCGCAAGGTGTCGCCACTGGGCCGGAAACTAGAGGAATTAAAAGTACGAAAACTGGTAAAAAACGACGGAAACGGACATGCTATCTCAATATAAAGCTTCCAATGACGGTCAAGTAGTTTAATAGATTATTTTATTACATTTTTATAAACTATGTTTTTGTTTTTCCATACTTTGCTAAAACATAAAGGTTTTGTGGGTTTGATACTCATGAGCACGCCACATAGAGTTGTCCATGGGAAAAACAATTTTTTTTCTAAATGTACGTACACCTGCAACTTTAAGCGTCTGTCCTTGACCTTTATTTATTGTCATTGCAAATGCTGCTTTCAGAGGAGTAGGGCATTATCGTTCGATCAATAATGTAAAAAAACTTTTTTAGAATCCCCAATAGTCCCTTCTCAAAAGCGTATTATGTTGATAGATACGTAAAACTCACTGCCGATCAAGACCTCACTCTGTGCGATAGATAATAATACAATTGAAAGTACATCGCGCTTGCATTAAATGCATTTGATCCTATTTTGAGCTACACTTTTTATTCATCGACGCGAGGATACTGTCATCAGTTCACTGACACCCACTATTCACGACGGTCAAGTTAAAAATTCTGTCATGAAAATTCTAAAACAAAAAGATTCACTTAAATTAGAATGCATCTGTCCTATGACATCGAACGAGGCTAAGCGTCACGGAAATTTATTGCCAAATACTATACGCAGTATTGTGTGTAGTCCATCAAACTGTGGGAAGACCAATAATTTGGTTATCAGTCTTTTGTTACATAAGGATGGACCACGTTTTCGCAACCTTTATGTTTACTCTAAATCTTTTTATCAACCCAAGTACGTATTCTTAGAAAAAGTATTGGAGAAGGTTGCAGGCACATCCTGTAACAAGTATAATCATAATAATGAAAGGAGGTCACTAAACGTCCGTACAACTTTGGCCATATTTGTACCTCGAGGTACATAGAAACAAAACTGTAGAGAAAAATTCATGGATTCCAATCATAACGTCTGTGTCCAACGTCCCCGCATGCGAAACACACGCCGACCTGCAGGCTATGTATGGCATCCTCACTGCCAAGTATTATAAAATCAGGATTGCACCGAAAATAATACCACCAGGATCCAATTTAGCTGCTTTAATCTCTTCCTCGATAATATAATTTTCTTAAAAATAAAGTGCCTGCCTTATTATTATCTCCATAGGCCGAAAACCTCTCGCCTCTTGGACGGTAATGACCGGCAGATGCACATTTGGCCGGGTTCAGAGCAAAAGAGAGAGAAATTGGCGGACGATGCGTGCGGTATCAAGCACCACCGCTTTCTGCATCTTTGCTAGGAGCGAGCCGCCGATGAATCCCAGCCTTTTCAGGTGTGAACCTAATGTGGCTGGGATTAACCCTTTTGCCGATATAACAATTGGTATGATTTCAGTGGACGCCACTTTCCACATTTCGGTAACCTCGTGTACTAGGTCCAAGTACTTGCGTTGCTTTTCGGTCTCGGCCTTCACAAGGTTCTCGTCATGAGGGATAGTGACGTCCACTAAAAACACCTTCGATTGCGCCCGGTCCATCAGCACTATATCAGGCTTATTCGCAAGAATAGTCCTGTCAGTGATGATGGGCCGGTCCCAGTAGAGCCGGATACTGTCACTTTCGAGTACTGGCTCCGGCGAGTACTTATAATAGGGTAGTCTCTGGCTCACGAGACCGTACTTCAGGGCGAGCTCTTGGTGGAGAATTTTGGCTGCTTGGTTATGCCTGTGCAGATACTCAGTGTTAGCAAGAGCCGAACAACCCGAAACCACATGACGGAGTGATTCTCCAGGATGGCGACAGGCCCGACAAATGTCCACTGTGCCATCCTTTATGATGTACTTTCGGTAATTGTTCGTCCTGATAACCTGGTCTTGTATCGCACAAGCAAACCCCTTGGTTTCCCCAAAGAGGTCTCCAAAGCGCAGCCAATGCACGGAAGCTTTTCGGTCCACGTGGGGCTCGTGTAAAGCCTTGAAAAACCGTCCGTGCAGCTCTTTCCCTTTCCATACGGTCTCGCGATCAGAGACACTTAGTATCGCCGGCGGCTGCCATGACTCGTTGGCCAGATCAAGAGGGGTGAGTCCTTTATCACATTCTATGACATCACAATGCATCGTTCTGTCGGTCTTTGCTAGGAAATACGCTCTGAGGCTAGATACCTTGCGGTCGTGCATGGTTTTAGCACTTAACAGGCCTCGACCACCACATTTCCTCGGGATATACAGCCCCATGACCGACGATCTGGGGTGATGCATTCTATGTAGTGTCATAGTTGTGCGGAATTTCCGATCCAGAGCGTTTAGTTCAGTATGAGTCCATCTGAGAATGCCAAAGGTGTATAAGAGAATAGGCATAACCCATCCGTTATAGGCTTTGACCTTGTTGACCCCCGACAAAGAACTATTAAGCACCTTTGTAAGGCGGTCGAAGAAGGCTTCACCAACAGACTGTTTTACGTCCGATTCCCTCAAACCTATACTCTGTGACATACCCAGATACCGGTACGTATCAGTTTCGGAAAGTGTTTGCAGTTGGACGACACCAAGGTTAACCTCCTGCGACCGAGTAATCTTTCCCCTCGTCACATGGATAACCGCACACTTATCAACCCCGAACTCCATTCATGGATGGAGCCACTAAAATCAACAACGATTTTTAGTAGCTCCCTCAGCATCGGAGCTGTTGGGGCTAACAGCTTCAGGTCATCCATGTAAAAAAGGTGCGACACCCGATCTCTCCCTCTCCGAAACTGAAATCCCGTCCCCGAATTCTCCAGCAATCTGCTTAGAGGGTTCAGGGCAAGGCAGAACCAAAGTGGACTCAGACAATCCCCCTGGTATGTACCCCTCCTAATGCTTATTCGGTCTTCAGCATCCGCCATTCTCTCGCCCTGGAGACTAAGCATTGTACTCCATTGCTCCATACATTTCTCGAGGAAGTGTCGAACCGTATAGTCAATTTTACACAGTTCGAGGACCCTCTTTAGCCATGTATGGGGGACTGAGTCAAATGCTTTTTTGTAGTCAATCCAGGCAGCAGAGAAGTTCCGGCGATTGCGTTTGACCAGTTGGCCAGCGACAGCATCTATGAGGAGAAGCTCCTTTGAACCGCGACTACCAGCCCGACATCCGTTCTGAGCGTCAGACATAAGACGATTCGCGTCTATATGATCAAGAATTTTGGCGCTCAGAATGGATGTTAGTGTCTTATAGATGGTAGGCAGACACGTTATCGGACGGTATTTACTCGAGTCCGCGGTGTTTTGTGTTTTAGGAGCTAGGTGAGTGGCCCCAGTAGTGAGAAAGTTCGGGAGAGCTCCTGTCTCTAGCGCCTCCTGAAATTGGCGGGCCAAGGTAGCATGGCATACCGAGAACCTTTTAGCCAGTAACTCTGCAGGCCATCCAGTCCCGGACTTTTCCAGTTCGGGGCTCGACGTGCTGCAGTGGCTACGTCCTCATCAGTGATGAAGACAGGGTTCATCGGAGGAACTGATGCACACGCCTCCTCTATCGCGCCAATCCAGGGTCCTTCGCTGTGCTCCACTGGTGTTGACCAAAGGCCACGCCAAAAGCTTACAACTTCGGCCTTGTTCGGTCTTGCACCAGTGTTGCGAGGTTCAGAGCTCTTCAAGCGTTTGTAGAACTTTCTCTGGTCACTCCCGAAAAGGCGATTCTGCTCGTATCTCTCAACCCTTTCTGAGTACCTTCTGATACGCTTCGCCCACGCAGCGATCTTCTGCTTCAGCTCGTCGATGCGCTCCGTCAGTTTCCGAGCAAAGTCTGGGTTAGCCAAATTAATTGTTATCCCAGAAAACTCCCTCCTGACACAGCGCACAATCCTTGGCCTGCCGTGCAATCAATCCTTGGCAGTTTGCAGACGAGGACTCTGGCTTGCTCGATACGTTGTTCGATTCTCCTCTTTCAGGCTGGCACAGTATTACTCCTGCGAGTAGTACGTGCAGCACTTGGACTTGGTGCAACTCGGATGCCTGTAAATCGGCACACCGTCATTGCTGCACTGAAGAGAATCGTACTGGTATCAGCCAGGCCAGAGCTGCTCTCCAAATGCTGGGGCAGCATCTGGTTTACGGCCTCAACGACATTCCGGATCCGAACACTGAGTGGTAGCCTCGGAAGCCTTGGTCTCTCTTCCAGGGGAGTATTACTGTACTCCAAAATCGCCTCCTATAACATCCCCCTCATTTGCTCTAAATCCTGGGTGACTATATCCGACGCGCCACCAGCTACCACCGGCTCGTCTTCGACTACCATATTCTCGCCGCCAGAAGGCTCTGGAGTGGCAGTCCGCTCAGTGGGTGCGGGTGGCGCGCAGGAAACAGCCTCGCTTCGCAATTGTTCGAGCTCAGTGGTGCTAAAGATGTTAGACCGCAATATCCACCGAGCTCTATCCGACAGGTTTTGTTCGGCGACTGACAAATTTGGCTCCAGCTGCAGAAATATGCGATGCATCCGTGCGCGATAACCTGTCCTGCCGGTTTCTCCCTCTGTCGCTCCGTAGTAAGCGCGCATGAGGTTCGCATTCATTGCTGTATTCCACCTCATGCGCCTTGTACCTCCAGTGGCGGGCACCAATTGCTGGGGCTGGGAAGCCCCTGCTGGTGCCAAGCGCACTGAAGGCGATGATGGTGGTGACTGGGCAGGTGGTCGGCCCAGTTGGGTAGTGCTGGCGGCCCGCATGCTGCCACGTCCAGCGCCAGCTCCAGAAGCGCCCCGGCGATCACCCCCAGGCAGCGGCCCTATGAGCTCTCTATTTTCCGCCATCATCATGTAGTGAGCGAGATACCATCGGAGTCTCGCTCATTCCCTCCGGGGGAGCCGTCTTGTTGACCCATTTCCCTGGGTAATGCGACTGGCACCGGCTCTAGCACCAGTCGCTAGGGTACAGACTGACTGCGCTGGTTAGGCAACTATCTGTCACTTAGTTGCTTAACCAGTGGGCGATGGGGTCGTCACTTCCCGACGCCGATATAATTATTATTATTATAATAGTAAAAACAGTACGCCGTAGATCCTGGGCAGTACAAAATTTCAATATTGCAAAATGTGCAAAATTTCAAGTCTCTAGGTTCAGCAGTCTGGGCTGTGCGTTGATAAAACAACAGTCAGTTTAGAATTTTATATAGTAGATAATGTTGTGTCAGAAAAACATTAAATAATTAAACAAACCTTTTATTTCAACAAATTGTGTAATCCATTTTTTTTTTTTAAAGATTAGCCTTTTCATTGTTTTAAATAATTTTCAGTAAAGTTAAAAACCCCTTTAAACCATCAGAGGTAAGTATGTCCTCATACTTTGCTTATTATTATTATTTATATAATACATTTGTATTTAATCTAATAACTTATAACACATCAATTTCATTAATTATCAAATGGCAGCCTTGTACAACTAAAACTAAAACTATGTATGTGTAGGGACTACTATGAGTGTATACCTGACGGGTATGTGTGAGGAGCAATGAAACAACCGTTCTCTATTGAGGCGTTGGCAAGACTGTTTATTTAATTAGAGGTTTACATTTAAATACATATCGCAATATCATGTGAGCCCACAATAACCCCCTTTTAAAAAAAATAAAAATATACAAGGTGTTACAAAAAAACCTGTAATAACTGAAGGGTGTTAAATATACTCCTTTGAGGAGTCCTTATTTAATTTCTTTCATTTATGGCATTAACTTTGAATTTCGAGTAAAAATAATTTTAAATAATAATATCGATAACGTACAGCACATCACTAATCCAGGTTCGTTACCCTACTAGGAGTAATAATAACAACAACCTCCTCCCTTTTGGTTATCTTTTTCGAGTTCACAAACTTGAAATAGCCACCAATAAGTCATGTTCGCCTAGTACATTTATCCCTACACAGTACACACACGAACAAACTCAAATTTCTCTTTTTTTCACGTACGAGACAAAGTCAAACAAATAAACGAAAATAACTAGCACAAAACACAATCATTATCATGACGCTTACGTCAATTCAATTAATTAATATTATTTTTAAATTAAGAAAGTTTGGGTACTTTACCTACAATAGTGGCTCGAAATGCTGTCCTCCTTCTTGGATGCACAATCTTGCCCGCCTCGATATGGCGTGTGTTGCATTTCGCACCATTACAGGCGTTATGGTTGCGAACACAGACCGCACACGGTGTTCCATTTCAGCCACTGTATGGCAGTCCGTAAAATAAACTCTGTCCTTAACATAACCCCACAAAAAAAAGTCCAGTGGCGTAAGGTCGGGGGAACGAGCCGGCCAAGCTACGGGTCCCGCGCGGCCGATCCATCCTCCTGGGAACCGAGAAGACAGATAGGCTCGTACATCACGAGCGAAATGTGCCGGGGCACCGTCGTGCTGGAACACCATGTCGTTTTGTTGCTCGAAGTAATCGGTTTCGATTACCGGGATGTCATCAATGGCGTCTTCGAATTCAGTTTGGAGGAATGTCAGGTAGTTATTACCGTTTAGCCGGGCGGGTAAAAAAACCGGACCGATGACATGGCTGTTGTAGACTCCTGCCTACACATTGAGACGCCATTGATGTTGAAAGTTTTTTTTTGGGATTTTCGTGTGCCCAAATATGTTCATTGTAAACATTCGAGATGCCGGACCTGGTGAACGTGGCCTCATCCGTCCAAATAACCCGGTTCACGTAGTTAGGGTCGGCTTCCAGCTGTGCGAGGTACCACTCACAAAACGTGATCCGAGGCGCGAAGTCATTCGGAATTAATTCCTGGGTACGACGGTAGTGGTACGGGTGTTGACCATCATCTCTAAGTATTCGCCACACTGAAATATGGCTCATGTTAAGTCTCGCCCCGGCACGCCTTGTACTGGTCGTCGGTTCACTTTCGAAAAGCTGCAAAACCTCTTCTACACGTTCTTCATTAGTATTCGGACGCCCACTGCCACCTGAACGATGAAAAGAACCCGTAGAGTGAAGACGAGTCACCATGTTGTAAAAACACTGATACGACGGCAGACGTCGCCTTTCAGCCGCCGGTCTACCGTCGATGTATCTTTCCCGATAAATATCCCGTGCTCGAGCTAAATTTCCATCAGCTCGACCTACACACAACATCATTTCATAGTATTCCGCATTGGAAAACACAAGACATCTTCAAAACACACACGTAATCACAGTTTTCGCAACGAAAATACCAGTAAATCACACCGAACACGCACAAAGCAAATGAACGACTGAAGGCTGACCGACCGCCTCGCCGCAGCGCGGGCGGCGGCTCGCCGACAAACTATCATGGCCGCCCTTTGCCGGCGCGGGCGCCCATTGTTCCCATTGCGTTGCCCCGGCAACGCGTGAGCCCTGGTACTCGGGTAGTAGTCGTCAACAGTTGGTAACGTGTATTTTGTTTTTAAACGATTCAACTTCGAATTTATTTTAAAATCTTATTTACATTTATTTAAAATCTTTATTGTAATAATAAGGTGTACAAAACATTGACGTACGCAAAAATAATTTTCTTTCAGTTAAACCTAGTTTAGTTTACGTAAGGTGCTGGTGGCATATCGCGTTAACAGATTTACCTATTAAGTTAGATAAGTGGATAACCTACAGAACGTAAAAGATGTTGCTATTTTATTTAAGTCTCGATAGCCAGTCATTATTTTTTTTCTGTTTGAGCAAGAGATATCGTAATGCCGGATTTTAAAACAGCATACAAAAATCGACAAGGAGCTGGTAGATGTCAGATGCGCACTATTTAAAATCGAATCAGCTGGTCGATGGTCGAGCCAAGGGCTGTAAGTAACGTTAGGTATTTTTTGATCTTCATACAACAAATGATTCGATTCGAATATTCGATCAAGCGATCAACGAAGTTTGATAGTAAGCTAATCGAACTAAAACTTTTATGATAAATGAGCCAAATTGCTGTCTTACGATGACCAACTTTTATCACTTGTCTCCTAGGTTAGTTAATCAAATTGTCATCTGCTAAGTTTTATTTAATTTAAAATCAACAAAATTTTAAAATGTTGTGTAACTCTATTTTTTTGGTTTCACAAGAAACTGTAAAAACCAAAATACGTGGGCGGGAACAGTGATGTTGCCCTAGTACTTCTTTCCCGTAAACGCCTTAATCTAGTGGATCGAGTATGGAACTCGGTGACCGAAGGTTCTAGGTTTGATTTCTAAGTCAAAAATAAAATATCATGTTAAAATAGCGGCTCATAAAGTCTAACACCAGGGTGTATCAGACATACACCCCAGCATACAAGCCAAGAAGTATAGTATTTTCTTACTTGATTCTGCCGGTTATTTTAACGACATTAAGTGTATGGTAAAGTTCAAGGTGAATGTACAATGTATTTTACCAGATTTGCAAAAGCGACAACGTAGATTTTTCCTCAGCTTCTGTCTTGTTTTTTTTAAAAACAAATTAATAATTATTGACGATTGGCAGCCTATGGTCGGAAATCAAAAAGTTTTTTATTTATACGGAACACACTAAAGAATCGCTACCAGGAGTAGCAAAAAGGAGTGAAATGAAACGTTGCAAAGAGTAATCAACAACAGAAAAGTCTTTGGCAACTTCCGATAATGCATCAGGCACATAAGTTTAGGTTTAGTTCTAGTGGTTCTGGTTAAGGTGTGGTGATTAATCATAAGCTACTTTCAAATAATAGGAACAAGACATGAAAATTATCATTACTTTCATACGATGTTTTAGTGTTATTAAACCGACAGCCGTAAACCAGTTAATTATTACAAGCATTAGAATATCAGTCTCAGCTTCTTGTTTCTGGTCTTCTGTGAAACCACGACCAGTGCGAAGATTGAACTCCTAGCTTCTAGCAAGTTTTATGTTTTTGGATGATAATTCACGATCAAAGGTTACTATTTTTTATTACATTAACATAATGTTAATGAATTTGGCATGTAATATTACGTGTCATGTGCAAAATAGGCACTTAATGTGGGGAAAGTTGTATTCTGAATTTAAAATAGTCTATGATTTATGAGGTCAATGACTCGCACAGCTGATAGAACAGCGTGGAAATTACGATAAATTCATATTGATATTTTTAAAAAACTTCGATATAAGTTTTTTCCGACAGCATAACAGCTAGAACAAAAAGGACAGCGCCAGTAATCTCAGTTCCATTCACCATCTATCGCATTTCAGGCATTATTCGTTTTTTTGAAACACCATGTATAATTATTAGAAATTTAGTTTCAGAGTTTCATTAATTCCAATACAGTAATGTTACTTATCTCCTATGTTATGTTTACGTTATTCGTAAGCAGTTATCAGTTCAGCCGGAGCCGTAACTTGAGCTCCTGCATATGTATTACATTGTTCGAGTTAAAAATAGATACGATAGTTGTTAATTAAATACATTTTGTGAGGACTTGCTACTAATTTTACTTACAAGGATAAATATAAGCAAATTTATTGTTATACAATTTATAATTTCAGTTATTCGAGATAAACATGAATGTAGTAAAATTACAAAACTATGTATATCTTGTCTTTCACACTGTGATAAGTTTATCTGTTTTTATTAAATTACATTACATCACATTATGTTTTTAATTATACCTTGGTTACAATGTATTGCCAATGTTTGTTATATATTTATAAAATATTTGCTTATTATTTAATAACATAATTAATATATACCTTTGCCTTAAACTTTACGCCTACATGATCTTACGCTAACTTTATAGTTACGCACGACACTGCATATCATCTTTCACATTTTTCGCAATTTTACACTATACCACTTAACGCGGTGGCGCTTGCTGTTGGCGCTGAGGACTGTTGTCGCTACTCTTAGCAGTCACTTCCTGCCTGACAACTTTTCGTATGCGATGTATGCACTTCTTGTAAACCATATAGATTATGGCTAATATAATTACTAAAAATATAATGGAAATTGACATTTTTATTTGCTGCGTGAAATGCGAATTCGTCGCGTCATTCGCGCCATTTTGAGCAATTACTATCTCTTCAGTTTTTTTCTCAGTACTGTATGTTTTACCCATTATTAGCAAATAAATGTTACTTATTTAAGTGTTTTGACTGCTGTGATCAATTAAGTTATGTTTAAAACTATTTTTTTATTACTACACTATGATATTTGCTGGCTTAACACGCGTCAATCATTGACCGATTACAAAACTTGCAATGTGCATACATTTGACAACGAAATATTAACTTATAACTAACATACTACTTATTCTACGCGACTTTACCAGTTACATTTTAGTACTAATTTTTTTATAATTTATGTATTACATTTATTACGTTACAATGGTTTTGTTACATATGTACGTATATAAGTATCTAACAAAATCTGACAGGGGGTTTAATTACCCTACCACTGCTAGATTTTTTAATACATGATTTAATATTTTCGTTGGGCGCAGATACATTTTATTTTAAAATGTACGCCGGTTTTAATCTATCAATTGAAATTACTAATACTCTATCTGGTAGCTGTAACTTAAAAACTTTATCATCTCTTTCTAATACTTTATATGGACCTTCATACGGAAAAGTTAACGATTTTTTTATCGTATCGTTTCTTACAAATACGTGCGAACATTTGCTTAACTCGGGATGAACGAAAAATGGTTTAGAGTGTTTATCGATGCTACTTTCCTTTATCGGTTTTAATTTTTTTATCGTTTCATTAATATTTTGTACTATCGTATATGGTTCATATAAGGTATTTTCCGTCTCTACAAAAAATTCACCAGGCAGTCGTAAGGATCGTCCGTAAACCATTTGAGCAGCGCTAATACCTGTGTCAGACTTGCTAGCAGCACGGAGTCCTAGCATTTCGGTAGGAAGTTCCTGTTCCCAATTTTTATTGCCGTTTAATCGTGCCATTAACGATGCCTTCATACACCTATGCCATCTTTCTATCGCTCCATTGCTTTGAGGGTGGTATGGAGTGGTCCTAATCTTTTGCACCTCTAAATATGACATTAAAATTGAAAATAATCTGCTTTCGAATTGTCTGCCCAGCAGGCTTACTCTTAAACGCAAAGTCAATCTCAATTTCAATACAATGCAATACCAATCGTGCGACAATTTGGTACTCTTGAAATTAATTTCGACAGGATTGTATTGCCCTTGAAATTGCGGCCGGGATCGTAAGTTTGGCTTGAAGTTAGTTACAAATTCCACTTTGCATCACAGCACCACAGACTATTAGTGAATGAATCAATAGAAAGAATCTAAGAAAAATCATTTAAATATCAATGTTTTGTCTAAAATGTTTAATGTTTAATATTATTTTATAATAACAAACATAGTACCAAATTATTTTTGATGTAAAACTTAATAAAATAATATATTTGAGGCAGGAATGGCAGTATGTGAATTTAGGCCTTTGCTTACTGAATCATTGAGAAAGCTAGTTTTATGTGATGTTTACAGATTGGGATAAAGTATGTTGTTTGGTGGTAAAAAAGTGTTTCTAACAAAGGGCATAGGAATTTTAAGTAGTTTTCAAGTGCATCAATGTCGAGGAATGTACGATAAAAACCGCACAAACGTGTAATATACATTAAAACAACTTTTGAGGTTACGAATCTTTATTTTGTACTAATATGAATTATTTTGTGATAGTGGCTCTAGTTTTTGGCATAATTCAAAAAAATAGAGCCTTGATGAATTGATAGTTTGCATGAAACTCATCGTCGCTTATAGTTTCTGCTAAAGTAACCTCTTCGACGCCAGTGATCAATAAGTAATTTGTCGTTAATTACGCCTATGTTTTAGGTCTATTCTATAGTTTTCACGAAGAATAACACTTTGCAAAAGTAAACGAGCCATTATAAGCACCTTTTTACTAATTATAATGAAAGCAATATCAAAAAAGTTACACTTTGGTTATTGTGCCAATTCACAATAACAACGCAAGGTTAACGCAATAAACAGCTGTCAAACTAGCTTCAAGAGTATCATTTCGCAATCCCGGGACGCGATCGCAATGTATTTTAGTTCCCTCAATTTCCGCGCAATTCTATTCCAATGTGGCGCTAGTGTCGGTTTCAAGAGTGGAATTTGACGTTTTTTCGATTGAGATTGAAATTGGACATTGGAATTGTAAGTCAAGAGTAATCCTGCTGGTCGCTGGTGAGCTAAACAGGGCAGCCAAACCTACATATCCAACCCTCATATAAGGTCTTTGCCACCGACTCGGCTGTTATTTCTTTTAAGGGAAATGATTCGGGCCAACCTGTACCACGATCTATTACCGTCAAACAGTATCGATAATCGGGGTGTAAGGGGACACACAACACCTTTTGTCCCAACAGTCAACCTCACCTGCCCGTGGTGCGCCCTGCTGACAGACGGACGAGGCTCTGACGACCGAACCGATAGCGGGATATCTATCTACAGGCCAGGTCAAATACCTTTGGCCGATGACGGGCAGCAGCGTCATCGGTACGAGACCTGGTACTGCGCTCACCAACCCGCTTGCCCAGCGTGGTGACTATGGGCATATACCCCTTAATGATAAGCCACAAAAAAGTACGGCCCCCAGTTCCCGGCCGCCCCAATATTCCAGGTCATGACAGCGGCCTTGGTTACGGTGGGGTAGGGGGTGCGAAGAATCCCCGGGCTACGGATGGCTGTCATAACAACATGACCGACCTAAAATGGACGCAGTCTACGGCTGGACGAAAGCTTGGTGGAACTCGAAGTAGAACTAGAGAAGATTAAGTGGCACGTTATAGGTTTATCCGAAGTCCGACGACAGGGGGAGGACACGGTAACCTTAGAATCGGGGCACTTGTTCTACTTTCGAGAGGGCGACCAAACATCCCAGGGTGGCGTAGGTTTCCTTGTCAACAAAGATCTCCGTGACAACGTATTGGAGATATGCAGTGTGTCGACCCGGGTAGCGTACCTCGTACTAAAGCTGACCACGAGATACACTCTTAAGGTCGTACAGGTGTACGCACCGACTTCAGCACACTCGGACGATGTGGTTGAGGCCATGTATGAGAATATAACAAAGGCTATACAAATGATCACCAGGACTCACTTCACAGTTGTCATCGGAGACTTCAATGCAAAAGTGGGAGTACAGCAACATGGCGAATCGTACGTTGGACCGCACGGCTATGGAAGCAGAAACTATAGGGGGCAAATGCTGGTCAACTTTCTCAACATGCAGGGGCTTTTTTGCATGAACACATTCTATCAAAAAAGCCCCATAGAAAGTGGACCTGGCGCAGTCCCGACGGTAAGACGAAGAATGAGATAGACTTCATCATAACGAATAAACGGCACATATTTAGAAATGTCTCAGTGATCAACAGGTTTAACACCGGAAGTGATCACCGATTAGTAAGAGGCACTCTAAATATCAATCTCAAGCTGGAAAGAAGCCGCATGGTGAGGTCTATTCTTCGTCCGACACTGCTTCAAGCTGAACACGGTTCCGAAGCGTTCCAACTAGAGCTGCAAAATCGATTCGAAGCGCTGGAAACCGCAGATAATGTTGACAAGGACCTCGACAGCGTAGTAGGCGTTATACGCGAGGTGGAAGCTAGGCATTTTAGAAGGAAGCGACCAAACAAGGGGTCCAAACTCTCGGGTGATACTCTAGAGCTGATGCGACTGCGACGGGAAGCGCCAGAGGGAGCTCAGTCAGATGCCATCCATAAAAGGATCCGAAGATTGGTGAGACGCGATCTCCGAAGCTTTAACACCGGCCTCATACAGGAGGCGATTGAGCAAAACCGGGGGTCAAAAGTCTTTGCCCAACGAATGGGGAGATCGCATCTGACAAAGCTGAAAACCTCGGATAGCAGAACCGTCACATCAGTTCCGGAAATTCTCGCCGAGATCGAGGACTTCTACGGCCGCCTATATGCCTCGCATGCCCTGAAACCTCCAACTGACGCAAATGATCCTAGAGCTACGCTTGTACGCCACTACACCGATGATCTCCCAGAGCTAGACGTAGACGAAATTGAGGCGGCTCTTAAACAGCTTCGTAATGGGAAGGCTCCCGGCGAAGATGGAGTCACTTCAGAACTTCTCAAGGCAGGGGGAATACCCGTTCTTGGGGAACTGAAGGGACTGTTCAACTCCGTAATAGCCAATGGGACTACCCCGAAGGCGTGGAGCGAGGGTGTGGTGGCTCTGTTTTTCAAAAAAGGAGATAAAACTCTTCTGAAGAACTACAGACCGATCACGCTCTTGAGCCACGTCTATAAGCTGTTTTCAAGAGTCGTCACAAATCGTCTAGCCACAAGATTTGACGCCTTCCAGCCACCGGAGCAGGCTGGGTTTCGTAAAGGCTATAGTACCGTAGACCATATCCACACAGTAAGGCAGATTATACAGAAGTCAGAAGAGTATAATCAGCCTCTGTGCCTAGCCTTTGTGGACTACGAGGAAGCCTTCGACTCCGTCGAGACCTGGGCTGTTCTGGAATCCTTACAGCGATGCCAAATCGATTGGCGGTATGTAGAGGTGCTGAGGAGCCTGTATAAAATGGCATCGATGACTGTTCAGGTCCAAAACCATAAGACGAGACCTATCCAGCTGCTCAGGGGTGTGAGACAAGGAGATGTCATATCTCCGAAGTTTTTCACGAACGCACTGGAGGACGTCTTCAAGACACTGGATTGGAAAGGAGCGGGCATCAATGTCAACGGCGAACACCTCACGCACCTCCGTTTTACCAATGATATTGTCATTATGGCGGAATCGCTGGAGGATTTGCAGAAAATGCTGCAAAGCCTCAACGCTGCCTCGCGACGCGTGGGCCTAGGGATGAACTTGGACAAGACCAAAGTCATGTTCAATGATCATGCTATCCCCGGTCCGGTCTCCGTCGAAAGCGTGGCGCTCGAGGTTCTCAGTGAGTATGTCTACCTCGGGCAAGTGATGCAGTTGGGTAGAGACAGCTTCCAGCGGGAAATCGCTAGGAGGATGCAGCTTGGCTGGGCAGCGTTTGGGAAGCTGCGTCATATCTTCTCGTCGCCACTGCCACAATGCCTGAAGAGCAAGGTATTCGATCCTACCGGTGATGACCTACGGAGCCTAAACGTGGAATATGACAGTAAAGCTGGCCCACCGACTACATGTCACTCAGCGAGCTATGGAAAGGTCGATGCTTAGGATTTCGTTAAAGGATAAAATCCGAAATGAGATCATCAGGCAGAGGACTAAAGTAACGGACATAGTTCAAAAATGTAGCAAGCTTAAGTGGCAGTGGGCTGGCCACATCTGTCGCAGAACCGATGAAAGGTGGAGTAAACGGGTTCTCGAGTGGAGACCACGCCTAGGCAAACGTAGTGTAGGACGACCCCCAGCTCAATGGACCGACGACCTTAGGAAGATGGCTGGCAGTGGATGGATGAAAAAAGCGGGAGATCGTGCTTTTTGGCGCTCTTTGGGGGAGGCCTACGTCCAGCAGTGGACTGCAATAGGCTGAGATGATTATGAGTATCGATAATCATCTGTAGTGATCGGAACAGGTCCTACCAGATCTTATGTGTATGAATTGTGGTCAAATCTGTCTACATCAGAAAATTTTCCGTAACTTGAAATTGTATGTCTGTTTATTTTAGCTTTTTGACAGTTGATGCACGTTTTACTCCAAAACCCTATATCCTTGTTCATGTTTGGCCAAAAAATCTATCTTTAATAATTCGTCGAGATGAACGCAAACCTGAGTGGTTAAGGTTGTGTATAGTATTAAAAATATCTTTTCTAAATTTTTCAGTAAGATAAGGTCGAGCCGTTCCCGTTGGAATTTCACAATAAATTGCCTTACCCGTGTTTGGTATTAATATTTGTTTTAATTGGTGTTTCGGATTATTTAAAAAAAGTTCTAACTCCTCATCTGAACTTTGATCCGACGCTAGTTTTTCAAAATCGATAACTCTCGAAGTGCATTCTATGGTATTTAATCGAGATAATGCGTCTGCTACGATGTTATCCTGCCCGCTTACATGTCGAATATCTGTGGTAAATTCACTTATAAATAATAATTGCCTGACTCGCCTTGGACTTTCTTTGTTGTTATTTTTACTTAATTTGGAAAAAGCGAATGTTAATGGTTTGTGATCGGTAAAAATTATCAGTTCTTTACCTTCAAATAGACATCTAAAATGTTCCATAGCCAAATATATTGCTAGTAACTCCCGATCGTAAGTGCTATAATTTTTTTGTGTATCATTGATTTTCGTGAAAAATAACCTAACGGATGCCACTGATTATTACTGTATTGTTGCAATACAGCTCCTACGCAATAATTTGAAGCATCAGCAGAAAGTTCATACGGCGCGTCAGTCGACGGGTACGATAACGTGACGGCGTCCATAAGTTTATTTTTACATTCCAAGAATGCTTGATCGGCATCCGGTGTCCAACATATCGGTGTTTTGTCGTTCTTTTTAGATTCCCACGTGATCTGATCTAATATTTTTAGGTATTCAGCGGCTTTAGGTAAATGACTCCTGTAAAAATTGACCATACCCAAAAATTTTCGTAACTGATTAACATTTTGAGGTTTTGGATAATCTATAATAGCCTGGACCTTGCTTTCTAAAGGCCTAATACCTGCTATACTGACTGCATATCCTAGAAACTCTATGCTTGTTGCCTTGAATTTACATTTCTCTAAATTAATTGTTATACCGTACTCGTCTAACCGTTTGAATACCAGCCCCCCTAGCACGTAAGACACGATATAGCGGTTTATCGATACCTAAATGTCAAAATATGATATAAATAGCTGCAATCTTGAACTTTTATCGAAACCGCGAGCATTTACTGTGCCGGTGACGTCACGCGTTACGATACGATATGATTGATTAAAAAGCGAGCACGTATGTCAGTATTTTTCTGAAAAGTCGAGCATGTATAATATATCAGTGGATATAAAACGTGACCCTATCGATTTTTGACATTTGTTCATGTTATTATACCGACGACATTTGATGTGCGTGATAGAAGAATATTACGAGCAAAATACCAATATTTATTAATTTTCTGGCTAAAAAGTAAGAAATATTTGTACGATTGTTGCATAGATGTTCATGCAAAACACAGAAAATGGGAAAATAAGAAGATTTTCTCTTTTCAGTCGCGTGCGAAGTGATGAAATGAAATGAAATGAAATGAAAAAGCTTTATTGCCATAACGTTATAGAATAGGTAGGTAGTACATTTCGTTTTCTTAACTTATTAAACTATAGTTTAGTACATATAAAAAACAGTATCAATGTTTGGCAATGGGTACCAGTCTCAGCTTGTGCTGAAGCTTAGCCCAGCGCTGGTTTTCAGACTGGCCCCTTAAATCGGTTGGCATTTAGAAGGAACAGTTGGTACAGGAGGCATATAAATAGAGAGTAGAAGTTTCAATGTGTGGTGAGTAAATAGCGAGGTGTGCGAGTCTTTCTTTGTGTGGTAGTTGGTATGTGTGTGGTAGGAAGTGGTGTTGTTAGTTCGGTGAATTTAAAAAAACAAATATAAAAAAAAATACCAAACTTGACTTATAGTTAAAGGGGGGCTGGCCTAGCATAAACTAAGCCCTTTTGTCGTTGTTCTTGTAAAAGGAGGGAACGAACAAGCAGTTTGAATTTCAAAGCAGACATAGGCATTCGTAGTGGTAGTGGTCAATCGGTAAAAAGCATTCCTAATTTTTGAATTTATGTACTCTATGTACCGCAACTCTCCATCAATAATCATCCCCAGGTTTTTTGCATGTTCCACTCGTGATACTGGTTCGACTCCTATAAGAACTTTTGGGTCTTGTTCAATTATTCTATCACACTGATATTTACTGCCCATTACTATAAATTGTGATTTTGATGGATTAAGAATGAGGTTATTTTTAGTAGACCACTCGTACAGTATTTTCAGATCTTCATTTATGTGCCTTATAGAAGAGTTTAAGTCTTGTGGCGGAAAAGAGTAATAGAGTTGCGTATCATCAGCGTATAAATGGGTTTCATAGTGTTTGAGATTTCTCACCATGTCCGCAGTATAAAGAACAAACAGCAATGGACTCAATATAGAACCTTGGGGCGTACCTCGACCGATTTTACAAACGCTAGATTTTATAAGGTGTCCCTGTTCTGTTTGCAGCTCCACATACTGCATTCTATTAGTGAGAAAAGATTGGAACCATTGACAAGTGTGTTTAGAAACTCCATAATGAGCCATTTTCGAAAGCAACAAATCAGGATTAAGACAGTCAAATGCCCGTGAAAAATCCAGTAAAACAAGAATAGTTCCTTTACCTTTATCCGAAGCTGCAATTATGTCGTCAGTGACCTTAGCTAGTGCGGTTGCAGTTCCATATTTACTGCGAAAACCTGACTGAGTAACTGGTAGTAGTTTATTGTCCTCAATGTACTTCGACAGCTGCTCACATGCTACTCGCTCTATTACCTTGGATAGTACCGGCAGGATGCTAATGGGTCGTAAGTCCTTATACTCATCGACCTTGCTGGATTTAGGTATTGGTCTAACTCTTGCCAATTTCCAGGTTCCTGGAAAGACGCCAGTTTCAATCGATGCGTTTACTATATGCGTGATTATCGGCAAGGTTGCATGGAGTGTGAGGCGGATCATGTCCGCTGAGATATTATCATGTCCACATGCCCCTGTTTCTATTGCAGAAATTATTTTGTGCACCTGTTTCTCTGTACAATGGCTTAAAGAGAACTCTTGCTCAATCTGCCTTCTTCCTTCAAAGGATCGCTGTGTCACAGTATCGGTATCCGCGTTACCCGGCAGGTTTAGGAAAAACTTATTTATTTCGTCTGGATTACTAAGGTGTTTTGGAATGAGAGGTTTTTCCGTGTTGCCGAGAGCAGAAGACCGCTTAAGGTGATCCCACATTAACTTGGGGTTTTGTTTATTTTTATTAACGTAAGAAGAAAAATAAGCGGCCTTTTCGCGCTCCAAGGCTCCACTTGTGTAATTGCGAAGGTTTTTGTAGTAAACCCGGTGGGCTTCAATATTTGTTTTTCGTGATCTAGTAAGAGCGGAGTCACGCAGTTTCATCATGACTTTAATATTGTCTGTAATCCACGGGTAGGATTTTTGGTTGATTCGTATTTTTCTTACTGGGGCATGTTTGTCAAATATCGATATGAGAAAACGGTTAAAAAGATTCACCTTGTCCTCAACTTCGCTTAGCCTCTCAATTTCCTCCCAATGAGTCGCGTCAACGTCTTCTTTTAATTTGTCTACATCTAATCTGTCTAAAGGTCGCTTATATATGTAATGAGGCATCTGCTTAGGTTTCTTTATTTAAAATTCTGCTAGGACCATAGCATGATCACTTATTTCAGGATTATGATGTACGTTTATGCCCTTACAGATATTAGGACAGTCTGTTATAACTAGGTCCAGTAATGATTCTGTGTGGCTTGTAATCCTGGTAGGCTCATCAACCATTTGTTCCAAATTCCGTTGGTTTACAAATGTCAAGAGCTTTCTTGCGTTTGCTTTACCTGGCAACAAGAGGTCAGCATTAAAGTCGGTAAGCAGAAAAATGTTGTCACAATAGGCGAAGCTGTCGAGCGAGTTACTTAGTGCGTCAATGGCATCGTCCACCGAGACAGCCTCCGGTCTATAAGCCGTACCAATGGCAAAGCGTCCTACACCTCGTATATGTAGCTCCAACCACATTTGCTCCAATCGCGACAAAGGGTGCTGCTTCACGCGCACATTTACACCCTTGCGAACGTAGAAACCCACTCCACCGCCTCTTCGATTATCAGTTCGTGGATTACTTTTAAGAGTATAGCCTGGAACTGAGGGGGTGAATTGATCTTCTCCAGTATGCAGCCAAGTCTCATTTAATGCTAGTATATCCGGTCTGTATCTATCGATAGCAGCAATGTACTCATCGCGTCCCGTGTTTAAAGAGCGCACGTTTATTAATCCTATCATCAAATAATGTGATTTGTGATGTGTCATTATGAATAATAATTGTAAAATAAATAAACATTGGACAACATATGAATAAAGTGTAGGAAGGGCATTACAATGTGGAAGTACAAAGTGACTAGGGATACACAAACGAGCTCACATTCAAAAATTTAAGTAAGTAATGATGAGTACACAGGATCAATATTTTTTGACAGTTTTTCCAAATTACACAGACAACTCAGTTCAAAAAAATTATATAAAACAAATATTGGGGTAAGAGTAATGGGAACCGTATAATAATAACAGTTATCTACCACACATGAGTATTTAATATTTAATCTTCTATTATTATCAAGAGAAAACACATTTTTGAGTGTAGTTATAACAAAGTTAGGTTTAGGGACTATTGAAACTAAACCGCAAGTGATTTTACTTTGCGTTCGATATATTAGGGTCCATGCCGAAAACACGCTTAATGTCTTTTTCAGATTTGATTTGCACTGCTTTGCTTTCGTTGCTGTCCGTCCGCTTGGTGTAAATACGTCCATCCCTTGTCCAGATGAACTTCCAGTTAGCTGCGCTGGCCGCCTGGCGGGCCTGGTAAAACGTTCTGCGATTGGTTTTTGTCAGACGTTCGTTGATATATATCCGGTCAGTTTTTCCGTCCGGCAGTCCAATATCCCCCACAGTAAGACTCCGGCGCACTCGTGCGTGTCGCAGTAGATCTTCGCGCACCACTCGACGTGCCAACCGCACCACTAAAGGACGAGGACGCGGCTTGACAGTGGCGTCTCCTTCAGTGCCGGCCAGACGCTTCGGTCCTGCGCGCTCCACACCAACAATGTCCTTATCATCGATTGTCATACCCAGTTTTATAGCTATCGCCTGGACTATATGTATAGTTGATTCGCACTGGTATTCCGGTATACCTGAAATTTCAACCTCATTTAGTAGTAGTGACTGATCCCTTTCGTTGAGCTCCGAGTGCATTTGATCGGTGACATTTCGCAGTTCATTACTGTGACTACTTTTCATTGTTAATAGTTCTGCATTTAAGCGGGAGTTTTCAAGTTCCAGGGTTTTAACTTTTTTATCCATTGCACATAGTTCAGACTTGAAACTACTTATCTGTTCGCTCAAGAAATCGGTAGTGTCTGAGAATTCTTGCTTCATTTGTTCAATAACATGAACAAATTCACTTTTAATTTCTTTAGAAATCTCAATTTTCGTGGTACTTAACTTGGAGTCTAGCTGCACCAGGTCCTGCCTTACTGTCGCCAGCTTAGAGTCTAACATTTGCGACAGTGTTTCCATAATGTCGTTCATACTAACTTCCGGCGCCGGCCTGCTCACGTTTCTCGTGTGCAACATAACATCATCAATACTGCTGCGGTCTTCATGTGTGAGGTCGTCGCATACCGACATGTCGGCGTTACCCGACTCCTGAGGAGACTGCTCGTGATGTTTTTGCAACGGTGTCTCGTCACCTTTGCGCCGTCGCGAGGCATTTATGCATATAGGGCAAAGCCAATTTGAGGTGGCGCTTTGCAGTTTTTGCTTAAAATAAGCTTGTGGTATGTTGACACATGCATAGTGGTATGTACCCTTACAGTTGCCGCATAATACGAGCGCGTCTTTGCTGATAGCATTTCTGCAGGCTATGCAAATCATTTTAGCAGTAATTTAATAATAAACAGCCACAAAATAAATAGTCGAGTCGCACAGTGCGGCAGCGAAGTCCGTCGGTGCGTCGTAGCAAGTAGTAGGCGGGGCTTACAGATTCGTAGTAGTGTCGTAGTAGCGCGCAGCTGTTGTCGTAGCGCGCAGCGATTGCTTATTTCGTAGCTCCACGCACGGTCGCTCGTAGCACACTGCAATGATCGGCTCCACTTCGTTGTTTTTCGGCTGCAGCGGTCACTGACCCGCGGCAAGCGCAGCTTGTAGATGTTCTTGTTGAGGTAGGTCAAGGTCCGAGTTCGTTATTATTTATTTTGAACTTATTTTTGTTGTTATAGACAGACGCGTGGTTGGATTTTGATTCGGTTTTCAGCACTATCTAGTATGTACTTTTCCCTTCAAAATGATACTAGTTTTACTTAAAAGCGTAGTTGTTTTGCACTCGAAAAAGAGATTAATTCACGGAGCGAACAAAATGCACTGTTGCCTCAACGCGGCGCGGCGGCCAACCTCCTAATGATGATAATGGTACAACCTGATAATGGCTAGACAGTTTTGTATGATTAAAATTTACTTGCTTTGGAAGGAAAACAAAAGAGGAGATAACTTTGATTCGTCAGACAAGTAATGCTTTTCTTCAGTTTCTTCTCCCTGACAACTTGTTCTAATTAAGGTGTCCGTGAAGTTTGGTAATTATCTTTGCACGGAGTTATGGGAAGATTTGGCTCCTAAAACTTGCAATGGATACTCTGTTCCTCTGAAGGTAGGTTACATTTTATAAGGAGCTTCATGTTCATGTCTGTTAGTACTTATTGTATATTACAATATCCATTATGTAAACTAATGTTAACCTAACCATTTTTAGACTATCTCTTCATTAATTGTTGCTGGATGGCCATTATCAGTGAGCAAATGATAATGAGGCCAACCAGTGCATTGGGCAGACAACTGTCAGCTAATATTTCCAACAATGTGTGACAGCTGTTTAATACAAGGTAAAATATTGATTATTACTTGTATAACCTATTAACTGTTAAGCATTTTGAAATGAAATGAAATGTTTATTTGCTTTTGAACAGGGTGTACTGAAAATTTACAATGAATTTTATCGCCTATTCAGCCATTAACAATAGCATGCAAATACAAATACAATTATTTTGAAAATACAGGATATCTTACTCAAGTATATATTTAACGTCGATGAGTTACTAATTGCTGACTCCCCTTCCCATCCCATTTGTTTCACTAGCTATAAAAGTAATATACAAATAAGATATTCCTATTAAAGGTAGCCAAGCAGGACATTAAGAAACCATGAATATTTAATAACAATAATCAAAGAAAGGAATAATAAATCTGTTGATTTAATTTAAACTACTGATACGTGAAAAAGAATATTAGTATATCTTAGTTGATAGGTACTGATGACTCCCTTACAGTTATTTTATGCAAAATTGTTATTTAAATACACATATCTAACAATTTTTTTTCTAGACTGAAATTAAAATGGATAACCCTCCCCGGCAGTCCACATGAAAGGAACCAAGTTACACAAACTTGGAGACACTAAATTTGGAGATCCTAACTTTAAAACTGACAGACTTTCATACAAACTTTTAACCCCCATTTCAGCCCCCTGAGGGGGTGAATTTTGTGAAATCCTTCCTTAGTAGGTGCCTACATCATATGAAGAATACATTGTGAAATTTCAAGTATCTAGCCCTAATGGTTTGGCCATTGCGTTGATACATCAATCAATCACTTTTGCCTTTCATCTATTCTTTTATATGATAGATTACAATACTCATTTTGTTAACTAGTATTCACCATTTTACAGGTCATCTCTTCATTAAAAATATTGCTGGATGGTCATTACCCATGAGCAAACACTAATGAAGCAAGCATGCATTGGGCAGACAACTTTCAGCAAATCATTTTTTTCATCAATGCGACTAATGCTACTTAGCAGTTAATGCAAGGTAATAGTGCTCCCTATTCTCTTAGGCTTAAAGTTATAATGCTGTTTAGTTCACTTTTTGTCTGGCATTTAGTTTTTAGTAGCAAAAATATTAATTTCTTTGTACAATCTTGAAGTCCAGAGTTTGATTATCAGTCTTTTAAATGTACAAAATTAACATTTCTATAATATTGTTTTGGGTGTGGATGTTGTTGGTTCCGGTTTCTAAAACAGCGAAAGCACTTAGCTTTTGCTGCTTAGGATCAAATGAATGTGTGATGTTGTCAAATAAAATAATGACTTGGTAGCCAATAAGGCGAATATAAGCGATTCGGCGCGCGAGTGCACCCGAGCGCACGTAATCTATTCAGCTCCGTATTTTTTTTATTGTTTATAGTGGTAAAAAGTGGATTATTCTATTCAAAAAATATACCAAGGGATTTGTTTTAAAAAACGTTAAAATTTGTGCTAAAATTCTGTATCAAACAAAGTGTCCTTAGTGTTTTAAAAGCAGTTCGAACATATTCAAAACCAAGCTATCGAGTGCCGTTTTTGTGTGACTCATCGAGTGACCGCGTTCAAAAACCCAACATTACCTTATTTGGTCATAAAACGATTCATGCAAACTATAACAGAACCATCCGTACAGAATTTTCATCACTCGTCATTGCTGTCACCGTAGCGTGGAGGATACAACGACGGACCGAGCTCGCGCTCATCTTCCCAAGAATACGAGTTCGAGTCATACTTAAACCATTTATTTTTTATTTTGATTTCTGACAAAATAAAATAAAATCCTTTTTTTTTTCTTTTTTCTTATTATCATCATTATTTTTTCATATAAATATATACATATATATATTTATAAAATGGAGAATGTGACAATTCGCAACAAAATGCCAAGATCAAGATCGGAATTAGACCTATCGAGACTTTCCCAACATGTTTTGAATTCGACGATATTAGACACGACTATGTTAAGCATACAAAGTGAATCTCAAAATATCGATACATCAAATTCTGAAGAATACATAAGAGAAATTGCTACATTAAAATATTCATTGGAGAGAGCAGACCAAGAAATAAACAATCTCAGTTTAGAAAATATGGAATTGAAAAAAAGATTAAAAAATCAAGAACAACAAATTAAATTATTGAAAGCAATCAGTAGTGACTTCGGACATAAAAACACAAAAACAACTCCAGTACGACAAAAAATTATGCATATAAGCACTAATGTAGCGAGAACATCCCCTTTACACATGAATAAGTCTGTTATATTCAATAACACTACACAAAATAAGCCATATAACAACAATACAGTGTTTTCACCTCATTAAAGAAGTAACACAAAATCTTAATAACGAAATGCATACACTGGCAATATTTTTAGACATGAGCAAAGCATTTGACTTCGTTTCTCACAAATTGCTTCTTAAAAAATTGGAAAGGTACGGGATAAGAGGAACTGCTTTGTCCTGGATGGAAAGCTATTTGTCGGAACGTCAACAATGTATAGAAATCGCCCGGCTATCTGGTAATGTAAAAAATATATATTCTTCTTCCTACCGCTATAACCGTTGCGGTGTCCCCCAGGGCAGTGTATTGGGTCCTTTGTTGTTTTTGCTATATATAAATGACCTACCGAATGTTACAAATCAAAAGTGTATACTTTTTGCGGACGATACCACTCTTGTTGTCAAATGCAAAAAAAAAGAAGAGCTAGCCAACATTGCCAATATAAATCTTAGTAAAATAGTAACGTGGCTAAGACTTAATAATTTAAATCTAAATATTGACAAAACAAAATATATTAAATTTAAAGCAAAATTCATTAATGACGAAAAACTTGACATAAATTATGACAATTTGAAAGTCGAACATATTAATGCGACGAAATTCTTAGGTATAACCATAGACGAACTGTGTAACTGGAAAGACCATATCGACTCTTTAATAAATAAAATTGACAGATTCGTATATGCACTAAACAGAGTTAGGCAAGTAGCGTCTAAAGAAGCAGCGGTTATGGCATATCATGGATATGTTTCGTCTGCTTTACGATATGGTCTCATACTGTGGGGTAACTCGGTAGACATGCTTAGAGCTTTTAGGGTTCAGAAAAAATGTATTCGATCGATTTGTGGGGCTCATTATTTGGATAGCTGCAAGCCTTTGTTTAAGGCTTTAAACATTTTACCACTTCCCTGCTTGTATATTTTTGAAGTAGGGATTTTTGTAAAAAAATATACTCATTTATTTAAAAAGAATAAAGAGTTTAGTGGGTACAGAGGCAGAAAAGGCGAAAATTTAACAATTCCTCCCCAAAAGTTGGTATTGTACTCTAGAAACGTTTATTGTATGGCTATAAAAATATTTAATAAATTTCCAGATGAATTAAAATTACTAACATTTACGAAATTCAAAAATAAACTATTCAACTTTTTAAAAGAAAGAATGTACTATACAATTAATGAGTTCTTGAATGATAAAATTTGACATTTATATAATATTTTGACATAATTTTAATCTAATTGCATGTTTGAAATGTTGTTGCCATAAAGAATGTTGTACTAATTTTAAAACTGTAATTTTGACATTTAAATTCGCATAATAATCGACAGAACTTTTGTAATTAATACGTTGACATAATATTTGCACGTCGCATTGCGATAGAATATGCTGGAATCTATTGATATTACCTACCTTTGTACCATATTCTGGCAAATAAATGATTTATTATTTATTATTATTATTATTATTAAGGTAAAGGGTTTGTGACAGAAAAATAAAAAACTCAATTACTCAATAAAAAAAGTAATTATAAATCATTTATTAGTTTATATAATATTTACATTATTTTATAACCACATTTACACCACTAAAATATAATTTATTTTGTGTTTCATATCTACTAGTACTCATAGGTCACTTTTAGATAAATAAGCAATATTATAATAATATGAAATTATGTCGAAAACAATTGTATTTACAAAATACTAGATTCTAGAAGATATGGACTAGAATATTCATTTATTTTGTAATAAGTAATTTAAAAAAGACAAAAATTAACAATTAGGAAAATATTGTCATGGAAAATTATTATACATTTTATACAAATTGTTATAAAACAAACTTTTTTATGTAAACAAATGATATTTGGAGTTTTTCAAAATCAGTCTTTTTTATTATACTTCTATCAAATCAACAAATAAAAATGAAATATAAAATAATCAATGATATGAGCCAAATTTGAAACCTTAGAACCTTAGAAATTATAATTTAATGATTAAAATAACCTACTAAATAAATCTTAAATAACAATAATAACATTAAAAGTACATTTCATGAGTAAACCTTTTATTTTTCAGGGGACTGCATATCTTAATACACTGGAGCCATGGTTTCCGACTCCAATAATGAACTCCGAGGTTATTTTTCCCGAGGTCCCATATACTGCATGACATTGCTCAACAAGCAATGTAATTGAGAGGACAAATGGGTCTGGGGCTTGATAGGTGCCTGCCTGCAATATGGCCTAGACAAGGCATCATCCACATCCTGTTACAAAATAAAATTATGTTACAAATTACAATACTTGTTATTTTTTAAAGTATTATTTGCACAAAGTATTAGATTTACTTGTTTCGAAAAAATAGCAGTGCATTGCTGTATTAAGGCTGAAAGATTATGAAGAGAAAAAACATAATTTTTTGGTCTGCCCTTCTCTAATATTTGTACCTAGTAATAATCATTATGATTATAATAACAGACTTTGTAACTTAACAGAAACAACTTACTTACCACTTTTCATTGGTCTATAGAGTTATCTATCCGGCAAACTCACTTCCATTTCCCCATTCACAGTTTTCAGTCAACCGACCCGACCCGATGATGATGATGACCCTTGTAACTAACCACCTTCGTCGGAGTCTAAAAATTATATGGAAATTAATAATTAATTAAGATCGAGAACGGACTACGTTAATAACGCTTGGCTGTGATAATTTAAATTGGCCGTGTGATCGTCTAGTTTAAAGGTAGGACCGTACGTTGTGTTAATAGTAGTAAACCAAATTCTTTTAGAGGTACGTGGATGTTATGATTAAGTTTTCTCGAGAGTTTCATGGGTTTGTGCGCATTCAAGGAAGAGGAAAAAGAACGCCCCGAGGGGCGCCTGGTGAGCCCCAACACCAAACGCTCACCAGGAGTGGTGGCCATGTGATAAAAAATCATCCCAAACAAGCAATCTGCCACCCCCAGGAATAGGACTTAAATCTGAAACAAAACGCATTTAGCGTAATTATGCGCAACTAACGGAACAACTGAGTTTAAAGAATTTAATATGACATACTAAAATCTACCTATTTGACTGCATGATAAGTCAACCAAGGGTACGGGGTCCTTAAATTAATTACCGAAATAAGTAATCTGAATCCTTTAGTCCAATACACCGTGAATTTTTTAGATACCCGAGAAAATTAACTAACATACTCAGATATCGATATAAATCGAATTCGGCGAATAAAAAAAATTTTTTTTATGAGAAATTTATTTAATAGGTCCCTAACATTCCTTAAAAAATATGCACTATAAAAGTCCTGCTAATTCAAATAGTAATCATTATCATTCCAACATTAACGGAACCAGAATCCACCTAATTTAGTCGCGTAATATTGGCGTACGGAAGGAATAACTATGAATGTTTTTTTTTTCATTCATAGTTATTCCTTCCGTACGCTAACGCCGTACGCCGTTCCGTTTTTTTTATTTGCCAAATTCGATGTATATCGATATCTGAGTATGTTAGTTAATTTTCTCGGGTATCTCAAAATTCACGGTGTATAATTCCAAGATGATCCAACAGTATCGATGACAACTCGTATAAGACCGGGTCCTAAAATCTGCATTATGTCCTATGTGAAGTCAACGATACTCCCACATCAACCAGCATTATTTAGATTAAAGATTCTGATTATTTTCCGACTAGTAAAATATTTATACTAAACCCCTCTATATGAAATATAGATTGACCTAACAATATCCATGACACCAAGTAATGTCAGATGGATATTCCCACATCAATCAAAATCGTTTGGATTTGAAATAAATGTTGCAATTAATTCAATATAATACCAAGATGATCCAACAGTATCTATGACAACTCGTATAAGACCGGGTCCTGACATCTGCATTATGTCCTATGTGAATTCATAGATACTCCCACATCAACCAGTATTATTTTGAATTTGAAATAAATATTGTAATATTGACCCTTGGTAGCCTATCATTGGCAGTCGGAAGTGAGCAGTGAATTACTTATGATTTAATGTTGCAATTAGTTCAATATAATACCAAGATGATCAGACAGTATCTATGACAACTCGTATAAGACCGGGTCCTGAAATCTGCATTATGTCCTATGTGAAGTCATAGATACTCCCACATCAACCAGCATTATTTTGAATTTAAAATAATAGTCCTTGAACTACTTATGATTTACAAAATATTTTAATTTGAAAATAATCTCAAAACTTTTATTAAATTCTTCTCTCAGTTTTATGGATATAGGATTTTGTATAAGGATCTCTAAAAATAGCCCATTTCCTAACTACCTCATTACTATAACGGTTACCCTAAACAAATGAAGCTATTTTTAGAAGGTAGGATGGAACAGGTATTAGGAAGGATAGGTCATTAAGGAAAAAGGGGTACCTACTCCTACCTAACGGTACCTCTCTCTGAACTACATATTTACGAACCTAGAACCCTACAAAGAAATGTATAATCCTAACTGTACCCTACCTTCTTCCCACCTACAATATAAATAATTAAGTTTGTTTGTTTTTGATGTCAGATGTCTCAACGTCAGAACGTATACCTGCCTACCTAATTGTAGTTATCTACAATAAAATTATGATATCTATAAGAACTCAATATTTCTCAAAACGTTAGCTAAAATAGATCAAGTAAGTCAATTCGGTAAACGTAAAGGTTTATAAGTCAAATATGCGTAGTCTTAGACGTAAAATAATGATAAGTAAAAGGTAAAATGAAGATTTCAAAGTTGTTTTGTTGTAAATTGGCCCAATAATCGAGCAACCATTTAAAAGATAAACGACAGTCATATTTGTTGAATAAAACCACTAAAGTTGTTTTTATGTAAAACAAGATCAAATGACCTTTGATTTACTACAGAAATATGTCAAAGTTTTATGGCTCTAATAAGCGCTAAATCGTCAATTAATAAACGTTTTGATACGTAAATCATATTCAAAACCCATCAAATATTTTCAAAGAGTTTTAACACGTAAGATGAACTTTAAATGGTCCGCGTTAATTAATATACCACAAATAAACACTCAAAATAAAACACAAAAAAGGTCTAATAAAATTAGCATGCACCATGTCATCATGAAATTAAAAATGGGTTCAAACCAATATTAAAAATCAATGCACAGAAAATGTTACCCAATAATCGAAATTAGGTAAATTAATAGCAAACAATATGTCAATCTTTAAAATCAAAATAACCAAGCTACAAAATAAACATTATTTTAATTCATTTGGTATTAAATCTGTGAAATAAGTAGTTATGATTTAAATTAATTATTTACGTTATATTTATTATTATTTAAATCATATCAAATTAAATCCCATTTCGCTTTCTATGAGGACATCAAAATAAAGTTGTTAAATTCCTTTTGATAAGAAATTACGAAACACAAGAGAATTATGTAAATTATTATAATGACGTTTTAAATAATTCAATATTAAATACTTTATCATCGGCTTCAACATCATCATCGTCATCAAAATTTAAAAATTACTTTGTCTTTAAATATTTAATTAAAATACTTTCAAAAGGAATTTGTAATATTCAAAACACTTACCCCTCTGCATCTTTTCTTAGGACACACGCGAGCACCATCCCGGGTGCAATTCAGACCATCTCCGTCAGACCGCCCAAATCTGACTGTTCCTGAAGCCTAACCTGCTAAACTATTTAACCATAATATCTCCCCTGCGTCCCGTGCCTCATGGTTTTTTAAAAGCTGACGTTCGAAATCTTTTAAACTGCAGGGGTTCTCAACCATGGTTTATGATCCACGAGTCTCATTTCAACATAACCCGACGAATATTCAAACACATACTATATTTTTTCTAAATTCCTATTATTTTACTATATTGGACTAATACAAATATGACTGTCTGGAAATACAAATTTACTCCCTTTTCCTTCATTAGTTATTATATGAATATTGCGTATCACTGTTTACCTAGGTATATCAAAAGATTTGACATAATGTAAATTACTAAATGACTATAAATTTGCTCCTACGTCTAAGACTTACGCTCATAGTGTACATTATTGAGGACAAATCAAATCTTAATAATTTTAATTTTAGTATCATTCAAAAGTTGACTACATCTGACCTCAAGTGTTCTCGCCTTGCTATGGGATACACGTGCGTAGTTTCGCCTGCGGAGTTAATGACGTCCCTTTCTATGGTCCTTTTGTTTCAAATGCAGTATTTTTTTTTGTATAGTTTCACATTTCTATTTGTTAAAATTCCTAAAAGCTCTTTTTTTATGCTATGGCTCACAATTTTGCATCATATGTCCAGCGTCAGGCACAAAAAACATTACAACGTGCGCTCGCGCAATGCACTGAAGGATCCGTTAAACAATTATCTTATTGTTTATCTGGCCATTCCGGTCAATCCGCTGTAAAAAGCTTGTTTTATTAGGGTTTTGAATTGAAGATAAATAACACTTGAAAAAAATCATCGACCTCAGGTTTTGAATTGGTTAAAAATTACAAAGAAAGCATGGTGTTTAATAAGTTGCCCTTTTGGTTAGAAATAATTTGAAAAGAAAAAAATAATATTTATTTTATTAATTACTTAATCATGTTTTGATTTGAAAGGGTATGGTCGTTACACCCTGTGGTCCTATAAACTTCCCATGCGCGAATCAGGGACAAGTTGCCATATTATCAGGCAGCAGCCGCAGTTCTAAAACGCAAAAGAATTGATTGGGTTAAATGAGAGACAAACAAATAAGCAATTTTCAAATTGCAAAGTTAACAAGTACTAAAATACGAAGTATTAAACGAAACTTACCTTCGATTCTCCTGACATTACTTGAGGTAATATGTAATTTCACGGCAAAACTCGTAATTACTCTGATAATAAATTAAAATATTTCATCTAATTTAATAAAATTACAATAACTTCTATTGTTTGTTGTCAATTAAAGATGTGTCAAAGTTTGATCCACTGATGAGATCAGTTAATCACTGAAGTCCACAGATTACACAGTTTGTCAAAAGCAAGGATCTATAAGTACTACGTCAAAAGTGTAAAAGGTTGCACAAAAAAAAGAAAAAGAATGAATGGAAAATGAATGATGATTGAAAAACAATTTAATACACTGGCAGCATCGTGATACGACTTATCATACCATATCCCATATTATATCCTATCATATCGTGTCGCTACTACGTTAGTGCTCGCAAAATCGGTATATATCGTGGTGTAGATATGATACTATATCGTTTATCATATATCGTGTTTTGTTAGCGTGCTAGGGGGGCTGCTCTAAGTGTTCGTTGTGTGTTTTATCATCTGCTGACGCAATCAAAATATCGTCGCAGTAACAGTACACGAAGTCTAAACACGATAACACTGAGTTAGTCATACAGCGTTGGAACGTTTGGGCAGCGTTTCTCAAACCAAAGGTCATGCGTTCAAATTCATATAGCCCAAAGGGTGTCGTTATCGTGGTTTTCGGTATATCATCAGGATGTATTAAAATATTATGGTACGCTTTTTTATGTCAATTTTAGAGGACACTGTTTTTCCATTAAGTAAATATGTAAAGTCTTGAATGCGTGGGACTGGGTATCAATCAGGTATAGTTACGGCGTTTAAAGCTCTGTAGTCACCACAAGGGCGAACTTGACCGTCTTTTTTTGGAACTAAATGTAAGGGACTAGCCCATGCCGACTTAGATGGTCTACAGATACCCGTTTCTAACATATCTTGAAATTCTTGTTTAGCCATTTTGTAACGATTAGGTGGTAACGGCCTTGGTTTGCAAAATACCGGTGGACCTGTAGTTTCTTCTTCTTCTTCTTTTATTTAATGGCCATATCATGGGTCATCGGTCCATTACCACCTCGCCGTTGAATTCCGCCAATATCACGTAAGATGGGAATACACGTTGTTTTTTTATTTAATTTACGTAAATTCTATGTAATCTAAGCGAATTTATCGAAAACAAAAGACACCACAGACAAAATAAGACTTCACAGAACACCACAAATCACAACACGACACAATAAAATAAAAGTTAGAATCTACAGACTTTATATAGAATAGGGGAAAAAAAAAAAAAAAACAGGAACCAGGTAGGGTAGGTGAAGATGACAAATAAAAATGAAAGGGGAAAAAGAGTCCATTTGTATTTGTCATTGATTTTGAATTACAGTTTTAAATGGTTGTTTCTAATAAATTTTGTTAAAACATCTAAAAAGGGGGTGTTAACCATCTTCAGGAGACATTTAATGTTAGTAGGATGGGGAATATTTTTTGGTAAGGAGTCATACAGTGAATTGCCAATCTTATGATAAACTGAGTGTTTTGGGGCCTCTTTGAATGACATTGGTTTGAGAATCGCTGGATACCGGTTCAATATTTCATATACCGGGTGGTCACTACGCAAAGTCGAGATAGCCAACTCTGTGTTGTTTACGATCGATCCATACACTGCAAAATTGGTTAATTTATCTAATAAACAACGACCATTAATGTCAATGATTAACCTATGATAGTTAAGAAAATCTACCCCTAAAATAGGTTGTTTGACATCACAAACTATGAAAGTCCACTTGAATGGTCTTCGTAAATTTAGGTCCAGTGTGAGCGTCTTGGTTCCGTATGTCTTTATTTCTGAACCGTTTGCTGCGAACAATTTAAAATTGGAGTTGTAACAGAGATATTTTTTTATTTTTCATCATTGATCTAGGCAAAACGGAAACATGCGCTCCTGAGTCAATTAGGAATCTTAAACGAGAGTTCTTATCACTTACAATTAGGTGGTAGTCTTTGACCGTGCAGCCTCCCGCCGTCTGCTGGACCTCATCTAGTTTCCCGATGATGCTGGTGGCTGCGTTTGCGGTGTAGTGTTAGGGCTCCTCCAGTTACATGGTGGCACGCACTTCCTGGCTCTAGCTCTGAATCGATAATGGTATGGACACAGCCAGTTGGGACTGTCCGGTGTCCTGCCGCTCCTGGATGATGAACGTGAAAAATTCCCATTCCTGTTCCTGCTCCTACTCCTGTTCCTGTTCGTATATCTTCCTCTGTTGTTTTCCATTTCTGTCATTTTCAGGTTTATCTTTGATATCTCTGCCATTATCGTTGCTACGTCAAATGCAGTCTCAGCTTCCGGCCTACTGCGGGAAATCTCGTTGACACGTGCTGGCTGGTAAGTCTCCATTATTTTGTCTGCTACGCTCGCCAGACTGTCCACATCCTGGGATGACGTCACTGTAAGTACTGCTCGCACCGAAGAAGGTAGGTGGCCTTGCCATAATATATTTCGGGTGTCGTCTTCTATCTTTCCTCTAGCCAATTCTTTCATTTTTCTTAGAAGTTGACTAGGTTTCTGGTCTCCTAATTCCACTTCCGATATTAATTTTTGAATTTGTCTAGTTTCTGACTCTTCATAAATTTGTAATAACCGGTTTTTCAAAGTTCCGAATTTATTATGCTCCAGTGGTTTAGCCAATATGTCTGCTACCTGTTGTATCGCCTCCTTACTTAGTTTCGCTACGACCATGTAATACATGTTGGCGTCTGAGGTTTTTTGAGGCGCTAGGATTGCCTCCACTTGTACGAACCATAGGCGCGGGTTTTTGGGCCAAAAGTCGGGAATCTTGCCTGGAACCGACATTGAGAAAACCTCTGGGATGGGTTCCACTGGTTCTTGCGGCTGCTGCTCCGGTGCTGTTGCGCCACAAGGTGGTGCTGGCGGCGTGACTTCTGAGTAATTCGCGTACATTATTACGGCACACGCGCGATACGTATTTGACTCCGTATACGAAGAAATATATAACGTGTATAGGTCGCGGGTCACCAGTGTAGGGACTACTATGAGTGAGTGCCTGACGGGTATGTGTGCGGAGCAATGAAACAACCGTTCTCTATTGAGGCGTTGGCAAGACTGTTTATTTAATCAGAGGTTTACATTTAAATACATCGCGCAATATCATGTGACCCCACAAATGTAAAGTAAGTAATATTTACAAAAATGTACCTAAAAATAATGTATATAAAAGTTTTCAAAAACTCAAAATCAATATAATACAAGAATATCCACATCAAGTACATTTGTCAATTTGGCCTTAGTAACAATACAGAATAAGATATACGAATAACGATATAAGAGAACTTAAGCAACTGTTGCAAGCAACATTAAATTACTGTTAATTTTATTATTGTGGCAACACTGAACGCCACTTCGTTTTTCTTTTCTACTACATTAAAAAAAAACGTTGTATAGCGATTGTGTGCCTCGAAGCTATAATAAATTCTAAATATTACATAAATGGTGTTTTCGTGAATGTGCATCGCCCTCGATATCAGTCCCCAGACACACTCTATGCACCAAACAGCAACTCCTATTTAATTTAATAGGTTCAAAAACACACTAAGAGCATAGCTAATATATGGAACACAGATGCTACTCAATCGACGATTTTTTTTTTATACATAAAACAAATTAATTTAATCTAGACAAATGTAACAATAATGATTCATGCAGATACTTAAATCTAATTATATAAATCTACGAGTATTATTGACTAAAATGAATGATAATGAATTTAATAATTTTTAGTGAACCAGTTTTAATTTGATTTAAAACACATTTTAAATACAGTAATTATTTGCATGTTATGAATCTGCATAACTTTAACCCCTAAATAGGCATAAGAACCTTTCTGTTAATTAAGGCGAGGGTATTCGGCGTGTTACTCTAATTGCGGGGGTGGGTAACTCCGCCCACCGCGGGGAGCTGCCCGCGCGGCCGGGCGAGCGCGGCGCGTAAGCAACTGAGCGCCAAATTTGAAATAGGCTTTGAAATGTTCTATCATTAAGCTTAGACTATAGCTTAGAAGTGTATTTTTATTTTAATATTATGTCATCGTAACCTTTATATTTTATAAGCTAAAATTATAAGTTATCACCTGATCCACTCAGGGCAATTGTAACAAAATTTCAATATTATTAAAGTTTATCGTAATATTAAAGCTAGGTTATACCTATTATTGTTTCATTTTGATATATTTATATTGTTTTGTAATATGTTCAATACTCATGTATCGGTGTCTTTTTTTTTTTACGTGGGCGTGGTAGGTCCAATCCAAAACTATGAGAAATAAAGAAAAACACACAAAAGTTGTCTCGGGCCCGATTTTGATGAAAAATAAAACTGCATTATTAGATGTTTGAAAAAAAAACTTATTCCTATCTGGCAATCGAACTGAAATCGAAAAAGCCGGCCAAGTGCCAGTCGGACTCGCGCACAAAGGGTACGTAACGTACGTAAAAATCACGTTTGTTATATGGGAGCCCCCTTAAATATTTAAAGTATTCTGTTAAGTATTTGTTGTTATAGCGACAACAAAAATTTCAACTATCTAAGTATCACGGTTCATGAGATACAGCCTGGTGACAGACGGACAGCGGAGCCTCAGTACCTAATAGGGTCCCGTTTTACCCTTTGGGTACGGAATCCTAAAAAGTAAAACAACCGGTATTATTACACCATTCGATAGTGTCGATAAGAAAAAACTCTGGGAAGTAGTGACATACGGGAAACTTAGGGAAACCTAACTTTTAACAAAATTGCGTGGTGGGTCGTTCTTCGCACTCATTTGGTCAATGCTTTGCACGGGCGCGTAGGGTTTGTTCCCCGAAATTCTTGGTACTGAAATAACCGGAAATTCCCGGGAAAAATGCATTGATTCGAATACCAGCAAATATTAGCTAATAGGAAGTATTTCCCAGGAATTTCGATACTACAATTGGATGCCTCCTACGTTAACCATCATAATGTTTTAAAACCCAACTTTACAGGAGCACCATCTAAAGATATTATTGGGTGCAGTTCTTCTATCTTTTGCCTAGGAGTACAAATTTTTACTATGTATAGTCGAAGTATAGCTTGTTATCACAATATGAAATCGTCAATCGTAATATGAATTGCGGTAACCGCCAAATGGCAACTTTACAGGAGAGGCGAAAAACAAAATTACAATTGCAAAAACAGTTGTAACTTTTTGTGTTCTTATCCACTTGCAATGCTGTTTCCACCTATTTATGCAAAACTTTGAGATCTTTCAGCTTTAATAAAACATATTTAGCCTTCTATTATCGTTTCGAAGATGACATGGTGCTTACGTTATTTTTTTAGAAAAAAATTGCGTTACCTTAATTTTTGTAGAAAAAATATTAAGACCTTTAAAGTAACTCACATTACATGCAACCATAGTTGAACGTATATCACAAACGATATATAATTTCATAACGTATGTGACCACAGTTTTTAAGGCGTGGACATACGCTGTAGGAAGGTTTTTATAGTATTACCATACTTATTCCCTTTTATTAAGGTCTAATATAGAACAATATCGAGATTATTAATGATTTTTTGTTAACTCGAGAAAAAGGGTCGGCATTATAAATATAGCCATTAAAAAGCGAGAAAAACTGTTTTTAGGGTTCCGTACCCAAAGGGTAAAATGGGACCCTATTACTAAGGCTCCGCTGTCAGTCTGTCTGTCTGTCAGTCTGTCTGTCTGTCAGTCTGTCTGTCTGTCACCAGGCTGTATCTCATGAACCGTGATAGTTAGACAGTTGAAATTTTCACAAATGATGTATTTCTGTTAGCGCTAAAACAACAAATACTAAAAAACAGAATGCAATAAATATTTAAGGGGGCTCCCATACAACAAACGTGATTTTTTGCTCGTTTTTTAGATAATGGTGCGGATCCCCTTCGTGTGCGAGTCCGACTCGCACTTGGCCGGTTTTTAAGTTTAAATCATACGAGATAAATCATATCATCATGGGATGACATCCTCTGCAAGCTTTCCTATTTACGCTTGTTGGATGGTATCTCGGGAGCCGATTTAGCACGTTTAAAGGCGGTCGCTAAGCCTGAATCCGGTGCTTGGCTACATGCTTATCTCCACACTTAGGAACACTGCTTGATAATGAATCTTTAAGAATAGCGGTGGCCCTAAGACTTGGAGGCAAGGTGTGTGAAAAGCATTTATGTATTTGCGGTGTTATGGTAGATGAAAATGGGCACCATGGTTTAAGTTGCCAAAGATGTGCAGGTCGCTTTCCGAGACACCATTCAATTAACGAGATCGTTCGTCGGGCCATGGTATCGGTCAACGTTCCATGCGTATTAGAACCGCCGGGTCTATCTCGAACGGATGGCAAGAGGCCAGACGGTCTTACGTTGATTCCGTGGCGGAGGGGTCGTTGCCTCTTGTGGGATGCTACTTGTGTTAGCACGTTTGCTGCGTCTCATTTGAGGCAGACGGTGTGTTCGGCGGGCTCAGCGGCAGAAAACGCTGCGAAGTTGAAGCACGCCAAGTACTCGGCCCTGGAGTCAATGTATGACTTCATTCCGGTAGTTGTCGAAACAGCTGGACCATGGGGCGCTGAGGCCCGCGACCTTTTTAGAGAGATAGGGCGAAGATTTAGAGAGAAGGGAAATGATCCCCGCTCTGGTTCCTGGTTGGTCCAGCAGGTCTCTATTGCCATTCAACGCGGCAATGCAGCCAGCATAAGGGGGACCTTTGGATCGACTAGGTTGCAGGGTGGACCTTAATTGTTTATTTGTGATTTTTAGACAATGCTTTTTGCTGAATTTTATTGATTTGACGTAGCTGCGCATGTGTATGACATATTTTTTTTAATGTAATTTTTGGTAATTTTATTCTACTGTGTGACACAAATAAAAATGTAATTTATTGATATTTGAATAAAATTATTTAATTTAAATTAGTTGTCAAGAGGCAAGCAATTAATTAAAAAATCATAAATAATACTACATAAAACATCCATTACACTCAATAGTAACAATTGTGTGGGTGTTTCAATTTAAGTTTTCGCATTATGCCTTTTTGAAATAGTGGACTATAAAGTATCAAGTTACGCATTAAGAGAGATATTTTGGGAGCTTGTAGAAAAATAATGTTTTAATATTATGTGATAAATGGAAGTGTTATATAAATATTTTCTTTTCTAATGCCAGTAATAATAACCAGTGGATAACAGCAAGGTACAGGAAACTATCAGTCCTATACCTGACGCCAATGACTCCAGAACTACGCTAATACGCCACTATACCGACATCTCCCAAAACTGGACATAGACGAAATTAAGTGGGCGCGGCTCTCAAACAGCTTGGTAGTAGAAAAACGCCCAGGGGAAATGGAGTCGAAGCTTTTTAAGCCAGGGGCCAACCAACGCCAAACGCCAAAGCCAGCCAACTTACGTTCTAAGGAACTAAACAGATTTTTCTGTTCCGTACTTCAGTAACATCGTGGTGGATCAAAAAACTAGATAAAACTCTTCTAAAGATTTACAGACCTCGTCTGCCCTAAGCCATATCTATAAGCTGTTTTCGAGAGTCGTACCAAATTATCTTAACACAAGATTGAATCCTTTCCAGCCACTGGACCAGGCTGAGTTTAGTAAAGGCTGTACACTAAAGAACATCCAGAGTAAGACAAATTATACAGAAGTCAGAATAATGTAATCAGGCCTCGTACTCAGCCTTTGTGGATTACGAGAAAGCCTTTGACTCCGACGTGACCTGAACTGTTCTGGAATTCTTACAGCGATGCTAATTTTTTGGCGATATATCGAGGTGCTATGGAGCCTGCACAAAATTGCATCAGTTACATTTCAAGTCCAAATTACAGACAGACAAGACCTATCTCGTGAACTGTAACGCTTTGTTGGCGAGGCGCGTGATATAAGTAATAAAAAATCATCTTTAATACAGCATAATTCAAAAAACGTGATCTAACTTTATTAAAATAACATCATAATACTAATAACTTATGTTTTAATAGCCAGTAAAACATATTCATACTCAGGTTTAGTGTTTTACTTAAAAATATATGTCATTGAAATTTAACGTAAGCACCAAAAAATTTGCAAATACATTTAAAATAAATTCAAATTGGTCCTTACGGTAAACTACAAATTGAATTTATTTATAAAATGGACTTAAGTCACAAAAATAAGTGTAAATGAAAAAAAACTACCTAAATTTTGTTAACGTATTCGCCAATTTTTTCAAGATATCGAGATTTTAAAGACACCAATCCATAGAGCGGAAAATTTGCAGTCGAATTGTATGTATAACTCAATATCGCCATTTTGGCGGTTACAGTAATTCATATTACGATTGACGATATACAGCATGTATTTGTTAATATATTATAGTTTCAGAGATATTGTTGTTACGATACTTTACGGCGGATAAAACCAATCTCAAAAATGGTAGCTCAACAATACGATTATTTAAGTTGTATAGTAGTAGGTAGCAAGTAAACTATTAAATTAGTATAATACCAATCTATACTAATATTATAAAGAGGAAAGATTTGTATTTTTGTATTTTTGGATGTTTGCAAGGGATAAACTAAAGAACTACAAGGCCAATTTCAACAATTCTTTCACCATTAAAAAGCTCAATTATTTTGGGGTAAAATGGGCTACTTTAAAATCCAGAAAAATGCACGATTTCCGGGAGATATGAGATAATTCATTATAGAAGGCGCTGATTTCATATAGAGGGCGCTGATTACTATGTAATGTAGCTCTCAGCTGGCAAGAATATTTAATGGAAAAACAATTGTGTTACTTTACAGGTTTGGATAATATTATTAAGAGGCTTCAAATAACAAAAAACAATATGATAATAATCATTTTTTAGAAGTTTCTATAGTCATTTTTATATATTTTTAATACATGAGCTCGATCTGTTGCCGACTGGATGATTGAAAAATGATGTAAAAATGACAATTGCCAACTTGCCAAAAGCAAAATTAGGCTACCCAGAGACGGCCGATTTTTGGTTTTTATCTATACGAGTTTCTTGAGTTGATTTTAATTTGCACGAAACTCACATTAATGTATCGTTTACCAACAAATATTTTTCCTTAAGAATTGGCGCGAAGCAATCTAGATAGCCAGTAACGTTTTTAATTGTTTTCATGAGAGTTACTGGTAAATAGAAGATAAATAATACATATTAATTTATTTCGTGCTCTGGCAAATCGTACCTAGCTACGCAGCATATTTATTTAATCTAAACATTATTGCACAGATGTAAAATATGATACATTCGTGGAATCTGATAACAAAGAAACGCTCATGGCTAGACGGCCTATCGTTAGGGCCACTACTCATCAACAGATGGCGCTGGCTGAATTCAAATATAAAAGCAACAATTAGGGCCCCTTCCAAAAGGATCTACAGCTTATGTTGTATCTTTACGAAAGTTTGTTTGTTTGCTTATTTTCTTCAAACAAAGTAACTAAGAAACGTTCGCTTTAAGTTTTGTATTAAATGATACGTCAAGGAATCTTGGCACTTGGCAGGTTAACTACTTGGCAGTAGATGGCGTTAATTAGTGAGATTTTACCTTGCTTTACTGTGTTGTTATAATACTTTTTATAGCATACTCTTACAATATTTCATACATCTACTCTTCAAAAGAGGGTGACCAAAGCGAATTTGCGAAAGAATAAAATTTTGAAAACAACTCAAATAACAGTAGTAAGTAGTATAATAGTATTATACTGTATTATTATGGTTGAGTTAAAAATGCATTATTAAGAAAACAATAAATAATATCTATTCGTCATAGCAAGCGCTTTAAAAGGAGTTAGTCAGTTTGCTACTATTGGTACAAAAGTGTTTCGTGATAACAACGCTTCGTTGTCCAATGCTACTTCGTTTTCATTAACATTTGAGCCATAACAAGTCCACTGCTGAGCATTTTAGATTTTAAAGATAAGCAGCACTTGAAACAGGACTTCTTGACGTAAAGTATGGTGCTGGGTTTCTGTAATTGTGACAACTCTGAGTAGAGCGGTAGTTGGTTGAGCTTGAAAAGTGCGGTGGCACCGGGAGATTCTTAAAGTCAAAGTAATTTATTTCTGTAAATTGGCCATCGAAGGCACTTTTACATGTCCCATTTTTTTCCCCTACCACCGCTTCGGGACTACACATTGGCTGGTGATAAGAAGAACCGGCGCAACGAACTCAGTCACCTTTAGAAAAGGAACAGTCCGGTGCGCCCGGTAGATCCAGTATCCTTTTGCTGCTGGCCTACCACTCCGTATCGGTGGACAGGACCAGTCGTTGCCCGGGTGATACGAGGCGCGCAGATACTTGAGTGCAGTAAAGCCGATCCACCGCCAGTATTGTATCGCAGCGCGCATACAAACAAAGTGGACACCCAATTTAACTAGGAAATGCGCATAATTACGTGGTTGATAAAACCTACCCCACTCCCTTAGCTACCTGTTCTAGCTCATATACCTTCTCATGTCGGCGTCGAAGTAACGCTGCTGTATCTGAGTGAAAGAAGTGCTTACGTCAAGGAATGCCGATCCAGAATATACTAGAGACATTACCACCGCAGCGACTTTCATCAAGATCCCCGAGCTGGACTGATAACAGCCTAAAAACCGACTTCAGTCGGAAGACAGCGTGGCAGTAATGTTGAGACAGCTTTGAAGATCCACAAAAAGACTTAATTGTGGATCCGACATCAAAGCCCGCTGGTTTTAGTTCTACACGCCAAGTATGGGTAAGGCTAAATTGGTTCAGGTCATGATGCGGGCGTACCAATCACCATTTTCATAAGTGGGGGCTGAAGCAGTCACCTGCGATTGTGTACCCCGTGGTATCCGTATCAAACCTTAGCTCACATTGCCAACGATTGAATCGATATTTAATTTGTAAGGCTTCTAGCAGCTCAACGCCACACGATATGATGATGACAATGAATAAATCCGCAGGACAAACTTTCTCGATGGTTGGCATCGACCAAAAATAAGAGTGCTTTTCTCATGGGCAATTATAATCTTGCCCTTTCTCGAGTAAGATCTCTTGAAAATCATAATGTTTTGTTGCCTCCTATATACCTACAAACAAATACCACTAATCATAGTTAAAGCTGTGAGGTAAAAATTAAAAAAGTAAGGCAAAACCTATTAATTTAAATGAAGCCCTTAAAAATAAAACTTGTCTAGCTGACCAGGCGAACTTCGTACCGCCAACGTGCCCTGTACGAGCAGTTTTTTGAATAATAAAATAAAATTGTCGTTTTTAGTATTTTCCTTGCAATTTTTCCAATAATTCTCATCGTGTAAACCTTACCTGGACTTACACGAAAATTTAAACATCAAATTAGCAAAATCAGTCCAGTCGCTCTCAATTTTTAGCGAGACTAATTAAATGAACAACAATTCTTTTATTAATTAATATAGATTATAAAAAATAAACCTATATTACCTACATAAATAATAATTAAAAATTACTACTTATGTCCTGCTTATAGACTCATCGAAGTACTTTACGTTAATTGTAACAAAGTTTCTCACATAAATGTCCACCTGGGCGAAGCCGGGGCGGGCTGCTAGTAATATAAAGGTAGAGGTAAAATTAGTATTTAACCAAAATTGCGTGGTCTTTAATTTATTCATAAAAGACTATAATAGCGGTTGCTTATATCGGATAATACATTTTATATTATTCAGCGCCAGTTATTCTGAAATTTCTCGTATTCCTAAAGAATGGTGCATTTTTTAAGATTTTAAACTAGCCTATGTTCATCAGAAATAATTTAGGGATCTAATGGTGAAAGAATGAAATTGGCTCAGTAGTTTTGGAGCCTAATCAGTCCATATAAACAAACAATGAAACCTATCCTCTTTATAAATATGAAACCTATCTATAATATTAGAATAGATCAACAAATTATACTATGAAAGGTTCTTACTTTGTAGAAAGTGATTCACATAAGAAGATTAAGTAAAATTGAAGTTGAGGTATGCCTGGCTCCACACAAAAAATCTAAATATTTACAAGAATTAAATTTCGTAGCTATTGCGATGGTGTGCGGGGGGCGGGGGGGAGTCCGAGCGCAACACAACACAGGTCCTACCTCGGCGACGTCTTACTGGACACTGGCGGGGCGGCTTGCACGCCTTTTGTGCATGGTTTTCGAGGTTTTTTAATCTTGGGTACCTAATAACATAACAAAATTGATTTTTTTTTACACCGAGACACTAGCAAATTTTGATCTTTAGTAAACTGCTTAATTTTTACATACTTGTATCATATAAAATCTTTCCAGAAAATCGATCCAAAAATCATAAAACGAACAATTTTTAAGAATTTTTTCTATCGAGCCAAGTTATTATTATCGTGTTTTGGTTTCACCGAGACATTAGATAAAGGATCAAATATTTTAATAGTATTTTTATTTTTCTTATAAGTTCCTTAGTTTTGTGAATAAATCCGTCGGAAGATCACTAAAAGTTAAATACTCCCGCCTTAAGCATTCACAATTTTTTGTAAACACCCCTATTTAAAGGCAATAAAGAATTTCAATTTGAATATAAAGCTTGTTTGATTGTTATTAGTTAAAATGAAATAATTAAAATAATTAGGTAAAAATTACTTACATAAATAGTTTAATTTATCCACATTTCATTCATTCAGGTGTTTAATTATGTGTTAAATTATTATTAAGCTGCATATTATGATTCGACTAAAATATCACGATGATCTTAGCATACTGCAAATATTTGATAAATGTCTTGCAATCTAAATGTTACAGTCAAAGTGATTAAATAGTTTTTAGACATAATGACTGGTTATTGTATATAATGACTAAATTGTCTAGACAATGTGATAAATTAATCGATATATCCAGATATAAACAACAGCAGGTCAAAGTTAGTCAAAGTAATAAATACGGCCCGACTTGCTTACAGCTTCATATCCTTCTGTTAATACAGGTGATAATGTAGTGGTGAAAAATCCTATTAAAGACCTTGCAAAAGCCGATGATCGAAGGAATGTATAAGTTAGGTACTAAGCATGGGATTTTAAATCAATGCAAGGAACTAGTTCACTGTTTGCAAATAAACGTTTAAAATCATTACAACTGTACAGTAAAATTCATTTTTAATTGGTGCAAATATAAAAAGTGTAAGGCTCTTGTGAAATTTTGTGTTACACAATGGCTTAACTTTTTATATTTGCACCAATTAAAAATGAATTTTACTGTACAGTTGTAATGAAACTAATTTTAAGCATAAAAAAATAAAACTAATTTGATATAAACTTTATAAACGACACATATACTTTTTTTGTTACTTTATCCAAATCTTTAAAGATATTTTATAAAATAGCTAGTTAATGTGATTAGTTCTAAGTCTATTATTACTTTGTCTAAATTGAGTAGCTGTTATATATAACGGCTGGATGGTATACATAATATGGATTTATTACCTTCACTGTTACATATATAATAAACTCATTGACACCTAACAAAAATAAAATACTTTTGTTGTTTACTTTTTATTCTCAATAACTTGTTACAAAAAAATTAATAATGAAACATCATGTATACTTTATTTTTAAAAGCAACACCATAAGTGCAGCTATACACTTAGGTGCATGACAATTTTCACAGACTACCAGTGCTACTTCGTTTGTATTGCGTTTAGACTACAGGATGTTTGCTATGATGTATTATTTTACGTAGAACGTTCAAATATACCTATATATAGAAAATATCTCAAACGAACATTTAATCGGGATATAAGGAATCTTCTGTGTTAGTCCAGATCATTTTCTATATGAGTAAAAATGTTATCTAAATCCGTTGGCATAATGTGATTGAATCACAAACGTCCAAACACCCTCAGAAACGTTTACATTTATAATATTAGTGGGATCACCACATTATCTGCCACACTAGGGGTCATATTATTTCGTACTTTTTTTTTTTTCTGTGGCAACACTGGCAATAAGATCTCGTCCTGAGAATTTTATTTAATTAATTGTTAAATTTTAATTTTGAGGCCTAATATTTATCGCTTAACGTACCTAAATGTGTAATTAGTGTTAAGAAATAATTTGTGAGATTAAAGTGTGTGTATTTTATGTGTATTGCGTATTTACTTATCGCCGGTGGACGATAGTGAATGACATTGCAAATTCGCAATTACAAAAGTTTCGTACCATTGTTATTCATTGTTCTCTGTTCCAATTAATTTATATAGCAAGTTAATTACATTGTTTAATGTTCATAAATAAACAGTAAGTCGATTTACTTTCTATTGTGATATTGACATCACCCTCGTTGAGGTTATATTTTCAAACTGAAATACTTAACCACATAGATAATAATTGATCTATCGATTCATTGGAGTAATCTTTCATATCGTGATACATTATTATGCTTACTCGCAAAGCCTATGCTCGCCAGGAGGAGTCAAAACTCTTACTGGCTTTGAAGGAACTGAAGGCATCCAAGGAGTTGGTTGAGCAATTGAGTAGTGAAAGAGAGGACAATGAAAGGGAACTAATGGAAGTATGGAATAAAAATACTAATTTAAAAAAGAGATGGCTGAGCTGCACTCCAACTTTTTGTTAGTTGTTAACGAGCGGAATAAACTTCAATCCGTGATTGATAGGTTCGACCAGTGCAGCGAAGAATATGAGCTCAATTTAAAACGCATGTCTTTGCTTCATCAAGACCTCAATGACGCCCAGGACCACATCCTACACCTGGAGACAGAGAAGCAAGATCATGTTGACTACCAAACTAATTGTTTATTTAATAAATTAGTTGGAAGTGCGCCCAGCCCCCTCCAAACTTTATCTAGCAATAAATCAGTTACAACCATTGATTTAACAGGTGACATAACTTTAAAATCCCCTTATCCTGGTTGCCTTGCTAAATTAAGTAAAAATAAAATTAGGAAATATGTCAAAGTTAATAACTTTATTAAAAGAACTCAGAAATTAATCAAAAAGCAGAAATGTTTACAGTCTTACACCAAACAAATAGATGAAAGAAGAAAATTAGGCGATAAACTAGATCTGTACTCTATTTTATTAGAAAAAAGTGTGTCTGACTATGAAAAAAATACTGTTGTCTTTTATTTACGCGAACACGATACATTTAAATGAAACTACTTTTACGGATTATTTCGTAAAATTAAATAATTAATTATTTTATTTAAATCGCGAACTAATCCGTAAAAGTAGTTTCATTTAAATATGAAAAAAATGTTCAAAACTTAGAATTAGAATTATGTAATCTTAAGAAATCATTAGATGTAATGACTCAGCGCTATGTTATCACAAAAAAAGAGTGTGGTGAACATATCTTGGCTTTGACGAGCCTCGTGTCGTCCTGTTGTTGTAATAATATAACTTTAAATGAAAGTTGCTCACTTGGCTCTCAGTTAGAACGTGAGTCACCAGTTACTCTAAAATTAAAAAAAAAAAAGTATTAACTCAAGCCATGTCTCCGTTGGTTCCCAAGCAAAGAAAAATCATATAAATAGCCCTGTAAAATCAAGTTTGGTTATGTTCAGCGATAGAATAGGAAAAAATATGGGCCCTTTACTGAACACATACTTGGGACAAAGTGTTATTAATCACTGCATGCCAGATTCAACATTTGTTGATATAATAATTATGTTGTGAATTATAAATTTGATAAATATACAACTTTACTGATATTAATAGGTGATAGGGGCAATGTAAACAAAAAGGACTAGACAAAATATTTAGACTCATTGCAATTGTTAAATGTAAATAAAATTGTGATGTTTACACTCCCCTATAGCGTCAGTTTGCCACAGGAAGAAAATAATATTCGCTACAAAATGAATCTTTGTTTAAATACCATGACATATAATTCTGATATATTTCATATTATTGACATAAATAATTTCATTAAAAATAATCAATATCATTTGACCAGGGATAAATATTATCTCAGTGGAAAAATCAAAAGACAGATAGCAATGTCGCTATCATATTATATTAATTATTCAGCCAAGAACTTGACTACCAAATCTGCTTCTATTGAACAGAGTAATGGCATGTTAAGCCACACCTTGGAATCCGTTCCAAGTAATAATAATATACATTTAAATTAAATAATAAGACAATAGAGGAAATCTCTTGCAGTAATCCTACAATGACAAAGGAAAAGTCTAACTGCCTCAATATTGTTCATCAGAATATACAAGGCTTTTCTTGCAAAGAACTGGAATTAACATTATATTTACAAGACATGAATATACATGTCCTCTGTCTTACTGAGCACTGGCTTAAGAAATGTGAAGTGCTCATAGGGATTGAAAATTGGACAGTCATTAGTTTGTTCAGTAGAGAGTCAGCTCAAAGAGGGGGATCACTAATTCTTATTAAAAACAATATTAAGTCCAAAGAACGCACAGACATCGTGGCACTCTCTATAGAGCAAACTATTGAACTAGCATGTGCTGAGCTAGAGCGGTATATCATTGTTAGTGTATATAAACCCCAATCAGCAGATTACCCTCTTTTTGAGTCCACCATGGAAAGGGTATTAAATATATTATCAAAATCTAATAAGAAAATAGTTGTATGTGGAGACTTTAACATTGATTTATTAGAAGAAACTCAAAACTCTGTAAGGTTCTTAAATCTTTTCAAATCCTATAGTTTAATTTACCTTTTTAATGAACCTACTCGAATCACTCCTACAACAGCTACTTGCTTAGATAATATTTTCTGTAATTGTGAAGTTATGCAATAAAAAAAGTTTAATAAAAAACTAAAAACCGACTTCAAAATGAAACTGAATGAACGAAAAATAACATTGACTAAAACATACCTAATCAGTTCTTTTTGGAGTCGGTGCCAGCCATCGAGAGTTAAAATGTGTTCATTCGCACCGACTCCAAAAAAAACTGATTAGGTATGTTTAAGTCAATGTTATTTTTCGCTTTTTAGTTTCATTTTGAAGTCGGTTTTTAGTTTTTTTTAAACTTTTTTTATTTTACAATTTTAAGTGTTAAGTCCTCTATTTTTTAACTTCGCCAAAAATTACTTTACAGCAAAGTAACCTTAACTAATATTGGTCCTCTATGGACCCCCCATCCAATGGTATGATAAAAATAAGGTGTTATAAAGGGTCAATTTTTCGACGAAAATTTTTAAGTCTTAAGAAAAGGGTTTACCTACACTCCAACCAGAACGGCGGCTATTTTTGTGTCGTAACTATAGGATAAGGTCTCGCGTTAAATAACAGGTTAAATTAAGAAAGGAACTTTCAAATTTTTTTTCGTTACTAGGTGTGCGGGTACGCCCCCAGTAAATAAAAATTGGCGGTCTGGTACCTCATAAGCTCCACGTCTGCTCAACACACTGCGAAATACGTTCTGTCGACAAATTGCAGTATTATCTTCTAACTCCTATCCGTTAAGGAGTTCTGTGGCTTCCATCATCAGGTCAGCAACATGACATGATGATTACCAGACCCAAAAATCAGCATCGAGTCAGAAAATATATGCTAAACATTATGGGTGCCTATAAAAATTGAGGGTTGCCTTCGATTTCCCAGGGATCCCATCATCAGAATCTGACTTGGTGGAAATGGGACCACTTCGGAAGTATACCCTTTCAAATTAAAAAATAAATTTTGAAATCGGTCCATAATTGACGGCGTAATCGCGTAACATACATACAAAAAAAATAAAAAAACAACAACATTCAGACGAATTGAGAACCTCCTCCTTTTTTTTGAGGTCGGTTAAAAATCAATTATAAACTGCCTAAGATCAGATTATAATGGACAAATAGCCACATTTGAGCACCATCATGTTTCACCAACGGTGGATATTATTTGTAGGCCAATCACTGCTAATCAATTGGATAGATTTAAGAAAAATATTGGTTATGGAATAAATGTATTAACAGTGACACTACGGATGTGTCGTATGAAAATTTGTTTGGATTGATTAAAGATGAGTTTAACAACATATAAGCAAAAACTCCTTAAAATAAATACAAATAAATGTAAATTCAGTAACTGGGCTACGGCTGGAATTCATAAAAGTAGGAGAAAATTATATGTATTGTATGACGTAAAAGCGCAAACTCAAGACCCTAAAATTATTGAACATGTCAAAAAATAATCTAAAATCTTTAAAAAAGTATGTTCAATGGCCAAATCAAATTACATTCGTAATACTATTGCTAGCTCCAAAAATAAAATAAAAGCCACTTGGAACATTATTAATAGAGAAACATGCAAAACTAAACAATCAGATCGCACATTTAGCCTTAATGTTGATAATAAAATTATTCAATCGGACAACGAGGTAGCAAACGCGTTTAAGGATTTTTTTTCTAATATACCTATTGCTACAACTAGTAAATTAAACTCTTCACAAGGTCTTGCAGAAACTTTTTTGAAATCAAATGTCGAGGAATGCAGTTCTATTCTAAATTTCAGGCATATAAATCCCGAAATTATTGTTAAAACTTTTAGAGAGCTAAATTTGAAAAAAAACGGAAGATTTATGGGGCATTTCAATTAATATAATCAACCATATAATTGATAGTATAGCAACGCATCTCGCTTGTATATTTAATCAGTGTATTGATGAAGGTTCATTTCCTAATTTAATGAAATACAGCAAAATCATACCCATATTTAAATTCGGAGATAAAAGTGATCCCTCTAACTATAGACCGATATCAATACTACCAGCCCTTAGTAAAATATTTGAAAAAATAGTGTTTAATCAACTCTTATCACACTTTAGAATGAACAAACTATTGCATGAGAATCAGTTTCGTTTTACCAAGGGTAGAAGCACAACTGATGCGGGAGTTGCACTCATTAAGCATATCTTCGATGCGTTTGAAAATAAGCAAGATGCTTTAGGGGTTTTTTGTGATTTGTCTAAGGCTTTCGATTGTGTTGATCACAAAACGTTATTAATGAAATTACGGCATTATGGTGTCTCAAATGAATCGGAATAGTACATTATGATACAAGTGTGCTACGTTGGTCATTATACACGAGGCATTATTATAAGCGCGAGCCGCAGGCGAGCGCGGTAAGGAAGCCGAGTGTGATAATGATCAATGCACACGAGTTGCATACGACGTTTTTCAACACAATTGCGAGGAAAAAACAAACTTAAATCTAAAATACCTTCTCCGAATATGACTTGGCGTTTTTGCTGTTTTTCTATGCATTTTGGCGGCAACAGGCTATCACTCGCGTTTCGTACCTCGATAAGTATTTCCGACGGGGTTGAATAACATTTTACTCGTCTTTACTATTTAAAGTAGACATTTTTGATAGTCATTAACCACACAGCAACAACTTTACCAAATAATAATGGAAAATAGCACGTATGTTTTGTTTTTTTCGCGCGCCGCAATTTCGATGCGCGCGCAGGTTCAATAATGGCACAGGAAAAACTGGCTGTTCAGCCGAGTAGCAGCAATTTAAAAAATAAAATAAACTATAAATTATTGTTTCTAAAAATGATAGTTAAGTTAGTTTGTGTTTATTTATATACAATTTAATAAAATGAAATATTTATTTGTCATCTTAACCCTTAAATAATGTAATATTCGTAAAATATTCAATGTTCTTAGACACAAACTTTTGCTGGATTTTTTAAAAAAAAAGTTTACATTACCGCACTAGTGCGATAATCTTTTTACAGCACAAGTGCGTAATATGATGAGTTATGATACTAAAAACGGTGTTATAAGAGTGAATTTACGAGCAACTGTGTTGAAAAAATTGTTAGAGTCATACCTCACACATAGAACGCAAACAGTTAATGTCAATGGAACTGACTCTTCCGGGACCCTATTACGCATGGGTGTGCCCCAGGGCTCTATATTGGGACCTTTATTATTCCTGATATATATAAATGACCTTCCTTACTTTACTAAAGACCTTTTTGAGATAGTATTGTTTGCAGATGATACATCAATGATTTTTAAAACTGACAGAGGTAAAGCTGCCTTTGACGATGTGAATGATACTCTCTCTCAAGTAGTACGATGGTTTACTGCTAACAATCTATTACTTAGTGCAAAAAAAACCAAGCTTATCAAATTTACTATGCCAAATGTGAGGCAGGTCAGTACGCATATTAATATGTCAGACGATCATATAGATGCAGTCAATTCAACAACCTTTTTGGGAATTACAATAGACTCCCGACTGCAATGGGGTCCCCATATAATTGCCTTGTCAGGAAGGCTCAGTTCGGCGGCTTATGCTGTGAGGAAAATAAGGCTTTTAACTGATGTCGAAACGGCAAGACTAGTATACTTTAGTTATTTTCATAGTTTGTTGTCGTATGGTCTATTGCTATGGGGCTCAGCTGCTGATATTGAGTCAATCTTTGTGTTGCAGAAAAGAGCTGTACGTGCAATATACTGTCTTGGGCCTCGTGACTCTCTGAGGGAGGTCTTTAAATAATAATAATAATAATAATAGTAGGCGTCGGGAAGTGACGACCCCATCGCCCACTGGTTAAGCAACTAAGTGACAGATAGTTGCTTAACCAGCGCAGTCAGTCTGTACCCTAGCGACTGGTGCTAGAGCCGGTGCCAGTCGCATTACCCAGGGAAATGGGACAAGACGGCTCCCTCGGAGGGAATAAGCGAGACTCCGATGGTATCTCGCTCACTATGATGATGGCGGAATATAGAGAGCGCATAGGGCCGCTGCCTGGGGGTGATCGCCGGGGCGCGTCTGGAGCTGGCGCTGGACGTGGCAGCATGCGGGCCGCCAGCACTACCCGACTGGGCCGACCACCTGCCGAGTCACCACCATCATCGCCTTCAGTGCGCTTGGCACCAGCAGGGGCTTCCCAGCCCCAGCAATTGGTGCCCGCCACTGGAGGTACAAGGCGCATGAGGTGGAATACAGCAATGAATGCGAACCTCATGCGCGCTTACTACGGAGCGACAGAGGGAGAAACCGGCAGGACAGGTTATCGCGCACGGATGCATCGCATATTTCTGCAGCTGGAGCCAAATTTGTCAGTCGCCGAACAAAACCTGTCGGATAGAGCTCGGTGGATATTGCGGTCTAACATCTTTAGCACCACTGAGCTCGAACAATTGCGAAGCGAGGCTGTTTCCTGCGCGCCACCCGCACCCACTGAGCGGACTGCCACTCCAGAGCCTTCTGGCGGCGAGAATATGGTAGTCGAAGACGAGCCGGTGGTAGCTGGTGGCGCGTCGGATATAGTCGCCCAGGATTTAGAGCAAATGAGGAGGATGTTAGAGGAGGCGATTTTGGAGTACAGTAATACTCCCCTGGAAAAGAGACCAAGGCTTCCGAGGCTACCACTCAGTGTTCGGATCCGGGATGTCGTTGAGGCCGTAAACCAGATGATGCCCCAGCATTTGGAGAGCAGCTCTGGCCTGGCTGATACCAGTACGATTCTCTTCAGTGCAGCAATGACGGTGTGCCGATTCACAGGCATCCGAGTTGCACCAAGTCCAAGTGCTGCACGTACTACTCGCAGGAGTAATACTGTACCAGCCTGGAAGAGGAGAATCGAACAACGTATCGAGCAAGCCAGAGTCCTCATCGGCAAACTGACGTGCTTCCGCTCGGGCAATACCAGGCCAAGGATTGTGCGCTTTGTCAGGAGGGAGTTTTCTGGGATAACAATTAATTTGGCTAACCCAGAGTTTGCTCGGAAACTGACAGAGCGCATCGACGAGCTGAAGCAGAAGATCGCTGCGTGGGCGAAGCGTATCAGAAGGTACTCTGAAAGGGTTGAGAGATACGAGCAGAATCGCCTTTTCGGGAGTGACCAGAGAAAGTTCTACAAACGCTTGGAGAGCTCTGAACCTCGCAATACTGGTGCAAGACCGAACAAGGCCGAAGTTGTAAGTGGCCTTTGGTCAACACCAGTGGAGCATAGCGAAGGACCCTGGATTGGCGCGATAGAGGAGGCGTGTGCATCAGTTCCTCTGATGTACCCTGTCTTCATCACTGATGAGGACGTAGCCACTGCAGTACGTCGAGCCCCGAACTGGAAAAGTCCGGGACTGGATGGCCTGCAGAGTTACTGGCTAAAAGGATTCTCGGTATGCCATGCTACCTTGGCCCGCCAATTTCAGGAGGCGCTAGAGACAGGAGCTCTCCCGAACTTTCTCACTACTGGGGTCACTCACCTAGCTCCTAAAACACAAAACACCGCGGACCCGAGTAAATACCGCCCGATAACGTGTCTGCCTACCATCTATAAGACACTAACATCCGTTCTGAGCGCCAAAATTCGTGATCATATAGACGCGAATCGTCTTATGTCTGACGCTCAGAACGGATGTCGGGCTGGTAGTCGCGGTTCAAAGGAGCCTCTCCTCATAGATGCTGTCGCTGGCCAACTGGTCAAACGCAATCGCCGGAACTTCTCTGCTGCCTGGATTGACTACAAAAAAGCATTTTACTCAGTCCCCCATACATGGCTAAAGAGGGTCCTCGAACTGTATAAAATTGATTATACGGTTCGACACTTCCTCGAGAAATGTATGGAGCAATGGAGTACAATGCTTAGTCTCCAGGGCGAGAGAATGGCGGATGCTGAAGACCGAATAAGCATTAGGAGGGGTATATACCAGGGCGATTGTCTGAGTCCACTTTGGTTCTGCCTTGCCCTGAACCCTCTAAGCAGATTGCTGGAGAATTCGGGGACGGGATTTCAGTTTCGGAGAGGGAGAGATCGGGTGTCGCACCTTTTTTACATGGATGACCTGAAGCTGTTAGCCCCAACAGCTCCGAAGCTGAGGGAGCTACTAAACATTGTTGTTGATTTTAGTGGCTCCATCAGAATGGAGTTCGGGGTTGATAAGTGTGCGGTTATCCATGTGACGAGGGGAAAGATTACTCGGTCGCAGGAGGTTAACCTTGGTGTCGTCCAACTGCAAACATTTTCCGAAACTGATACGTACCGGTATCTGGGTATGTCACAGAGTATAGGTTTGAGGGAATCGGACGTAAAACAGTCTGTTGGTGGAGCCTTCTTCGACCGCCTTACAAAGGTGCTTAATAGTTCTTTGTCGGGGGTCAACAAGGTCAAAGCCTATAACGGATGGGTTATGCCTATTCTCTTATACACCTTTGGCATTCTCAGATGGACTCAGGCCGAACTAAACGCTCTGGATCGGAAAGTCCGCACAACTATGACACTACATAGAATGCATCACCCCAGATCGTTGGTCATGAGGCTGTATATCCCGAGGAAATGTGGTGGTCGAGGCCTGTTAAGTGCTAAAACCATGCACGACCGCGAGGTATCTAGCCTCAGAGCGTATTTCCTAGCAAAGACCGACACAACGATGCATTGTGATGTCATAGAATGTGATAAAGGACTCACCCCTCTTGATCTGGCCAACGAGTCATGGCAGCCGTCGGCGATACTAAGTGTCTCTGATCGCGAGACCGTATGGAAAGGGAAAGAGCTGCACGGACGGTTTTTCAAGGCTTTACACGAGCCCCACGTGGACCAAAAAGCTTCCGTGCATTGGCTGCGCTTTGGAGACCTCTTTGGGGAAACCGAGGGGTTTGCTTATGCAATACAAGACCAGGTTATCAGGACGAACAATTACCGAAAGTACATCATAAAGGATGGCACAGTGGACATTTGTCGGGCCTGTCGCCATCCTGGAGAATCACTCCGTCATGTGGTTTCGGGTTGTTCGGCTCTTGCTAACACTGAGTATCTGCACAGGCATAACCAAGCAGCCAAAATTCTCCACCAAGAGCTCGCCCTTAAGTACGGTCTCGTGAGCCAGAGACTACCCTATTATAAGTACTCGCCGGAGCCAGTACTCGAAAGTGACAGTATCCGGCTCTACTGGGACCGGCCCATCATCACTGACAGGACTATTCTTGCGAATAAGCCTGATATAGTGCTGATGGACCGGGCGCAATCGAAGGTGTTTTTAGTGGACGTCACTATCCCTCATGACGAGAACCTTGTGAAGGCCGAGACCGAAAAGCAACGCAAGTACTTGGACCTAGTACACGAGGTTACCGAAATGTGGGAAGTGGCGTCCACTGAAATCATACCAATTGTTATATCGGCATACGGGTTAATCCCAGCCACATTAGGTTCACACCTGAAAAGGCTGGGATTCATCGGCGGCTCGCTTCCAGCAAAGATGCAGAAAGCGGTGGTGCTTGATACCGCACGCATCGTCCGCCGATTTCTCTCTCTTTTGCCCTGAACCCGGCCAAATGTGCATCTGCCGGTCATTACCGCCCAAGAGGCGAGAGGTTTTCGGCCTATGGAGTAATAATAATAAATCATTTATTTGCCAGAATATGGTACAAAGGTAGGTAATATCAATAGATTCCAGCATATTCTATCGCAATGCGACGTGCAAATATTATGTCAACGTATTAATTACAAAAGTTCTGTCGATTATTATGCGTATTTAAATGTCAAAATTACAGTTTTAAAATTAGTACAACATTCTTTATGGCAACAACATTTCAAACATGCAATAAGATTAAAATTATGTCAAAATATTATATAAATGTCAAATTTTATCATTCAAGAACTCATTAATTGTATAGTACATTCTTTCCTTTAAAAAGTTGAATAGTTTATTTTTGAATTTCGTAAATGTTAGTAATTTTAATTCATCTGGAAATTTATTAAATATTTTTATAGCCATACAATAAACGTTTCTAGAGTACAATACCAACTTTTGGGGAGGAATTGTTAAATTTTCGCCTTTTCTGCCTCTGTACCCACTAAACTCTTTATTCTTTTTAAATAAATGAGTATATTTTTTTAAAAAAATCCCTACTTCAAAAATATACAAGCAGGGAAGTGGTAAAATGTTTAAAGCCTTGCGCCACAAATCGATCGAATACATTTTTTCTGAACCCTAAAAGCTCTAAGCATGTCAACCGAGTTACCCCACAGTATGAGACCATATCGTAAAGCAGACGAAACATATCCATGATATGCCATAACCGCTGCTTCTTTAGACGCTACTTGCCTAACTCTGTTTAGTGCATATACGAATCTGTCAATTTTATTAATAAAGAGTCGATATGGTCTTTCCAGTTACACAGTTCGTCTATGGTTATACCTAAGAATTTCGTCGCATTAATATGTTCGACTTTCAAATTGTCATAATTTATGTCAAGTTTTTCGTCATTAATGAATTTTGCTTTAAATTTAATATATTTTGTTTTGTCAATATTTAGATTTAAATTATTAAGTCTTAGCCACGTTACTATTTTACTAAGATTTATATTGGCAATGTTGGCTAGCTCTTCTTTTTTTTTGCATTTGACAACAAGAGTGGTATCGTCCGCAAAAAGTATACACTTTTGATTTGTAACATTCGGTAGGTCATTTATATCGGGTGTAAAAAAAGGCTTTACCAAGCCGAATACCACATATTCTACGTATTATTACGATCATTTTTTTCTTTTACACTATACCTGGGAAATGACGGGTTACAGAGTTATTGACAGTCAAAGTTAAAAATTTTTTTCAAAGATTTTTACAAAATTGACTTCTGTTTGATAATTCTAAACTTTGTTACAAAGAAACATGATAAAAATTTTCAGTCCTTCTTTCATAAAAGGCCTTTAAAGGGCACAGCCGGCAATGAATCGTGCGCAGTGCTCTCGCGACACCCGCTCGCCCGCCGACCGCTTACACACACAGGCATAGTCAGTGGCGTGCGCGCTATACATTGCGGGTTAAAAATAAGTTATGTTTTTTGATACCCAAAAATTAAAGTCATTTCCCAGCAATTATTTTTTTTGCATTCTACTTGGTTTTATGTGTAGAACTCGTGGTTTAAGGCTTCGTTAAGCCTTTTTTTACACCCTGTATATAGCAAAAACAACAAAGGACCCAATACACTGCCCTGGGGGACACCGCAACGGTTATAGCGGTAGGAAGAAGAATATATATTTTTTACATTACCAGATAGCCGGGCGATTTCTATACATTGTTGACGTTCCGACAAATAGCTTTCCATCCAGGACAAAGCAGTTCCTCTTATCCCATACCTTTCCAATTTTTTAAGAAGCAATTTGTGAGAAACGAAGTCAAATGCTTTGCTCATGTTTAAAAATATTGCCAGTGTATGCATTTCGTTATTAAGATTTTGTGTTACTTCTTTAATGAGGTGAAAACAAGCTAGAGTCGTTGAGCTGTTTTTTCGAAATCCATACTGTTCATCTTTCAGCAACTTTTCCATTGAGATGAATGATGATATTTTATTGTACATAACCTTTTCAAATATTTTTGACAATATGGGTATTAAAGTAATGGGTCGATAATTTTTTAATTCGTTATGGGAGCCATTTTTATACAAGGGTTTCACAACGGATCGTTTTAGTTCCTTTGGAAACAAACCCTGTTCGATTGACAGATTTACGAGGTGAGCTATGGGGGAAGAAATAAAGATAGCACATTTTTTTTATAATATTTGTGTTGATACCGTCATAGCCTGTAGAGTTAGTATTTTTAAGTTCTTTAATTATTTTAAATATGTCATTTTCATTAATAGGTGATAAATATATACTTTTATGGTGAAATGGTATATTATGTAATGCATCGTTAAGTTCAGTTTCCTTGTCATTTGGAGTTTTATTAGTCAAGTTTATAAAATAATTATTAAATTCGTCACTTATTTCTTGGGGATTATCAATATATTTAGTTTTTAGTTTTAATTTTTGGATGTCATTTTTAAAGTCTACGTTTTGCGTGTATCTTTTTAGTATATCCCAAGAAGTTTTCCACACATTTTTTGATTTTGCAATATATTGTGTATTTGTATTTTTTTGCGCTTGTTGTATACATTTTTTTAGTATGCTTGTGTAGTATTGGTAGTGTTTTTTAGTTAAATTTTTGTTAATTGCATATAATCGATATTTAAGGTATAGCTGTCTTTTACGAATGCAGCAACGTTTGATACCTTTAGTAAGCCAAATATTTTTGAGTGGTGGTGGTAGTTTTTTAACGATTTTTACTTTGATCTGTGGAAAACACAGATTAAAGAAAAGAATAATGAGATCATGGAAACATTTGAAAGCGTCATATTAATATCACTTTCATGATATACTTCACTAAATGATAAGGCTGCGATACAGTCAACAAATTTTTTGATGTTGTCTTTACACATATCACGCCTATATTCAAACCAACAATTAACTTTTTTCTGGTATTTAGGGTCTCCATCAACTTCAAAAGAAACACTTTGACCTGTTTCGTGGTCAGACAAACACAACAAATGAATTTTAGATTCAATATTTTGATTCAGATTGCTAGTGATCAAGTCCAAACAAGCGTTTTTACGGGTGGGATTATTTATATGATTTATAAAATTGTAATTGCTTAGTAGACTTTTTAGACCTTTAGTGTGTTTATTATTGTGCATCATGTCTATATTCCAGTCCCCGCATAATATAAATTTTTTATTATGTTTTTTTGATAAAACATTCAGTAGAGACTGAAATTGTTGCAGAAAGACATCTAGCTTTGAATTTGGAGTTCTGTAAATGCATACAATTATGAGGCTGTATTGTATAACTTCCACTGCACAACACTCAAATGTAAAAGGCATAGCCTGAGAGATTTCTATTTTTCTGAAGTCTAAATCATTTTTTATTAGAATACAGGTGCCACCTCTACGTTCGTCCCTACAGAAGGAAGCGACTAATTTAAAGTTGTCAATGTGTAGATTTTTTTCAGGGCCTTTCTTTATAAAAGATTCAGAAAAACAAATAAAATCAACACTGCCCAGCTCTTTATTTAGATCATTTAGTGTTACCTCGAATAAATCCTGCTTGCTTAAGATACTAGCAATATTCTGGTGGAGTAATGTCAGTCGAGTCTTCGGAACGAAAAAACTGCAAATCAGTTCGATTACTTGACTTACGTGTTAGTTTAGGAAAATAATATGGTATTAATGTTTGCTTCGCATGTTTGTTATTTTTATATATTTTTCCATTTTGTATCTCAGATAATTTATTTGTGTGTGTAGGGCCTATATTTTGATATAATAAAGATTTTACTTTTTGCGGCGCGAGATACTCATTTTTATAGTGTAAATAATCGATTTCAATATTAATTTTAAAGCATAATTCTTGTAAATACATCTTACTATCTTTTATCTGTATAAATTTACAATTGTCATAATTTTTTATTAGCATCTCAATATTATAGTTTAGCAAATTTGTGTTTAGGTATGGATTATCAAGAACATTTACAACGAATACATTGAAATCTCTTAGTTTATACAGGGCTGTTCCTAATTCTGATAATAAACCATAAGGATTTTTGTCATTAGATCCAGTAGCCAACACCACTATGTCGCCTTTCCGGAGAGTTGCTTTTATATTCTCGCAGGAGTTTAAAACTTGGGTGCATGTCGCTCCTGTCTTCATCGTAGTAGTAATTGTGTAAGGATCGTTTAAAACACAATTTCGGCTATTATGTATTTTTTTCGATAATCCTTTAATTTGATCGTCGCCAAGGATGAAAATCTGGGACTGTGTTTTAATGTCCTTGGTGTTATCAGTGCAATTTGTTGCTATGTCGTTATTTATATTGCTCGATGAAATCGTTTCTTCGACTGTATTGTTGTTATATGGTTTATTTTGTGTAGTGTTATTGAATATAACAGACTTATTCATGTGTAAAGGGGATGTTCTCGCTACATTAGTGCATTATATGCATAATTTTTTGTCGTACTGGAGTTGTTTTTGTGTTTTTATGTCCGAAGTCACTACTGATTGCTTTCAATAATTTAATTTGTTGTTCTTGATTTTTTAATCTTTTTTTCAATTCCATATTTTCTAAACTGAGATTGTTTATTTCTTGGTCTGCTCTCTCCAATGAATATTTTAATGTAGCAATTTCTCTTATGTATTCTTCAGAATTTGATGTATCGATAATTTGAGATTCACTTTGTATGCTTAACATAGTCGTGTCTAATATCGTCGAATTCAAAACATGTTGGGAAAGTCTCGATAGGTCTAATTCCGATCTTGATCTTGGCATTTTGTTGCGAATTGTCACATTCTCCATTTTATAAATATATATATGTATATATTTATATGAAAAAATAATGATGATAATAAGAAAAAAGAAAAAAAAAAGGATTTTATTTTATTTTGTCAGAAATCAAAATAAAAAATAAATGGTTTAAGTATGACTCGAACTCGTATTCTTGGGAAGATGAGCGCGAGCTCGGTCCGTCGTTGTATCCTCCACGCTACGGTGACAGCAATGACGAGTGATGAAAATTCTGTACGGATGGTTCTGTTATAGTTTGCATGAATCGTTTTATGACCAAATAAGGTAATGTTGGGTTTTTGAACGCGGTCACTCGATGAGTCACACAAAAACGGCACTCGATAACTTGGTTTTGAATATGTTCGAACTGCTTTTAAAACACTAAGGACACTTTGTTTGATACAGAATTTTAGCACAAATTTTAACGTTTTTTAAAACAAATCTCTTGGTATATTTTTTGAATAGAATAATCCACTTTTTACCACTATAAACAATAAAAAAATACGGAGCTGAATAGATTACGTGCGCTCGGGTGCACTCGCGCGCCGCGTAGTTAAGATATTAACAGTAGCGTCACAATACATTTTTGACAATATTATGTATGTTAGAAAAAACCTAAGTTCGTTTAGCCTTAAATATGATTCACATCATTATAATACTAGAAATAAAAATAAACTTGCCGTTCCGAGCTTCAGATTAAAGAAAGTGGGTAATTCATTTTTGGGGAAATGTATAAAAATATTCAATAAAGTACCACAAACTCTTGTTGACTTACCTGTTTATAAGTTCAAAAACCACATTAAAAAAATCTTTATGGAAAAAGGATACTACAAAGTTGAAGATTACTTGAACGACAAGAGTGAATAAAGAATTTCATTTCATTTCATTTCATTAATACAACGCTGGGTGTATTCCATGATTCAGTCACACTTGGGACCATATTTCTACAACGCTGGGTGTATTCCATGATTAAGCCACACTTAAGACCATATTTCTACAACGCTGGGTGTATTCCATGATTAAGCCACACTTGGGCCCATATTTCTACAACGCTGGGTGTATTCCATGATTAAGCCACACTTGGGGCCATATTTCTACCACGCTGGGGTTATCATATAATTACGCCACACTTGGGGCCATGCCACGCTAGGGGTACAACAAAATTGCGCTACACTGTAATCACAAGGTAATGTTTGCGTTAAGTAAAGTCCAAAGCCTTAGGACTCAGAAAATTAAGCTCAATTAATAGGATATCCACACCAACGAAGAGCATAGATACATAAATATGCGACTCAAAATCTTAATTACCACATCTAAAATTGTCAGTAAGCACCTAGGCTATAATATGAATATGATAACAAGGAAAGCAAGAAATAACCTCAATGTTATTAAATCTGGATAAGACTCATCACTGTTTGAACTGGCATCACAATTCAAGCAGCTATCTTCAAAGTATGTAATCCACGGTTTCAAATGATCAGCAGCAAATTTGTATTTGCTATTCGAGTGTCCTTCAATGTTCATTCTGTTACAGGCATCTTCTAAATAAATCGGTATAATAACTAATTAAAATGTATTAATACGGAATAACGCGCAAAAGCACTAGTACGATGCGTAGAACGAAGGACGCTTTCGCCACACTGTAATCACAAGGTAATGTTTGCGTTAAGTAAAGTCCAAAGCCTTAGGACTCAGAAAATTAAGCTCAATTAATAGGATATCCACACCAACGAAGAGCATAGATACATAAATATGCGACTCAAAATCTTAATTACCACATCTAAAGGTGTCAGTAAGCCCCTAGGCTATAATATGACAGTTTAGGATAACAAGGAAAGCAAGAAATAACCTCAATGTTATTAAATCTGGATAAGACTCATCACTGTTTGCATTGGCATCACTAGTCAAGCAGCTATCTTCAAAGTATGTAATCCACGGTGAACGGGCGGGAAGCAAGTGCTTATAGGGCACCGCCCCCGACGTCCGGAATATAAGGTCAGACGAGAACTAACTCCCTAGAAAGCGTAGAGTCCCTTTACTCCAAGACACTAAGTTCCTAGAGCCCTAGCCCCACCTAACAATAAATACTTAAATATAATAAGGATAATAAGAGGGAAGTGATAGCTGCTCCCAGGTCGCCCAGGGTAGCAGCGTTAGGACGGTAGGTAGGTGGTGTGGACCCGCTGCCAGTCTGGCAGACTCACCAGACTGATCATATTGACGGCTAAGGGTGTCTTGGCCGCAGCGGAGGGAAATGAGAACCAACACGGATGGTTGATATCTGATTTATTTGGTGTAAAAGTTATGTTTATATATAAATGATACAGTATGTTAACATGCAAAGCTTGATAGTTGTGTGACATCGGTGTAGAGTGCCAACGGTGCATGTTCAGGGTCCATGGGTCGTCTGCCGGTTTCTAGGTCGCTGACGGCGCAGCAGATAAATGTACGAACGTAGATCGTATATATTGGCATCTTCAAGAAGGCAACGAAGAAGCAGGTGAAGGTTGCGGCTCCAGCCTCCAGCCAAATGTGTTGTAGTGTTGTGATGTAATGTACGAGGTTGCTCGCACATATTGGCATCTTCAAGAAGATGACGAAGATCCATTGATGTGTAGCTGGCAATCTGCTCGCTGACCTGATGTGGTTTTGGTGGCAACTCCATGGAGGGACTTGGTGATTGGCTTGTTTTCTGTTCTGACATTGATAAACAGTTGCTGGAACTCTGCAGCAGTTGGTGTCCCTTGTCTGCAGGCTTGTAGTGTTGATGTCATGTTCTATGTGGTGTTTGATGTTAAACTGAACAGCATTGGCGACTTCTCAGAATACTGGTGAGACCCGCTTCAGGGAGGCCAGTATCTGATCCGCTGCTGATATTTGTTGGTATGCCGATGCTTGCTCGGCTGATGAAGTAGTGGAGATGCTGATGCTCCGACTACAGACGCTTGTCGCTGTGCAGACGCTTCTTGCTACGTCACGCACGGCTGCTGTTTTGCCTCGGGACGCCGAACCTTGATTATCGGGTGCCCGGGCTGCCTGTGCTTGGTTGCACAGTCTTGATATGATGATCTGCTGCTGTCAGTTGTTAATTCTCCGAAGTGAAAGTGTTTCGGTGACTTGTCGATATAATCCTGCCCGTGCTGGAGGATATTGATTAGGACAAAGGAATAGGGATAAACTCATATGATACCTAGCTAGTGTCATAAAGTTCAAGTCAAGTGTTATTTATTATATTTCAATGTTAAAGTCAAAGCGGGAAGCCGGTGGTTGTAAGGCACCGCTCCCGTCAATGCAATGATAATGTCATGTTAAACTTGATAATGATAATGTCATGTCAAACTTGACCAACGTGTCAGTCAAAACAAGTTCAAAATAATGTCATGTCAATGTTAATGTGATAGGGTTTTGCACATGCATGATGTTGTCAAGTTAGTGTCACTGCGGGAAGTAGGTGGTTGTAAGGCACCGCCCCCGTCAGTGAAATGTTAATGTAGCCATAGACTACTGTTAAATAATGTTATGTTATGATAATGATAAATTGAACTTGACAAACATGACAATACAAATGCAAATAATGTTATGTTAATGTAAATGTGATAAGTTTTGCAAGTGCATGATGTTGTCAAGTTTATGTTACTACGAGAAGTAGGTGATTGTAAGGCACCCCTCCCGTCAGTGAATTGATAATGTAGCCATATACTACTGATAATAATGAAATGTTATGTTTTGTCATGTTAGTGATACACCGGGTAGCAGGTGGTTGTAAGGCACCGCTCCCGTCTATAAAATGCTAATGTCAATGAAAATCAATTATAAACGTTATAGTTTGTCAGGTCCATGATACGCCGGGTAGCAGGTGGTTGTAAGGCACCCCTCCCGTAAATGAAAGTCAATGATATAATTTCACTGTATGTTAGTTACCTACACTACCTATTTATGTTAATAAAGTCATGTCATATGTTGTTACTTCGATAGCACGATCCACAGTCTGTTATTAGTATGTGAACGTTTAAAAATAATATGATAAAGTTGGTAAATTGCATTAGGTGTCGAAACGCGAGAATTGCTGACTTCTCACATTCCACTTGTAATGTAACTAGGGCATTGATTAGTTTATTAACCCAAGTTATTAAATAAAGTAATTAGTTCAAAGATTAATACTTATGTCAAGTACAATTGTCAGGTTTAATGCGTTATAGCATTATCTACCGGTCAACGTATGTGATACAAAATAGTTAAATATGTGTTGTAAGTCAGTAGTGATAGTCAATGATAGAATTTGGGATTTTTATGGAATTAAATAGAATAGAATAGAATAGAATAGAAAACGTTTATTTGACACACATAGGCATAGTTACAAACAGGATTACATTGAACATACAAAAAGAGTGTCAAAAAGGTACCCGCTCAGCATTTGTCGTTACAGCCGAAGCCGTAACGACGCTGGTTTTCAGCGGCAACCCCGACTAGGACGTGGGACGAGTAGTGACAGCGGTAAATACAAAACATTCGGGAAGACAAAGTGGTTGTAAGGCACCCCTTCCCGGTGCAAGTTAAGGGTTATTTAAATGGAAGACCAACTGTAAGGTCCATAGGTTGTTGATAATTTATCCGGCTCGAATATGAACGGGCGGGAAGCAAGTGCTTATAGGGCACCGCCCCCGACGTCCAGAATATAAGGTCAGACGAGAACTAACTCCCTAGTGAGCGTAGAGTCCCTTTACTCCAAGACACTAAGTTCCTAGAGCCCTAGCCCCACCTAACAATAAATACTTAAATATAATAAGGATAATAAGAGGGAAGTGATAGCTGCTCCCAGGTCGCCTAGGGTAGCAGCATTAGGACGGTAGGTAGGTGGTGTGGACCCGCTGCCAGTCTGGCAGACTCACCAGACTGATCATATTGACGGCTAAGGGTGTCTTGGCCGCAGCGGAGGGAAATGAGAACCAACACGGACGGTTGATATCTGATTTATTTGGTGTAAAAGTTATGTTTATATATAAATGATACAGTTTGTTAACATGCAAAGCTTGATAGTTGTGTGCCGTCGGTGTAGAGTGCCAACGGTGCATGTTCAGGGTCCATGGGTCGTCTGCCGGTTTCTAGGTCGCTGACGGCGCAGCAGACAAATGTACGAACGTAGCTCGTATACACGGTTTCAAATGATCAACAGCAAATTTGTATTTGCTATTCGAGTGTCCTTCAATGTTCATTCTGTTACAGGCATCTTCTAAATAAATCGGTATAATAACTTATTAAAATGTATTAATACGGAATAACGCGCGAAAGCACTAGTACGATGCGTAGAACGAAGGATGCTTTCGCCACAAAAAGAAACCGTGTTACATTTGAGCTAACCCCAGTAACTGATCAGGCCAATTTTTGTAATGCTCCTTGTATACCGGATACCAGAATAGATACATCCACATACATACTTTTAAACCCAAACTTAGTTATTTTTAATGGACAACTGCTTTAATTCAATATTAATTTTATGACGGGTAAACTAAATAATTAATATCTGAGTTGACTTGCATGTATTCAATATTAAATGATATCTTTTGTAATTTAAATGTTATACTGACTTCTAATTTCTATAACTTGTGTTTAATTGTACGCCAAAAGGGCAGGGCACGGCTAGCTCTTAAGACAAATTTGTATTGTTGTAAACCCATTATTGTACTCCTGTGTTCCTTAATAAAGATATTATGATTATGACGTCCCGATGGCGGTGATAGATGACCGCTAGTGCCGGGAACCGCTCATAGGGACGTTCCCATCAATCTATTCCTCGTTAATGATACTTCGTACCTGTCCTTGACCAAATATAATTCGGCTATTCGGCCTAATAAATCGGCTAGTGATCTCCCCTTACCTTTATTGACTGTCTGTTATTACAATTCCATTGTAACCTATATATACTTAACAGTCCTTTTCATCTTGACCATGGTTAATTCCTACTAGTGAGTTCAAAATAGTGCAAGCAAGGGTACGGTACCCTTCAATTTGAAGTTTGAAGCCATTCGCACCAGTAGTGCTATTTGTGACGAGTAGAGAGACCAATAATTTATCTTTGACATTATACTATTACTAAAATGATACCTCATAATTATATTAATTTTTAATAATTAATTAATTTTTAATTAATTTTTAATATTTTTTTAATTTATATTTAATTGAAATTGTTAAAATTAATCACATGTGTTATTTGTATTTCAGCGCCAGAGTATGTAGAATATTATTTAGCTTTAAGACTTAAATCTGTAGCCATATTCTATGAAATAAATGATTTTGATTTGGTTTGAATTCTTTAGAGTTGAATTGGTACTCTGTTCGAGGAAATTCAAATTCAAATCTTTATTCTTAGCAAAATACATATTGCGTTGAACAATCAATAACAAATATCAAATTACATTCTTAATTAGATCCAAATTCATTCATTACATTAATTTAAAATGTCATACTTAATAGAATAGAATAGAATAGAATAGAAAACGTTTATTTGACACACATAGGCATAGTTACAAACAGGATTACATTGAACATACAAAAAGAGTGTCAAAAAGGTCCCCGCTCAGCATTTGTCGTTACAGCCGAAGCCGTAACGACGCTGGTTTTCAGCGGCAACCCCGACTAGGACGTGGGACGAGTAGTGACAGCGGTCTATCGGACCACCAGAGAACCCCAAATCCCTCTGGTCGACTCCGGCTCGAATTCAGGCAGCAGGCTCCGGAGGGCCGATACACCGCTGCACACATACCTTTACAGAACAGGAGACGAACAGAGACAACAAGCACAATTACAATAACAATACGAATCGAACGATCAGAAAGCAAAAAAAAAACAAAATGAACAATTATAAAACTAAGAAACTAAGAAACCTAAACATAGACCAGTAAGGTCAATTTTTTTGAACGGAGTCTTGTGGATGCTAACAAATTCCGACAGCGTATAGACCGAGCCGAAGCGTCAATCGAATAGGACACGTCAAAATCGACCTTGGCTCATTTCGGAACGTGTGTCGACTTGACACTTCGCCCGACCGCAAACCACAGACTAATATTTAATTGATTGATAGTGATCTGTGATTATCTGATCATTGTTGATATCCGCAAGCTATGAATCTACGCAGTATTATTTGATCAGTGGCTATGAATGATGAAGCCAGTCACTACTCACTATGCCAGTTTAATTATTGTGATTTATTTTAAAGGTACCTCCGTGAGCAAAATTATAAAAAATATTGATAAAAACCTGCCAGCAAGTTCCGGCATGTGCGATTGTGGGATGGAAACCTATATAATTTCAATCCAACTATAATTCAGAGCAAAAGTGAAGTTTTCAGGTGTTGGGACGAGTTATGTCAAAACAAAGAAGGCAACAAATGCAGGAGATTACAGTTTGCAATTCCCCAGCCAGGTGCGCGCGAGCGTGGCAGCAACATGATTGGGGCCCCGCTAAAGGGCACCGACCTTGATCAGAACACCCAATGTCACCCTCGTGTGCATTTACATAAAGCGTTTGATTGAAATAAATTACTAAGCATTGTTAAATAAATTACAAATATATGTCAAAGGGCACTGATAATAAATCGTCAACACAAAAAAGTTATAAAAAATCGAGTAAAATTCGTCAAAAAATAAAACTATCTATTTGGTCTATCCTCAAGGTATTCCACCACAGAGTAATAACATTTTCTTAAGAGTAATGACTTAAGTTTTCTTTTAAAGACTGATAACTTGTTAATGGAGTTCAGTTCTATCGATAGTCTATTATAAAGACGCGCTGGCTGGTAGCAAGCACTATGTTTAGAAATATTCAATTTTGGCCCGTCTGTGTCTCCTCTAATGGGAATATCCTTTCTTCTGGTTGTGAGTCTTTTCTCTCTCTCTAGGGGTGTCTCTACTTTGTCTGGGTGTTTAATTATGTCACATAGGGTAACTTATATATAGAGGCATGGGACCGTAAGAACCCCCATCCTGATAAAATAATCTCTACAGGACTCTAATTGGGATAGACGGAAAATTACCCCTAATTGCCCTCTTCTGTGCTACAAAGGCTTTGTTGATGTTATATTGGTAGCTATTTCCCCATAGTTTGATACTGTAGCGTAGTCTTGAGTCAATTAAAGCACTATAAGTCACTTTTAACTGCTCAATTGTAATCTCATCTCTGAGACTTCTTAGAACGTGGCACGCCGAGCTGATGTTGTTCACTTTATTCTCTAGCTCTTGCTTCCAATTGAGGAGAGAGTCAATGATGATTTCCAGAAACTTGTCATTTTTACTGCTGCAATGTTTACGTTACTTAATGTGCATTTTACAGCATCCTTATTTCTAGATGTTCATTGGAATAACATTATATTTGTTTTTTGGATATTGACAGCCGAGTCGTTAATATGAAACCAAGTCGAGAACGCTGACAATGCTTTATTAACATTATAATTTAATTCTGGTAAATTATCCGCTGTGATAACAGCGTTGGTGTCATCTGCAAATATTATTGGTTTGACATTTTGCAACTCGATATTTATAAAATCAAAGAGGTCGTTTATAAAAGTTATAAAGAACAAAGGACCCAAAATAAAACCTTGAGGTACACCTTTTTTTAAAGTTACCATTTCCGAATGATAGGTGAACTCCTCACAGCCACTGAAAGACTTCAGCTCCAGATACTGTTTCCTGTTTGTCAAGTAGCTTCTTATAAGACCTAGTTGTTCATGTCTTACACCGTAGTGAGCAAATTTATTTAATAAAATGTCGTGATTTATACCGTCATAAGCCGAACTCAAATCTAGAAAAATTCCCGCTACTTTTTTTCGTTTATTTAGATTTATCACTACTTCATTTATTAGGGCATCTATTGCTTCTACGGTACCGATTTCCTTTTGGTAACCAAACTGTCTCTTACTTAGGACATTATTACCAGTAAAATGTTCTAAAAGCCTTACTTTAATTAGTTTCTCGAAAAGCTTCGAGAAGGTCGGTAGTAAACATATGGGCCTGAAGTTTTTTTACATCATACTTTTTTTGCTTTTTTTGAAGATAGGTACGATTTTGGCAACTTTAAGCTCATCAGGAAAAACGTTTTTTGTAAAATAGTAGTTAAAGGTGTTACTCAAAGGCTCCGCTAGAATATCTATATTATGTTTGATTACAGTGATTGGAACCTCATCCCATCCCGACGAACTTTTACATGCCATGCCTACGACAAGACGTTTAACTTCGACAGGAGTCACTTTTTCCATCGGAGCTCTCTGACCACTTTTGGGGTGAATTTTTTCAGCATTGTTATTGCACCCTTAGAGCTGGTCTTACTGACAGTACTTCCTGTGTCAAAATGTTTTGAGAAGTTTTCTACTACTTTCTGTGGATTGTCTATAAGGTGATTATTTTCCCTAAGTTGATACTTAACTTTGTGATTGGTTTTGCACCTATTTCGGTGTTTGTTTACTACTTTCCAAATTGCTTTAGCGGAATTGCTAGATTTATTGACTTCACTTTGCACGGACTGCTTTTTTGCATATCTTATTAATAAACGGTACGGACTCAGATACGTGGCGCGGTATTCTATGATAGATCGATCATTTAATTGACTATCAGCCGTATTTAAAAATCTTTTCAAGAGACTTGACACTCGCAGTCCTTAGGAAATATTTTCTATAACCTTAATAGTGGAAGAGTTAATTACTTTGCTAAATGTATTAGTTATCCCCAAATATAACAATTAATACTTATTTTTCGACGTAACTGGTTCATATAAATATTGTAGAAAATAGCTCTAACCACCCTTCTGAATGGGATGCAGAGTATCGGTAGGTAGGTACTATTCGAATTCATACGATCGTTGATGATTAAAGCGCCGCAGATCCAATAGACACAAAATGTAGGTATTTTAGATTCTATAAAAGGTACTTCATACTATATATAGCTCCGTTACCTTAGATATTGGCTTTTTGTTGCAACTATTCAAGTTTTTACTTACAAACCAAGTGTGTACAGTTCTTATGGCAGGTACAGTCAACAGCACGTCGACCTACCCAAAATCAAAAATTCTCCAATGGATTTTCAACTTTAGGCCTGACACATAGATATCATTTTCAAATGAGAAAATTTGACATTTCGTGGTAGGTCGACGAGCTGTTGTCCGTACAATTGTGATTATTTAGTAGTGTTGCAAAAATTCGGTAAGAGAGCGTTTAAAATCAAGAAATAGACATTTCGTTTATAAATTATACAGCTCTCGTGCTAATATAGGCACTATACTGTTTTACCTTCTGGGGTTAAGGTCAAACTCGAGGGTGTACTCGCTTATTAATAAAAGCCAAACTCAGTACACGACGGGTTAATTACGTCACCACAAAGATCAGTAATATAGGATAGTTAACAATCACACCGAACATTACTCTTATAAGGTTGTCGCAAAAAACTTACATTGCGCGAGGTAATAGAGGACAACGCCATCTATCGCCAGTTTTGCGCACTAAATTAACTTAGAATCTACAAAGTTCTTACATTTACCACCCACTAAGGACACATTGAGATTGTGTCCTTAAACCTACGGAACCGCCCACTATGAGAAAAGAAGATTCACGTGGAATAATTCAAAAACCTAAAAAACATTTTAAATGAAAAATAAAAGCTAACACTATTTAACAAAACTCAGTTGTTAACCTTTAAGTTAAACCTTACGGTTGAAAAGTTCAGTTTGTTGCAATGTAAAATCTAAAAGTGTAAAACTATACAAAATAAAACTTTATCTAAAATGGCATAACAGAATAAAGTAAAAACAAGAATTACAATGTAAAAGTTATATACTTGCAAAAGCAACATAAGGATTAAAAGGAGTTCGCACATGATAAAAATACATGCTTAAGTACATAATGATAAAAAACTATTTCATTCCGTTACAGGTAAAATACATAATTTATTTACAGGTCGTTTTATAATCGAGTCTTTACACTTCAACGTAACCACCCTCGTAATGCCATCACGACATGGGGGAAGGCCGTCTTCCTTAATCAATACGACATCACCAGACTTTGGCTGTGATGCTTGAGTTGACCATCGGTATCTATGAAAGTATTGGTTCAAATAGTCTTGAGACCATTTGCGCCAAAACTCTTGACTCATTCGTTGAGTGTATTGCCACCTTCTGAGTGAGTTTATATTGGAGTCTTCGAAATTATAATCGGGAGCTGTAACTAACGATTCTCCAACTAGAAAGTGACCTGGAGTGAGCACATCGACATTTTCTGAATTCTCATCCAGCCTTGATAACGGTGTGGAGTTAAGACATGCTTCAACTTGGGCCAGTACAGTTGACATCTCCTCATAGGTCAAAGTAGATGTCCCAACGACTCTTCTCAAATGATGCTTTACTGATTTTATCCCCGCCTCCCACAGCCCTCCAAAGTTGGGCGCATGAGGGGAATAAAATGCCACGAAGTATTGTTGTTAGCTAAAATTTCAGCTATTTCAGGCAAGATCCCATTTTTCTCGAAAACAAAAAGTTTTCCGACTTCAGCAGCAGCTCCTACAAAATTGGTACCGTTGTTGCTCCAAATACCTTTACAATGACCTCGACGAGCAACAAACCGCTTAAATGCTTGTAAGAAGCCCTGAGCCGTTAGATCACTAACGGCTTCTATATGAACAGCCTTTGTCGACATGCACACAAAAAGACATATATATCCTTTGTATGATTTGTGACCACGACCTCTGGCTATGCGCATTTGGATAGGACCTGCAAAGTCTACTCCACTGTGGAGGAATGGTCGAGATGGTGTTACTCGAACGGGAGGGAGTTGACCCATCAGCTGTTGATTAGTTCGTCCCCTATTTTTTACATAGTTAACACACTTTCTAACATGAGATTTCACCAATTGCTTTCCGCCTATAATAAAATATTTATTGCGTAAATAGTTCAGTGTCAGCTGTTGTCCTCCGTGCAATGTTTGTTGGTGTGCGTCAGCAATAACCAATGATGTCAGTTTAGAGGATTTTGCCATAATGATTGGATGCTTTCTGTTAGGCGTAAGATCTGCTTCTTCCAACATTCCCCCTACTCTCAGTATTTTTTTGTCGTCTATTATTGGATTCAAAGATCTCAACCAGTTATTCTTTTTTAAAATTTCTTTTTTATAATTGTCTTAATTTCTTCTCCAAAATGAATTTCTTGATCCTTTTTAATGCATGACTCTAATGTTTCTTTTAATTCCTTTGATTTTAAATATCCTGTGTAAATATCTGATTTTGATTTTCTGAATTGTAAAAATCGTCTGCAGTAGGCTAAAACTCTAACTGACTTTGTTAATGATGAAAATCGTTCCCAAATATCAAAAATATCCTCTTCCTTTTTAATTGTGTGTACTTTGACTGCTTCCATTTCTGTTTGTGTGTCTACCGGCTTTTTATACTCGATGTCCTGAGTCCAAAGAAACTTAGGACCTTTGAACCACAATAATTGGTTTCGTAGATTGGCAGGAGATACACCTCGGGATGCACAATCAGCGGGATTGTCATCAGTTTTTACGTGAGACCATTGACGAGGATTCATACAGGTAAGTACTTCTGAAACACGATTCGCTACAAAAACTTTCCATCGACTAGGCAAACTGTTTAGCCAAGCTAACACTATGGTCGAATCGGTCCATGCGTGTATGTTCGTACTCTCTACATTCATTATTTTACCAACCTCAATCAGTAGTCTTGCAAGTTCCACAGCGCCACAGAGTTCCAATCTTGGAATGGAAACTTGCTTGATCGGAGCCACTTTGGACTTTGCAGCAATCAAAGTCACGTGTATCCTACCATTAGAGTCTATGACCCGAAGATACACAACCGCAGCGTACGCTACTTTGGAGGCGTCGCAAAACCCGTGTAGCTCTTGTTTGGCGTCATTCACTCTGGTATTAGTCCATCTAGGAATTTTCACATCGGTTATACTTAGCAGTTCTTCTCGGTAAGTACACCATTCCTTTAGTATTTCCTTCGGTGCCTCATCATCCCAACCTACACCTGCTATCCACAACTTCTGTATCATTACTTTAGCTACTATGATACATGGCGTGATCCATCCTAATGGATCAAATAAGCGTGATATGTCGGCGATAATTTTTCTTTTCGTTATAGGTAGTTTCTGCTCGGGAAGGTTAACTTTATATCTAAAATTATCTGCACATCTTTCCCAAGTAAGCCCAAGTATTTTTATTATTCCATCCATTTTTATGTTTATTACTTCCTTTAACTCCTGACTTCCATTCTTTTCCCTGTCCAGATTTTCTTCTATTCCTATTAATTCCATCAATCCATCATCGTTACTAGCCCATTTTTGCAGTTGAAAACCTGCTTGAGACAGTAAGCCCTTTATTTGTTTGTAAAGTTCTAAACCTTCAGTTGCTTCCTCACACCCACACATAAGATCATCCATATAAAACTTTTTAGCTACCTTTTCAGCGGCAATAGGGTATTTAGCACCATCATCTTCAGCAACTTGTTGGAGTGCTTTCACCGCCAAAAACGGAGCCGACGCTGAACCAAAGGTAACTCTGAGATGTTTGTAGTCTTTGATCTCACCAGTTCACTCATCTTTCCACAGGAATCTCTGAAAATCTGCATCATCTTCGTGGACCTTAACATGTCGATACATTTTAACAATATCTGCCGTTAAACAAATGCGTGATAACCTCCACTGTAAGATGAGATGTCTCAAGTCTGGCTGGATGGTTGGACCGACCAAAAGATTGACATTAAGTGAGATTCCATTTTTGCCTGGCTGAGAAGCGTTAAACACTACTCCTACTTTTGTTGTGTCTTTGTCTTCTCTTATTACAGCGCGGTGAGGTAAATAAACTGACTCTTTTTGATTTGTATTGGGTTTCTTGACTTCAACTATATGTCCCATCTCTATATATTTGTCAATTACGGCTTTGTAACTTTCATGAAAATTTTCATTCTTCCTAAATCTTGTTTCTAAGCTGTTTAGTCTTTTCACTGCTATATCTCTTGTTTCTCCTCTTTTATAATCAGGATCTTCAGTTGTAAAGGGTAATCGCACCACGTATCTTCCTTCTTCGTCTCTTGTAGTAGTCTTATTAAAAATTTCTTCACATTTTTTCTCTTCTTCCGTGTAAGACTGTTCCTTGGTTAATCCTATTCCTGACTCTAGCTCCCAGAATTTCCTTAATAATTCATCTCCTTCCTGCAATTGGCAATGTAATGCTAATACTTCACCCGCTTGGTTCATTGGAGTGTTTACAGAACCAGATAAAATCTAGCCTAAACTGGTGGCCTGAGCAATAAGTGACCCATTAGGTTCTCTACGGATACCTTCTTGGATCACTTGACTGTATACTTCCGCACCTCACAATAAATCAATTTTATTGGGCCGGTTGTACTCAGGATCCGCTAATTCTATCCCTTCCAGTGCTGAAAAATCTAATTGAGCTAATTTCCGATTAGGTAGGAAAGAAGTAATAGATTTCAGCACGTATGCTTGTACTGATATGCAATTATTAGAATTTGATCTAGATTTAATTTTAAAAGTAACAATGGCCTTGGAGACTAGTCCCTTATCTCCACCTACACCTGAAATTTGGCCATGTATGGGAGTTCTTTTTAGTTTGAGATCATTGACTGTTGATTTTGTTACAAAATTACCCTGAGAACCTTGATCTAATAAGATTTTTAATACTTGAATTTTTAAGATTTCGTTTCGAAGCACTCGCCCGGTATGCGATGGACGTTGATCCCACCTGAGGAGGACGATTTTTTTTTCAAGTATTAAAAATCTTAGATAAACCTAGCATGGTAATTGCTAAAAACAAAAATTTAAATTGTTTAAGCTTTTCTGATCTTTACCAATAGTTAAATATTTGTAAAAATATTTCTATCGGGTGTTGACGGTAGTAGTATATACCGCAACATTGATTAGAAAATACGCTGGCTTTGACAGCGAGAACCACTTGAAAGATTTCGTCGAGTTGACTAACGTCTCGGTAGCTTAGTGGTCAAAGCACTCGCCCGGTATGCGATGGATGTGGGTTCGGATCCCACCTTAGGCGGACGATTTTTTTTTTCAAGTATTAAAAATCTTTGATAAACCTAGCATGGTAATTGCTAAAAACAAAAATTTAAATTGATCTAATAAGGCTCTTAAAACATGATGATTCCCGTTTCTCGACTCGGCATTGACTAGCGCCGTGGCTAGCAATACCTGTTTCACATTTCCTGTCGAGAAATTGCATGCTACAAAAGTTGACGAATTTTCCGCTTTACCTGCCTCACTATTAGGCCCAAATCCATTTGAACTATCCTTCCCGTCCGAGTCAACCTCAACACCATTAGCGTGTGGACTGTATTTTTCTGTACCCGTAGGATGTAGAAGTGTGTGATGACGACGATGGCATAATTTGCATTTCAGCTTATTCTGACAAGCTTTCGCCCCATGGTTGGCTCCTAAACAATTGTAGCACAACCTACTGGTCTGAATAAAATTTCGACGCTGGTTAACATCGCGACTCGCCAACTTTAGACACATACTCAGTTTATGCGTCTCAGAACAAAACTCACATTGTATTTTAGTTACATGTAATGCTTTAAACTTTACAAAATTTGGATTTTGATAATTATTATTATTATTGCTAGGTCTATTTGCCAAAACTTTTGCATCCAAAAATTCAAGTGCTCTATAACGATTGGTAAGAAACTCTTTAAATTGTTTAAAAGTGGGAAGTTCTTCAGATGACGTACTATCAGTGATATTAAATTCCCACTGCTTACGAGATTCACTATCTAGTTTTAAACACAAAATGTGGATAATAATAATGTCCCAATTGGCAACATTTATCCCTAAATTCGTTAAACCTCTTAAACAATCGTTAGTCGTATCAAGAAGTTCGTTTAAGCTACTAGCAGATTCGGTACTAATGTTTTTCTGACTAAGAAGTCTTTTCAAAATAAAATGTAAAAGGTATCGCTTATTATTTATTTATCATATACATTATTATATCTATTATTATATCGAGATTCTAACTGAGTCTTATAATTAGCTTCCGATATTGGTATTTGTCTAAGTAATTGTTCTGCTTTATCTGATAAAGAACTCTTTACATATTGCATTTTTTGCACATTATCCAGCTTAGAATTGTTATGAATCAAAGACATAAACAAATCTCTAAATGTGACCCATTCAAAATATTTACCTGAGAAAGTAGGAATCTCAATTTTAGGCAATTTAAACGAATCTTTTTTCGAAGTGTCCTGTGTGGACTTTTCCCTAGCATCCGACCACTGTTCCGTCTCCTTTGCGAAAGAACTTAAATAAGTTTTTAGTAAAGTCTTATACTCAATATAAGTTTCCTCAGTTACATCATAAATGTGCTTTTGTAAATAGTCACTATCACTTAATTCAGAGCTATAAGTTTTAATAAAAGTTTGATGTGTAGCAGTAAAGTAAGACCATAATGTTTCTAACGCTTCTAATCTAGTTTGACAGTACAATTCTGTAATACGCGTTTTTGGCGATTTCTTAAAGTTTACCAAAGCTTTATTGATTCGTTCGTGATTATCCATCTGCAAAGTTAATTCTGACTTAATCTTATAAGATTTAAATTAATTGACTTACCAAAAATAACTAAGTAAAGTGTGTAACACAAACAAGTATAGGTTTTAAAATAAGTTCAAACAAAAAAATATACTAAGTTCATACAATCTTTTGGTACGAAAATTTTAAGTGGTTGAACATAAATAACTCTGACAAAAAAATGGGCATAGGTTCCCCGTATAAACCAACTTTCCTTAAAACTACTTATAAAATAATTCAAAGTCTTTAAATATCTTGAAAATATTCTAAGTCCAATTCTTTGTATGACCACTTACTACACAAATCACTAAATGTTTTAAAGTTATTTTACTTTAGTTAATAAGGCTCTAACTTCCATAGCAAATCACTCTCAAAGTTATAATGAAACGAAACACTCACAGTTTTTTGTCCTTTTCACTCACTTATGACGTCAACCTCACGCCGTCCTTGTCTCGCTCCGCAATCCCGATTTCCGATCCTGAGAGCACCTTCTCATCAGCACCGTCTCGAAGTCCAAAGCCGGATTCACCACCAAACTCGGACCCCTACTGCAGCAGCTCCAACCCTTAGGAGCTGTTCTGCTTCCTGTACCAGGAACCTCACGCCACCCCTAATCCTCCAAAATTGCGTCACCGTCGGGACAACTTCCGAAATAGGTCTGAGCAAAACCTAATCCGTCTCGATGGACCTTGTTTAACCTTCTGGTTAACTCGCTTATAAATAAAAGCCAAACTCAGTACACGACGGGTTTAATAAACCCGTCGTGTATTGAGACTGTCACCACAAAGATCAGTAATAGGATAGTTAACAATCACACCGAACATAATAAGGTTGTCGCAAAAAACTTACATTGCGCGAGGTAATAGAGGACAACGCCATCTATCGCCAGTTTTGCTAAATTATAATACTAAATTAACTTAGAATCTACAAAGTTCTTACAATACATATTATATTAATTCTTAATATTGGTTCTGTAAATGAATACTACTAACATATTTTATTAAACAGTACTGTACCGTTATTCAAAGCCTTTTACATGAGAGTAGCATCCGCGTTTCCGGTTCGAGTACTAGACATGACTCATGGTCTGCCCACGTGACCCACGTTTCCGCAGCCCGCCACCGCAGCTATGCAACACTAGCGCCACCACAGGCAGCTCGAATGATTGTTCGATATTCGTGTCATTGGCGTTTTAGTTTTCGTTCAAGACGGTCGCAGAACAGCTTCGCTAGTTTGGAGTCGTCTCACTGGTACTAGTAACTACTTTGGTAACAATTTTTTTGTGGTTACCCTCACAAGGAGTAAGTTTTATCTTTACTTTAAGCCGTTACAATAATAACAGCGTCGACTGGATATTGGTAATTATTTCTAACACCAAGTAAGTTTTCTTTTTTTTTATTGTTTTTAAACCATTGTTAGATAGATTGGTTTCAATCTACTTAAATACTTTAAAAATATATGAATTTTCTTCTTGAATAACGTAAGTCTGTAACGGGTTTCCCGTTAGATGACGTCTGTGAATTTTTAGAAGGAAAACGGTGTTACCGTTCGGAGATAGATTGTTCTCAATCTACTCACTTTAATATATAATTTTCTTTTTAGATTACGTAAGCCTCTAACGGTTTTTTCCATTAGAGAAGTGTACGTTTTTAGAAAATCTAGGTCTGTCCGCGTGCAAGAAGAACATCAGGGAACCTGGAAGAAGGATACGAAAAACAAAATGAAAAGTGAAACATGCAAGGTTCTGTATCGAGTAATTGCAACTAGTAAGGCTTGTATTATTGAGTGAGTACAATTTAGAAAACCTAATTATCATTTAGTGAATATTTTTTTTGCTAAAATATTTTTCTTCGAAAAATATATTCATAAACTACCCTATGTTGGAAAAGTTTTATTTTTATTGCATTAAGCAGAAATGAGCAAGGAACTACATGCGTGCTCACGTATCCTCGTTTCGTGGATTAACCTTTCTTTCAGTTGAAGTTGAGGGGATAAGGGAGTCATTGTCATAACAGTGAAGCAGTGGTCGGGTAGAGCTGCCTTAAATCTGCCCCTGCCACGCAGTCGTCTCCTAGGACCGGCTGCGCGTGCACTCCGACGCATCGCGTCAGTCCGATGGCCCCGTGCCCCTCTCCTGCCGGCCCACGCGCCGCGCACACTTAGACATCTGATCAACAGATTGCATCTCATTGAAATCAAAACCATCGAAGTGTGTCTTGCAAGTGATGGAGTATAAGGAGCAAACGACTAATCTCCCTTATCCCACCGGGATAGGAGATCAAATACCTACTTTACTCTTCCGTTGACATATGGAAACTAGGGCACCACCCTACGTTTTCAAAACGTTGAAAGTATATTTCTCGTCGATGAAATCCAAACTAACCAGGTAAGTCTCGGAACTTCCGACAATCAAAGTAAAGAAGCAAAAAATCTTATCTTCCTTATCCCGCCGGGATAGGAGATCAAATACCTATTTTACTCTTCCGTTGAAATAAAGGAACTAGCGCACCACCATACGTTTTTAAAACGTAGAAAGTATATTGCTCGGCGATGACTATATATATGTTCTTCTGGGCAAGCTCGCTCCATCGTAGATCCCATCTATGCTCTAGAGCAAGATTGGGGTCAAGAGTAAGCCCATCTCAAATAAAAAAAAAAAAAAAAAACCTCCGCCGATGGAGAATAAGAAGCTAGAATCTCCCTTATCCAGCCAGCATAGGAGATCCAATGACGGTCTGTCTACACTGTAGCTGCTACAGTCATGCCGTACTACCACCCAACTTTATTTTTCCGTTGGAATAGGGACACTAGGGCAACGTCCCATATCCTCTAAACGTTAAAAATAAAAGAGTATAATCCTCCTTATTCCACTGGGATAGGATATTAAATTATTATAATCTGACTTAATGTCATGACGTCGTAAAGTAGCCTTACGAGCACACCCCTGTAAAAAAAAAAAAAATTAAAACTTTTGTAATTTAATTAATCTCCCTGATCCCATCGGGATAGGAGATCAACTTAAGTTCTGGCTTAACGCAGTAAGGAGAAACGAGCTCTTACTTAAAAGGATTAATATGATATTATTCAACCTTTTAATTATTTTTGCAACCTAGATCAGGATAAACTTCAGACATGTTTTAATATGTATACTCGTACGGCACAAAACTCGTTCGTATTGGCATAAAATATGCTAAAAGCAGCGGAGCGCACTCCCAGCTTTTTTCTATATCAAAAGACTCGACAGATCTGATTTTAAAGTACGAAACTAATAGACTTAGATTTTACACCTATGATCACGGTCGTGTTCTAATAATGCCTGACTTTTTACAAACAACCTAGATAACAAAAATGTTATTTTTGTTTACCCTCGACCAATAGGCAATTAATGCGTGACAAGTTTTCGCAATGACCTGCTCCCCTTTAAACATTAGCATCATAAACAAATTGGACTGTTCAGAGCTGAGAGATCGTAGCACATGCATCTTTTAACGGCAGTACGACTTCCTTCTGGTAAACTCAAAACCCTGCCTATTTACAAAGGGTGTAATACCTCAGAGGTATTACCTCTTATATCTATAAGAGGCCTAGATGTCAAAACATCTAGGCCGGTCAATAAACATATGGAAGTATACCCTGCCTTTAAAAGTAGTCATACTTTTATGACACCGTTGTTCTTAATTTCATGAATAAATCGCCATTTGTTTCGGGTTCAGCTGAGATCTTCAATAATAAGCGGACTGTATGTATTTAAATAGGTTAATAAAACGTAAAAGGTCGAGGTATACAATAATTTGGTAGAACGCGCGCGCGAGTGTCGTGGATGCCGCTCGGAAGTGCAGTGGTTTTCTCAAGCGCCGGCGTTTCGCGCCGCGTCGCTGTCGGACCCCGCGTCCCGCGCGCGAACATCCTCCCGCCCCTTGACCTCTTCGAAGGGAAGAGGGCAAATGTTGTTGAACCCTCTTGTGATGTGCCCTCGTCTGGTTTTCAGCTCTGCCACTCTTGAGACCCCGTCAGGTCCAGGGTAGATCCGCAGCACGCGACCCAAGGCCCAAACAAGTGGTGGCAGCGTCTTGTCCCGAATTAGCACGAGCATTCCCTCAGCTAGATGACCGGAAGAAGTGGACCACTTAGTCTTCTGTTGGAGTAAAGAAATGTACTCATGAGAGAATCTCTGCCAAAAATGCTGTCGAATACATTCTATTCTCTGGAAGCGGTCGAAGCAGCTGATGTTCTTCTCCGGAATCTGCGGACACGGTACAGACGTAAGTGGCCGTCCAATTAAGAAATGGGAAGGAGTGAGAACACTGAAATCGGAAGGATCAGAGGACAGAGGAGTCAAAGGACGTGAATTAAGTACGGCCTCAATTTGACACAAACAGGTTGCCAACTCTTCATATGTGAAGTTAGTGAGAATTGGCAACCTCTTCAAATGGTGCTTGGTAGACCGCACAGCTGATTCCGCCATCCCATTAAAGTGAGGTGAATAAGGAGGAGCGAACTCAAACTTAATGCCTTCTCGAGACATTTTAGATGCAACATCAGAATCCGACAAAAATCTTTGTAGTTCGTTGCTGGCTCCGACAAAATTTGTGCCGTTGTCAGATAGTATGCTTTGAGGTTTACCACGACGAGAAATAAACCGATAGAGTGCAGCTATAAAGCCTTCTTTAGTGAGGTCAGTGACGAGCTCGAGATGCACTGCTCTGGTTGCATGGCAAACGAATATGCACAAGTACGATTTTGTGAGCTTACAGCCTCGACCCTTACGGTCGGCTATGAGTATTGGACCGGCATAGTCAACGCTAGAATTATAAAAAGGATATTCAAGGCTAGTTCTAGTCATGGGAAGCTGTCCCATTAAAGGCTGTAAATTTTTACATTTGTATCTAAAACATTTTATACATTGCCTGACAATCGATTTAGCAAGATTCCTGCCACCTAGTGGCCAATAATTAAGACGCAAATGTGCTAATAAAAGTTGAGGGCCTGCATGTAACATTTTTTTATGTTGCATTTGAAATAATATTTTAGTTAGATGGTGCTTACTACACAGCAGTATAGAATATTTCGTATTGTAATCGTACGGAGCATTGTCAAGCCTAGTACGATTCCTTCAGGATCTAGAAATGGTGTTAATGAGAGTAAACGATTTTTTCGCGGTAGAGATCTTTCCGACTCTAAATAATTGCATTCCTCTGGAAACATCTCTTTTTGTGCGCTGCGTAGTAAACACATTAATGAATTATTTAACTCCTCACTTGAAAGTGAGCCATGTAATTTAGAATAAGGATTTTTCAAATTAAAAATTAATCTGTTTATATAAGCCACGACTCTTTGTAAGCGATAGAAATTTGAATGATAATGAATTAATGATTTGATTATATCATGTGATTGATTGGTGTGAATAAAATTTGAAATCACTTCAGGTAGATCCTGTTTCACGTTATAGGGCGTAGTAGGCCAGTCATGTTCGTGATTTTGTAAAAAGCTAGGGCCTGACCACCATAGCGTGGTATCACCGATTATGTCGCCCCGCGCGAAACAAGGTCTGCCGGATTGTCTTTTGACGGTACGTACCTCCACTTGTGACCGGTAGAGCTTTCCTGAATCTCATTCACTCTATTTCGTACAAAGGGTTTGAGTTGATTTGTTGAAGTATTTAACCACCCGAGTACAATCATAGAATCGCACCAAAAGAAGCATTGCATGATTTGCACTGTTAGTGACTCGAGGACGGTTGTACACAGTCTTGACCCTAGTAATGCGGCACAAAGTTTGAGTCGAGGAATGGTAACTGATTTTATGGGTGGTACATGGTTTTTGGACATGAGAAGATGAACTCTGATAGAGCCATTGCTACTTATGGATCGGACATACACACATGCGCCATAAGCCTTCTCAGACGCATCACAAAATATGTGAATTTCGTGTTTAATAGATGAATCAAACGAAACCCATCGAGGTATTTTTAAATTATTTAATAAAGGGAGAGTTGAGACGAATGTTGACCACATACTCTTTATTTCAAGAAATACCTCTTCGTCCCACTCACATTTATCGATCCACAGTCGCTGCATGATTATTTTTGCCTCGACAACGCAAGGGCCAACCAAGCCTAGGGGGTCAAATATCTGACTGATTACGGACAAGATGTGACGTTTTGTGACCTTTCCTACGGTATCAATATCTATTGTAAATGATAGGGAGTCTGACTCACACACCCAATACAAACCTAACGTTTTAGAAGACGTGTTGTGGTCAGTAAGACTTAAGGAAGTGGATTCAGTCTTATCGCATGAGTCACCTCTGATGGCCTTTAAAATTACAGGACTATTAGATTGCCACTTTCTTAAAAAAAAAAGAGCTGATGATAAAATGTTTGTGACTTCTTTCACAAGACTTATGGTGTCTTGTATGGTAGAGCCACCGCCTAAAAAATCATCAACATAAAAGTCACGTGATATTGCCGATCTCACGTCATCGGTAGAGGCTGCGTCGGCTAGGCTGGTTAAACATTTTGTAGCCAAATAAGGAGCTGACGCAGTACCGTATGTGACTGTGTTGAGGCTATAAGTTTTTAATGGTTTTTTGGGGTCGCTTCGAAATATAATTTGTAAAAGAGATCTTTGTGACTGTGCGACTTCAATGCAACGATACATCTTCTCCACATCACCGGAGACAACGTATTTATGCTGCCGAAATCGCAATAAGATCGACAGAAGGTCATCTTGTACTTTAGGACCTACCATTTGAATATCGTTGAGTGATATTCCTGAAGAAGAAGGGGCTAATGCGTCGAATACACTCCGCAATATTGTCGTGGTACTTGACTCTCTAATTACACCATGGTGTGGTATGAAGTATTCAACGTGATTACCTGAATGTGGCGTTGACTGTTGACTGTTTTTATTTTCAGTCATGTGACCTAGGCGTTCGTACTCAGTCATAAAGTCAAGGTATTTCGCCTTATAATCAGGATCACGCTGAAAACGACGCTCTAAGGATAAAAAGCGGTGCTTTGCCATAGTGTAAGAGTCGCCTAAGATAGCAGGGTCATCCTTTAGAGGCATGGTCACAACGAACTTGCCAGCATGGGTTCGAAATGTATTCTCAAGAAAGCTTAATTCGCAGGCTCTTTCTTCTTGAGATAAAGCGTGTTTAGAAGAAACAGAATCTAATTCCCAAAACTTAGTTAAGTCTAGTTTGTCTGAGTGGCCGGCAAAATTACAAAAATGTGAGCGTTGAGAAGAGGGTAGAATTGCTTGGTAAATAGGGCCAGACACAATCCATCCGAATTTCATCTCACATAACTTTAGCATTTGTTTACCTAAGTTTATAGAAGCAGTGCCTACGACGCTCCAAAATACTTCTGCTCCTAAAAGAATGTCAATTACAGATGGAATATTAAATGTAGGATCAGCTAAGCAAAGCTTTGATGGAATAGGAATATTCTGAATGTTAACAAAAGAAGAGGGCAAAATTTTAGTGATTTCAGGTAAAATTAGGCAGTCCAAATCAACCTTATAGTCACCGTTAGAAGACTCAATATTAGGATGGCAAGACTGTGTACTATAAGACGACTGTTGGTTGATACCTGTCACAGTGGAGGTCGCATTACGTCGTGACAAACCCAGTTTGGTGCAGAGGCTCTCCGTGATGAAGTTCGCCGTGCTGCCATTGTCGAGCAGCACTCGAGCGTTGAACTTCTCACCGCTGTAGCTCAGCACTTTCACAATAGCTGTGGACAGTAATACATTGGGTGTACTAGTTTGATGTCTAGTATCAGCTGATAAGACGACACTGTTAGAAGTATCGATTGGTAAGGCGACACTAGTAGACGGCATGGGGTCTTGATAAGTCAGCTCAGTCGATTCAGTGTGCAAAAGTGTGTTATGTCTAGATTTACAATATCTACAACCTGATAATCTACACCTTTTAGTGGGATGACTTGAGCGTAAACAATTAAGGCAGACCTTGAATTCCTTAGCCTTTTGTAAGCGTGATTCAACAGATAAAGCTCTAAATGAATGGCAAGTATAAAGCAGATGGTCATTAGAACATAAAGGACATTTAATTATTTTTTTATTTAAGTTATCATTGTTATTATTTTGTAAATTAATAGTTTGTAAGTTTTTATTTTGTACATTTTTACTGTTATTTAAATTTTCCCCAGTGTTAGTTATAATAAAGCTTTTTTGTTTATTATTTTGATTATGTGTGTATAATTTATTTTAAATATTTTCTAAAGTTTCTAATAAATCAGCCTTGTTAGTAATGAATGATGAAAATTGCGTAAGAGTAGGAGAATGAGGCAATCCACTGCGATACTCTTCCCAATGTCTACTAGTAGTAGAATCAAGTTTCCTTGACATCATAAATATTATAATAGTATCCCAATGCTCTGTAGGCTCTTTCAATGTCTTAAGTGCGCGAATGTTTTTGTTAGTAATATCAATAAGACGACGCAATAAGATAGACGACTCCTTAGAAACCGGTTCGACATCGAACAGAGCCTGTACATGGTTACTAACTAAAAGGCGATTGTTATTGTATCGGTCGCATAACAAGTCCCAAGCCAATGAATAATTATCGCCTCTAAAATCAATATTTTTAATTATTTCGGAAGCTTGTCCTTTAAGAGAGGCACGAAGATAGTGGAACTTATTTATGTCATCGATACAATCACTATTATGGATTAGTGAAAGGAAGGTGTCTCTAAATTCTAGCCAATACTCATAGCTACCATTAAAGTGTGGCAAATCAATTTTAGGTAAGCGCACAAAATTATGTTTAAGCGATGCACCTGATTTAGAGCCTATCGCAGAGCCCGCCTCCGAACCAGCGCGGTCAGCAGCGCAGGTGGCCAGTTCCTTGCGCGCCTGCGCAAGCAGCGAGTAGTACCGCTCCTCGAACTGAGCTCGCTCGGTATATTCATCGTCGGGAGTGTCAGAGGCTAACTCAATTTACACCTGTAATGTGTCGAAAGTCTCGTATAAGGCTTCAAATTTGCTAAGGCGACCTTTCAAATCGATAAGAATAAGAATAAGAAGAATAAGAATTTTTATTTGCCATAAAACACGGTAAATTGAGGTCTTATAGTATAAATGTGAGCATTCATGTTTTGCTAATTAAGTTATAGCATGCAAATTTAAACAATTATTAAATTATCAATTGCAAATACATTAAATTAAATATTAAATTTGTAAATAATAACACAAAAAAAAAAACAAATTTTATAAACATTACAAACAAGGAAGATATAATAAGAATAACATTATAATACAAAATACTCATTATTAAATTAAACTAAACAAAGGGCCATATTATTAATTAAGTATTAATAAAATTAAAAATTTAAAAATATTATCGTACTATATTTTATCATTCAAATAATCCTCAATTTTATAATAACATTTGCTAGCAAAAAAAGAAAAAAGAGATTTTTTAGAATCTTTGGGATCAAGTTGATGTAAATATTCTGGAAGTTTATTGAATAACTTTGGAGCCATACCAATAAGACTTTTCCTCATGAGTGCAGTTTTACAAATTTTAGGCTCTATTCTAAGTTTCCTAGGCCGAACAGAGGGTATTGTATCTTCTTTTTTAAATATTAAGGGATTATTTTTTACAAACAGACAACATTCTAAAATATATAAACTTGGGAAAGTAAGAAGTTCCATTGACTTGAATATTGGCATACAACTGTCTGTTCGTTTCAAACCAAATATAGCTCTGACACATCGTTTTTGTGCCCTGAAAATTATCTCTCTGTAGGTTGAGTTGCCCCAAAATACTATCCCATACCGCAGAGTTGACATAGCAAAGCCATGATATGCTATCAGGACTGTTTTTCGGTTGGCTACCTTTGCTAGTTTAGATAAAGCAAAAGAAAATCTGTAGAGTTTTTTGCATACTTCTATAGAATGTGATTCCCAGGACATATTGTTATCTATATGGATGCCAAGAAATTTAATAGATGTTACAATTTCAATGGTTTCTCTGTTATAATTAATATTAATGATAGGAGCTAGTTTTCTTTGAGTGAATTGTATAATCTTTGTTTTGTCTAAATTTATGTGTAAATTATTATCTTCCATCCATTTTATTAAATTTCCTAAGCTAGAGTTTATTTCTTCTTCGTATTGGTCCATCTTTGTGCCTTTAATAATCAAGGTACTATCATCAGCGAATAGAACCATGGGGAATTTGCTAGCCGTAGGCATATCATTGATATATATCAAGAACAGCAAAGGCCCAAGTACGCTACCTTGAGGGACACCAAATTTCATTTCTCGCCTTTCAGACCTATACTTCTCAATTTTTTTGCTGACTAAAGAAACTTGTGCCAGTTCTGTATATTGGATCCGGTTTTCTAGATACGATTTTAATAATTTCAATGCATTCCCTCTTATACCATAACGGTAGAGCTTATTTAATAGTATACCATGGTCAACATGGTCAAATGCTTTTGACATGTCCATGAAAACACCACAAATTGGTTGCGCCCTATCCAAACTCAAAGTTACATGTTGCATAAGGTCATATATTGCGGTGTTAACTGTCATTCCTTTACGAAATCCTTTTTGTTCTTCTACGAATATATTGTTTTTATCCAAAAAATTGTATAATAATTTGTAAATATTTTTTTCAATAATTTTCGAAAATACTGACAATTTTGTTATAGGACGATAATTATTTACATCCGTTCTGTCACCTTTTTTATACAGTGGTGAAACAATTGCAGGTTTTAGTGCTTCTGGAAAAACTCCTGTGTCTAGAATCAAGTTTATTATATAGCTTAATGGTATCGCAATTATTTCAGCCACATATTTAATCGTTAAAGTCGAGACTTCATCAATACCTACGCTATTTGTATTTTTAAGTAGTTTTATTATTTTGAAGACATCAGTTGCTGTAATGGGAGCTAAGAATATTGAATTTATGTGGTTTGGTATTTTGTTTACGTATTTATTTTCAAGAATTTGTTTATTACTTTTAATTTGATCAATATAGTGGTCGTTAAAGGCAGAAGCAATTTTGGCAGGATCCTCAATAATATGACCTTTAAGATTGATTTCCGTTATGGGTTCAAGAGGGGTTTTCGCTTTATTTTCATTTATTACTCTCCAAGTAGCTCTTGTTTTGTTTTCTGATCTCGCTATAGTATTATCGTTCTGTACCCTTTTAGTTAATTTAATGCCTTTTTTTAGTTTTGAGGAGTAGTTTTTAAGTCTTTCTTTAAGCTCACCATTCGTTTTGTTTAACCTATAGAGCCATAAGAGTTTCCTTTTATTTTGACAACACAATTTAATACCTCGGGAGATCCATTTCGGTTTAGAATGTTTATTTTTTTTTAGGTACATGTATGGAAAACACAAGTCATAGAATAAGTTAAAATCTTTAAAGAAACAATTAAACGCTATATTAACATCATTAGATTTAAAAACTTCATTAAATTTCAATGCATCTAGACATTTCTTAAATTTTTCAAGATTTTCTCTAGAATAATCTCGACAAGTAACGAACCAGTATTGCAAAGAGCAAGATTTCTTTACGGGACATTTTAATATTTGAGCTGTATGGTCCGACAATGCAAGCTCAATAACTTCACCTGTGGATCCTTTTATGTTATGGGCAATGTTATCGATACATGTTCCACTTGAGAGTCTTGTTGGCTGGCGAAACTGAAGTTTCAAATTGTAGCTTATTATTTGATACTCAAATTCACGATTCTTGGCAGAATCTTTCAGGATATTTATGTTAAAGTCTCCCGATATTACAACTTTTTTATTCTTTTGTCTGCAGATTTTATGTAACAAAAGTTCTAGCTTTTCATTAAAAATGTCTAGATTAGAATCTGGAATCCTATATACACATGCTATAATAATCTTATGATCTAATAACTCTACGGCACAACATTCAACAATACATTTCAAAGACAATTTATTTATATCTTCCAGTTCTTTATACCGTAGACCCGTCCTAACCAAAATACATGCTCCTCCCCTGTTTTTATTTCTATAATATCCTGCCGCTAGCTGGAAGTTTGGTAAATTCAAGTATCTTTTGTTTTCTTCTGTCATATTGTGTTCTGTATTGCAAATCACATCTATAGGCTTGTTTAGTGAACGCAGTTCTGACAGGTTAAGAGCCAATTCATCACTTTTGCTTATAAGTCCCGCAATATTTTGGTGTAGTATGTATATATTGTTATAGTAGAAAAAACTGGGATTCGACATAATCTTCATTTCTTTTACTTTCCTTCCTCTCATCGGATTTGCATTCACTTTGTTTATTGGTTGTTTTTTGATTGCTGGTATTGATAGATGCGATCAAAAGCGACAAATTATGCAGAATGCATCTCATGCCCCTTATTCTTAGTTTTCCAGTAATTGGAGAAAACATGCTAAGGTCCAGTGGTTTATTGGAGTCGAAAACATAAATACTATTACTTTGACAGTGCAAGTTTTTGTAAAGTTCTTCACTGAAGGTTTCAATTTTATAGTTGAACAATAATTTTCCACATATATAGGTTGGGGCAGTCACTATTATATTTGTGTTTACTGTTTTTTCTAACTTTGTTTGTAATATTTGCACTAACCCGTCGCAGTTTTGTGAGTTATAAAAATCAGTATCGCCTATCATTACAACACAATAATCATTTTTTGTAAAATCTTTTAATTTGGGTTCAATATCTTTTAAAAGCACATGTATTCCGCAACCTGTATAAATATAATGACAGAGTTCAAAATCATTATAGAAATCATCCCTAAGTATTATTTCCGATATCTTTAATTTGTTACTGTTCGATATTATACACAGTTTTCTTTTTGTTTTTTTTTTTTCGATTTTTGTCTGAGTTTTTATGGTTGCATTTAGAGGACCTGTTGTCTTTTCATGAATATTGTTTTGGAATTCGAGTATAATCTCGTTTAGTTTTATTATTTCTTCTTGTGCTTTCAGTAAATCTTTTGATAGTCTGTCAATGTTTTTTTCTAAATCTATAATCTGATTAATTTGTTCCGATCTATTGATTGGACTTTGGTTAAGACTATTTGTTTGGCGTTTCCGGTTTTTTTTCGACGCTGATGGAGTAGTGCAGATTTTTTTAAGAGTATGGATTTCTTGTGTTAGTGATTTAATGTTACTCTGTAATGTATAGTTTTCCGATAAAGTATTTTCTAATTCATTTTCGGTTCTTTAACGTTTAAGAAGTAGGTACAGTAACATAAAATAATTTAAGTAAAAAAAATAAAAAAAAACAAGGTTAACAATAAAAAATATATTATTTAAAAAAGTACAATCAGGGAAGTGGGGATCCTACAATCGCAGCCGACGCACTACTAGTGGCTAATAATCAAACCGTACTGTCCTCGGTAGCAGCCGGAGGTTAAGTCACAGCAGCGGTAGTAAAGTTGATTGACGTTCCAGTTTGACGTCCCGAAGGTCAGGCACAATTAGGGGCCAGCAGGAGCTTCGGTTTCTTAACCGGAACTAAGAACGTTTCGATACGTTGCAGGTCTGATAATTCTTTGGAAGATAAAGTAACGCTTAGGTAATTTCCAAAATGCGTAAGCTTAGCTTTCATGCTACTACGGGTTTTAATTAGTTTATCAAAACTCATTTTGAAGAAGAAATGAAAATAAAGGTGCTAAAAATGCAATTATAATTTAAAAATGCACAAACAGTTGCGTTAGGCAATAAAGTAATAAAATTATGAATAGCCTATTCAATATAATGCACAGCTGTTCGATAACAAAGAACCGTTAATCGTAGCAAAAAAGGGTCGGCTCGGATGCGTAGGTACGTATGAACCAGACCGAGTGGCTCGCCGATTACGTAAGTGCGGTGCGAAGCGATGAATAGGTAAATGTAATTCAATGTCTATGCAAATTAAAATGTATGATGCTATTTATTTTGTTATATATTAATTGATTAAGCACATATGAAAGCAAGCTAGCAACTACTATCTGTATTCAAATAAGAGGCGAAGATTGCGATAGTATGGAAATTGGAAATTAAGAAAAGAAGAATACTTAATTATATTTATGTAACACAATGATTAAATAACTGGATGGGAAAAGGAAATTAATTGGAACGAACTCACAGATGTCCTTAACCGAAATCCGTTCTACTGTACAGTGACTTGCAAAGCGGTCGACACGTCGCGTCAGGTCCAAAGTCCAACAATTTAACTCGATGACTTTTTCTGGTTTTGACTTCTTCTCACGGTGAAAGGACCAATGTTTCGGGTTCAGCTGAGATCTTCAATAATAAGCGGACTGTATGTATTTAAATAGGTTTAATAAAACGTAAAAGGTCGAGGTATACAATAATTTGGTGGAACGCGCGCGCGAGTGTCGTGGATGCCGCTCGGTAGTGCAGTGGTTTTCTCAAGCGCCGGCGTTTCGCGCCGCGCCGCTGTCGGACACCGCGTCCCGCGCGCAAACACCATTGATTCGAAGTTGACCATACCGTAGTATGAAACCCCGAGTTGCGGACATTTTTATCAAACAAGATTAAAGATAATCATGGATACTACACTTTCGAGCTTTATAAGCCAGGTGTAACATCTAATGTGCAAAGCTTTGCATCGATGCGGTAAGATGACGTAAAGGCAAAATGCGAGTACTACCTCTACTTGCTGAAGACACCGCACTGATTTATTCGGGTACGAACTGTAGCATAACAATGTGCGGATACCCACACCACATAGGTTCCATACAGAAAGTAAAATTGTAAATAGTTGCACACTAATGCAATCAAATATTCATCGTTTGCTGCAGATTAAGACCATGCAACGTGTCCCGTAATCCCGTTACTTAAATAAAACTTGTAATACCTACATGTTAAGCGCTTCGGCAAAGAGTGGGAATCGCTCTGCAATTTCACGAAACGATCATCATAAAGATGCGTGTGCGTTAGCCAATCACATAATCGTAATGGTCTTCTGCGCATCTTTCGCCCACGCTCAACATCCGTGTTGTAATGATGTTGATTGACGTCAGTTGAGATCAGTCGACTTAACAAACAGATCTAGTCTAGCTTGATTGTGGATAGAATCTCCACAGACAATCGTAAAGTCTCCTTCTCAACATATGCAATCAGATGAAAACCTAAAAAATGCGCACTAATAAGAATTGTGTCCGAATTTTTTGGTAGTAATAGTTATTTTGATTATTGTGATCGTCTGACACAACTGTTGTTGCTGAATGGCAAAATGCGATGTAAACCAAAACATCGACTTATTTATTGAGTAGCTTTTGGATTTTCGTCGCAAAACAGAAGAACACAATATAGAAAATCACATTCTATTATCACATACCTACCGTTGTACAATCTGTCTGACGATGATTTTCGCCGCGTTCTGTGAAACATTTTTTTTTTGTAAAACTTGGTGCTATAAACCAGGAATCAAATGTTGTAGCTTGCAAATGAGCTGCGTCGTTATTTACTTTAGCTGGATTAACACGCTTTCAGCATTAAGACAGCGCTTGTATGTAGGTGTTTTGATATACGCACGTGAAGTACATTACAGTACATTTTAATTTGTAATCGCATTCGACTACTTAGTCATGCCAATTTCAGCCATTTCTATACACTTTGTGTTTAAAATAGCGAAAACGGGTTATTAAACTAGTCGTAACGCTAAATTATAACTATTATACTAGATTACTGAATGATGAACAACACAGAGTAATTTTATACTTCAAATTCTTATCTTTGGCATCTGAGACATATGGCAAAACACCTTCACAATAGAAAATTTCATAAGCAGAACACGCGATTGAAATGTAATGAGTGTATCGGTATGACAGGTGTTCATGTGTGCAACTGGCATGGAACTGGTACCAGTTTTCACTCGTATTGTGCTATGTGGGATAGTTGATCATCCTATGCGAAACTTAAGGCATTAACCTACGCGCTGCTGATCTTTTGCAATAGAAAAAACATTTAGTACCTTAATAGTGCACTTAATTTTTGCTAAGCCTCCGAGCTACCTGCCATCGTAGCAAAAAGCTACAGCATTAATTTATGAATCAAGCTTACTTGACTTTATACTCTGTCTTAAACTTATATCACTGCATTATAGACAGTGCCTAATCACAGCGCATTTTTTTTTTTTTTTTTTTATTTATTTATTCAGAAAACCAACAGCGTATACATTAATGTTTAAATACGATAGTGTTAGACCAGTGGTATGGCCAATAAGAGGTTTCCCTAAATTACCCAAATGTACAATGTTGTTGGAAAACCAAAAACTTAAAAACAGAAACAAAATTTAAAACAAGTAACAGACAATTAATTTAACAAGCAATTCAGTGTGTAATACGTAGCTAAATTATCGTAATAACTTAAAAAAGTCTGTAGTTCCATAAATAATAGTGCCTACATAAGCGTATAATATATATTCTACCAAACGAACACAGAATAACATATACCCATATCTTTATAGATTAAAACCTTATATGTATTATATTCACAAAATAAGAAATAAATAAATAAATAAAAACAATTACATTACATACATAAAAAATATATAAAATATATATATGGACAACTGGTTATGATAACTATAATTAAAATATTTATATTAGGTGTTTTTATCTTCAAACGCCTAGGATCAACCAATGAACAAGTAATCACTGGATCAACTAGTTACTCCGAGGCCCTTTGATGATTACTTTTTTAATTGCTTTTTTAAACGTAGTTTTAGAATTAGCAAAGAGGTCAATCTGACCGAATTGTTTATTATATGTGCTAGCAAGTCGCGAAAGAACTGAGTTTTGGTGGTAATTTGTATGGTGCCGTGGAGGCTGTAATAAGGCTGTGTTACGGGTACGGTATTTTGGAGTACGGAAATTAATATTCGAAACTAGATTTGGACAGTCAATTGTGCTATTTATTATGTCATACAACAATGCCATATCCAGCACAACACGCCTGTGTTCCAAGGATAAGAGATCGTACTCCGCGCATCTGTCCGAGTAGGTATCGAGGCTATTACGACAGCGAAAGTTAAGGTGGTTAGTAAATATTTTTTGTATTCGTTCAAGACGGTTGTTGTAAACTTTGTACTGTGGAGTCCATATAGAGCTAGCATATTCCAAAACACTTCTGACATACGCAAAGTACACCATTTTAATTGCATCAATACTTGAGAATGGCTTACAGATGCGAAGAACAAAACTTAGCAAATTAAACAAATGTATTTAACCGACTTCTAAAAAGAAGTGCATTACAAATTGTACGCAAATAAGCATACATTGTTAAAATTGGTAATTAATTATATGTATTACTTATCAAATAAAACAAACATGTTTAACCGACCTCCAAAAAGGAGTGTATTATAAACCGTACGCAAACATTGTAAAAATCAGTAAGTAATCAGATTTACCGACAAAGAAAAAATTGTAAAACTTAATCCCCGTAACATTAACTGAACATCAAACATCGTTTTAATCATCATAATTAAATTAATTAGACCGAAACCTTTTGTAAATACAGTAACAAATAATATTGTAAATATTTGGCCCAAAATATAGTAAATTAAAACATCACTAATTTAAACCGAAATAATTAAGCTTGTATGTATAGTAAAGAAATAGATGTCAGTTGCTATAATACCGAGTCCGAATTGTTTTTATGTATACAGATGGTACACCTCAACTTGTGATTTTTACAGGTAAAAATCTCCAAAAGCGGGGAGGAGGTGTGACGAGGATCTGGCGGCGCGACACCCCTAGTACGCGAACCACACTATCGACTCGACAGCCCTACGCCCGTCGCCCACTACGCAGTTAGTGACGCACCGTACCGCGGCGCCCGCGCCCGCACCGCGCCCGCGACCACGCTTTATAAGGCGCGGTGGGAAGGAGCTCCGCAGCACTCGTCCGAGTTCCGCAGCCGTGGCAAGACGCCTTCGCGCGCGCGCACGTCCACCGTTCATATTGCCTCGGAGCATCGGAACCCTGACGATTTGCTGTCCCCTGTTCCTTACTAACATTAGTTAAGTACCCGACCCACATCCTGATCCAAAGGTTCGTAGGCCTAGCGGCGAGCACGCGTGACTCGAACCTTTACTCCCAGACCTTGACCGCGCTCCTGCGGCGAACCCATCCCCGGCCCGGACGCTCTTGCGGCGAGTTCGCACACGACTCCGCATGCCAGCCTTCCTTACCCGTAGACAAAAGTAGATTATTAACAAATACCCGCCTCGCTACGCGCCGACCGTAATCCGCGATACCGTCCGTGGGGACCGCGCCGATCCCCGTCGCCCTGCCTCGTCCGTCCGTTTAGGATAAGTGAAGAGTAAGACAGCAGTCACAGGCCTAGGTAGATTAAGAAGTGAACTAGTTTTAAGGAACAATTGTGTGTCTTTCAATATAGAGAGTGCAAACGTCCCGTTGGTTTCCTTGGTTAATTCCCTGTTAGGATCCTAAAAGTAAGTACACATCCCCTTGCCGCATGCATCGCGGGTTAGGGTCAGTACATATGTTGACGAGGAACTCAGGCCTGAGCTAGCCGAAAGGGTTCGTCACAAACTAATTTAAATGACACAACCAGAAAACTGACACAAATTAGATCATCTACTCAAAATATAACTGGGTCTATACCCCAAGGCAGTGTGTTAGGTTGTTTGTTATTTTTAGCCTACATTAATGAATTACTCTGAACACATTGATTATGTTGTCAATAGGTTTTGCAGGCTTTATTGACAACATAATCAATGTGTTCAGATAGCGTCATTTTATGGTCGAAAAGTACGCCTAAATCCTTAACACTAAGCTTTCGACTGATTTCTACTCCGCCAAAGTAATATTTATGTAGGATTGGCTTATTCATATTCATATTCATTTAATCACTTCATAATGTACATTATAGATGGTCAATAGTAACATTACAACCTTTATAAGGCATTCGTGAATTCAAATTAAAGTTATAATTATATTTACATGTCATCATTATGTTACATTCATACAATATTACATTCATAAATTGGTATAATTAAGTCATGCCAAGATTTCAAGATGTCAAAATTTACGTCTTAAAATTAAATTACAATTGTCAAAATAAAATTCAAATTTATACATAGTCACAATAAAATAATGTCAAAGACGTCAAGAATTATAATATTTAAAATTTGTCCCTGAAATATTCATTCAAATCATAATATGCCTTGGCAAGTAATAACTTCTTTAACTCTTTATCAAATTTAGTACCTTGGAGGGCTTTAAGCAAGTTGGGCAAATGATTGTAAACTTTGACAGCCATATAGGACGGACCGTTTTTAAATGCGTAAGTCGGGCAGCGGGTAGAACAAAATCATTTGCTCGGCGCGAGGCATAACGGCTCGTCGTGTCATCAAAGTGCTGGAAATAATTACTATGTTTTCTTATAAAACGACACAATTCGAATATATAAATGCAAGTGACCGTAAGTAGTTTATATTGTGTAAATATGATTCTACATGACTCTCGTGGTGCTGTAAACGTTATAATTCTGAGACATCGCTTTTGTAAAAACAGATACCGCAGATACATCGGTCGAGTTACCCCAGAATATGATTCCGTAACGTATCCAAGCGGCGGCGTGGCTGTGATACGCAGTGAGAGCACACTCCTCATTTGTACTTTTTCTGAGTTCCCGCAGTGCATACGAAAAACTACTTAGCCTACTTACAACTATTTCCACATGTGGTTTCCACGAAAGTGTCGAGTCCACCGTGATACCCAATAGTGAGAATGTATTCACTTGTTCAATTTCTTGTCCCTGGTATGAAATCGAATATATTAACTCTGTTCTCTGATATGGTCTAAATTGCATCATTTTTGTTTTCCCAAAATTAAGTGTGAGGCCAATATCTTTTAGATGTGTTATAATTTTTTGGAGACAATCACTAATAATACCTTGTAATTGGCTTATAGAATCAAGTGCACAAGTGACTATAAGTGTAGCGTCATCTGCAAATAAAACTATTTTTTGTGAGACTACTGAAGGTAATTCATTAATGTAGGCTAAAAATAACAAACAACCTAACACACTGCCTTGGGGTATAGACCCAGTTATATTTTGAGTAGATGATCTAATTTGTGTCAGTTTTCTGGTTGTGTCATTTAAATTAGTTTGTGACGAAGAACCCTTTCGGCTAGCTCAGGCCTGAGTTCCTCGTCAACATATGTACTGACCCTAACCCGCGATGCATGCGGCAAGGGGATGTGTACTTACTTTTAGGATCCTAACAGGGAATTAACCAAGGAAACCAACGGGACGTTTGCACTCTCTATATTGAAAGACACACAATTGTTCCTTAAAACTAGTTCACTTCTTAATCTACCTAGGCCTGTGACTGCTGTCTTACTCTTCACTTATCCTAAACGGACGGACGAGGCAGGGCGACGGGGATCGGCGCGGTCCCCACGGACGGTATCGCGGATTACGGTCGGCGCGTAGCGAGGCGGGTATTTGTTAATAATCTACTTTTGTCTACGGGTAAGGAAGGCTGGCATGCGGAGTCGTGTGCGAACTCGCCGCAAGAGCGTCCGGGCCGGGGATGGGTTCGCCGCAGGAGCGCGGTCAAGGTCTGGGAGTAAAGGTTCGAGTCACGCGTGCTCGCCGCTAGGCCTACGAACCTTTGGATCAGGATGTGGGTCGGGTACTTAACTAATGTTAGTAAGGAACAGGGGACAGCAAATCGTCAGGGTTCCGATGCTCCGAGGCAATGTGAACGGTGGACGTGCGCGCGCGCGAAGGCGTCTTGCCACGGCTGCGGAACTCGGACGAGTGCTGCGGAGCTCCTTCCCACCGCGCCTTATAAAGCGTGGTCGCGGGCGCGGTGCGGGCGCGGGCGCCGCGGTACGGTGCGTCACTAACTGCGTAGTGGGCGACGGGCGTAGGGCTGTCGAGTCGATAGTGGGGTTCGCGTACTAGGGGTGTCGCGCCGCCAGATCCTCGTCACACCTCCTCCCCGCTTTTGGAGATTTTTACCTGTAAAAATCACAAGTTGAGGTGTACCATCTGTATACATAAAAACAATTCGGACTCGGTATTATAGCAACTGACATCTATTTCTTTACTATACATACAAGCTTAATTATTTCGGTTTAAATTAGTGATGTTTTAATTTACTATATTTTGGGCCAAATATTTACAATATTATTTGTTACTGTATTTACAAAAGGTTTCGGTCTAATTAATTTAATTATGATGATTAAAACGATGTTTGATGTTCAGTTAATGTTACGGGGATTAAGTTTTACAATTTTTTCTTTGTCGGTAAATCTGATTACTTACTGATTTTTACAATGTTTGCGTACGGTTTATAATACACTCCTTTTTGGAGGTCGGTTAAACATGTTTGTTTTATTTGATAAGTAATACATATAATTAATTACCAATTTTAACAATGTATGCTTATTTGCGTACAATTTGTAATGCACTTCTTTTTAGAAGTCGGTTAAATACATTTGTTTAATTTGCTAAGTAATCTATTTATCTAATTATGTACATTTGTAAAACACTTTTATTTAGAAATCGGTTAAACATATTTGTTTAATTGGCTAAGTAATATGGTTATCTAATTAGGTACATTTGTAATACACTTCTATTTAGAAATCGGTTAACATATATGTTTATCGGTTTAACAATCTTATCAATTGTTAATTATTATTGTTACAATGTATATTTTTGTAATACTCTTCTTGTTAGAAGTCGGGGTAAACATATGTGTTTATCGGTTTAGCAATCTAACTTATTGCTAATTATTATTACAATGTGTAGGTACCTTTGTTACAAAGTTTTAACGGTTCTTATCAGGTTTCGGTTCACACTGATGCACTATGAGAATGATCGCTTACGTAAGTAGAATAATAATTAACAGGAAAACGGTTTTTTAAATTTGTGAATGTAAACATCGCGCTGGTCGCGTAATTTGCGTATTGTGCGCGGCTAAAGAATTGAGCGTGCATTCGCCGTCGTGGATCGATTTGCACTGCCTCTGCCTAGAGGTTTGCACCGGAGCGTAGATCTCCGGAGAATCTCCTGTGAATCACCGGTGAAAGTAATCGGAGAATTCTCCGGAGAAAACCCGGTTTATCTCCGGTTCTTTCGGCTTATAGAGACGATTAATAGAAATATTAATTTATTGATAACCGTTGTTTTTATTAGGTACAGATTCATGTTATTATTATTGTAGGGGTCACGTTGTGCATACGTAGTAAATATGTGCGATCGGAAAGCAGAGGTGACCGGGCCCGACCGTGAATAAGTCGATCGCCGGACACCTGATCTAGACGAATACGGGTATTTTGTAAACTGTAGGTAGGTGTCAGTAATTAGGTAATAAATGAAAATCATTTATAACAGTTTTAAGTTAAATTTGATACTACCGTAGTCAGGCATCTCTATATTATTTCTAATCATTTTTTTCTTGATTTTATTTGTTCTTCTTTTTAAAGACTTTTATGATTTTTTGCATAAGATTAAATGTTTCATCTCCAGTATATTGTTCAAGTTCATGCAAGATGAACTTACAAAACATTAAATTTGAAATTCTCATATTTTCATCGATACGTTCTTCATATGGAACTGTTGTCATTACTGCCGCATTACAAAAATGTTTTCGATGCGGCAATGATGATCTTCGTTTCGTATCTTTAATATTATCAGGACTAGGAAAGCGTTGTGCGTTCTGGCTGTACTCATCAGATTTGTACCCGTACTCGGAGCTACAATTTGTTGAATCATCTTTTTCTGAAAGCTTATCTTTTCTGTAATCAGCCTACGCGTTTCTAAATTACACTCTAGGGGTAGGGCAGTCAAGACTGCTTGGAGTTTGATTTACGGCGATTCGTTCCTGTCACTAAAACCCAAATTTTTTGCTATTGTTTCTGGACTAACTATTTCCTCCGCCCACATTCAGATTCGCGTGCATTAACAATCTGATATTTTCAAAAAAAAAATCGTATCTAATTAAAAAAATATTAGACCTGAAAAAGTACATCAGTCACCAATAATTATTAATAAAGCAGCTAACAATACTTTGCTTGAATGAACTTTTTAGTAGTTCGTTAAGTAAAACCTCAATTGGAATAATCGAATCTATCTAAATATTGAAGTTGCCCTCTCTGTATTTCTAGTCGCTCATTTAGTAATTTTTGAAAATGAAAAATGAAAATATTTTATTCATAAAAAACAGTGGGTTATTTTGAATTAGAGGTTGGGTTCTCCTTTTTAGTGAAATTACACTTGGGCCAGGAGAAACCGCTATCCTGTAGCAAGATATAGTAGGTAATCAATATGACACAATGAATGATCTTACATTTTGTAACTAGAACCAGAAACACTAACAATAATGTAAGTTTTCGGTGTGATTGTAATGTGTGTTATAAGAGAATGTATAAATCTGTTACGACTTGCAAGTGTCTGTTTTATAAAGTTTTGTGCGAGTTAGGGAATTGTGTGTGTGTGTGTGTGTGTGTAAGAGTCAAATTATTTATTGTAACAATTTTTTTTAGTCATTCAGTCAATTTAGTCGCACGGATAGAAATTTAATATCTGAAATTGATTAATCACATCACAACCCAGTTTTTGCTTATAATTCCTCTTTTAAAATCCTAATTTTTATTAAATAAAAACTATTTTCGTTTATTGACTGCTTTTTTTTTGTCCAATCCCATAAATACATTTCTGTAAGTTATATCTTTCATTACAAGCTTCAAATTTCACTATATTAACGATCCTTAACTGAAAATTCTCCAGAGATCTCCGGAGATTCTCCGGAGATCGGCCAATCTCCAATCCAAATTGACGACCTCCGTAGCCGAGAGGCGAGCACGCCGGACTGTAAATGGCGCCGCCATCTCTGAGGTTCCGGGTTCGATTCCCGGTCGGGTCAATGTGTAGAAAACGAACTTTTCTATATTGGCTCGGGTCTGGGTGTTGTGGTACGTTGTTTCTGATTTCTATAACACAAGTGCTTAGCTACTTACCTTAGGATTTAAAAAAAAAAAAAAAAAAAAAAAAAAACACCGGTGAATTTCTCCGGTTCTCGAGCTTCCGCTCCGGAGCAAACCACTACCTTCTGCCTGTCCAACGATTCATGGATGCGCTTGCGTTCTATTGTTTGCGTACAATCAGCGCATGTACAATCACGCATTCTAGTTCCTCTTTAATGATTTAAAGATGGGTAATGCGATCGCGGCGGTATGATTGTCACTACATTTATCTAATTATCTAGTGTACTATTTGTAATTTACCTCTAATTTGAGGTTAGTTAAATGTTTCTATTTAACTTGCTAAACAATCTACTTGATTGATTAACTTTTACAATATGTACTTATATAATATGTAGGTACTAAATACAATATATTGTAATGTGCCTCTTTTTGAGGTCGGTTAAATATTTTTATTTAACTTGTTAAATAATCTAACTAATTACTTAACGTTTACAATTTTAGTGAAATGAGTTTAATTTATTACTTTATATAGTTATTGATAAAGGAATTTACTGTTTAAATCTGCTATAATGTACTACTACGGATACTATAATTTATTGTTTACATATAATATACTACTGAAAAACGGGCTCTACTGTTTAAATCTGTTTTATAAGAAATAAATACGACCTAATTGGTCCCGGTGAGTTCGTCTTGCGCGAACTTCTGGATCCAGGTCCTAGGTTGTCCGGAGCACCTCTTCCTCTTCCTTCGACTAGTACATCGACTCCTCACCACTCTGGCTAGTCCTCCGGTTCCAGGTCCTTCGCGCTGAAGCGCGGTGCCGTAGGCGGTCCCAGTGCCAGGTTTCATGGATGCCTTTTGGCCGGGGTTGCTGGTCTGGTCGTTCTGGTGCATGTTGGCCGGCGGTGCCAATGTTGCGTTAAAATGTTTATTTGCGGCTGATGATGTGAAGTATCGTTTCGGTTTCGGTTCTTTCTTGCTTTTATCGTAACTTTGTTTTTGCTGTCGCGAGACCGGGTGGTTTTTAATGACTTCGAGGACTTCTATTTGTGTTTGTTTTTGTTGCGGTTTCTTATAAGCTCGGCAAGTCTTACAGGTCTTTACGTATTTTGCAACGTCTTTGTACATGCCTGGCCAGTAATATCGTTGTGATATTCTGTTTAGTGTTTTTGCCGTTCCTAGGTGGCCTGCTGTCGGTGTATCGTGGTTTTCTTTTAACACGTCGTGTTTATCTCTGTCGGTTACACATAACTTCCATTCTGATGTCGAATCTAGTCTTGGTCCGTAGGCGTATTTTGTTATTTTTCGGTACAGTTTTTGGTTTTCGGTTTTATAATCGGTGTTTTCTTTTCGGTTAATTTCTTCTAATTTTCTTTCTGTCCAATCTGTGATGTCTTTTCCGATTGCACAGATCGGGTTTATTTGTTCTCCCTGGATTTGTGTGTCGTTTTCATCGGTCCACTCTATCTTTGCCCCTATTCTGCTTAGTATATCCATTCCAATTATTATTTTTGTGATTTGCGGGTGATATAACATTTGATGATTAATTTGACTTCCTCTTACTTTAATTTCTAGTGGTAGTGCTTGTGTGATTTTCAGGGTTGCTCCGCTTACTGTGCTTGCTGTTTTTGACACGGTTTTAGGCTTATAATTTTTCTTTAGGTATTTTTCGTATATTTGCTTGTTTACGTATGACCTTGTCGATCCTGTGTCGACTAGTGCTTTGTATACTGTGCCTAATACGGCTATATTTATGTACGGGCGGTTGTCTCCATGTTTAGTCATTGTGTCTAATGTCATAGACTGTACTAGGTGCTTCTGTTCCTTGCAACATTTGATGCTTAGTACGCCGATTTTGCCGCATCCTGCACAAAATATTATTTTTCTTCCCATACATTCTCTGGATGTATGTCCGGGCTTACCGCAACTCCAGCAGCATGTGTTCGGGTTGTAATTGTAGATGTATTTTGCTGTTTCTTCGGTTAATCTTGATTCTTGTTTTATTTCTGTCTGGTCGCTTCTTTTATCAAAATACCTATTGAAACTCATCTGACGGTCGTCTGTGATGCTTTCGTATTCTTTTGCTAGCTGTGTTAATTGGTTTATTGTGTTAAATTCTGATCTTTTTATGTATAACTTGTACTTCGGGTTCATATTGTCGTAAATTCTATTTAACTTCTCTTCTTTAGACATTTTTGCGTATCTGCGCATTAATGTTTGTAACTCGATTAAATAATCGGTGAATTTTTGGGTGTAGTTCTGTCTCGATGTTACTATCCTTCTTAGAAGTTCGTTTTCGTAATTATTCGGCATGAAGGTAACGGTGAAACATTCGACGAACTCCTCCCATGTCGTCCACGAGTCTTTGTTATTTCGGTACCACAACACAGCCTTACCTTTTAGAAGTCTCGGAATCACTTTCAGCAGGGTCTCTTTTTCGATTACTCCCATTTCGGTCAGTTCGTCCAGTCTTTCCAGGAATTCCACGGGGTCGTCGTACGTGTCGAAATGTAGGTTCCACCTCGATACTATGCACTCACTTGTGTTAGTACTGTGCGGCTTACCAATTTTCGATTGGTCGACGTTCTGCTCGTCGTGTGACATCTTTGTGTCCTGGAACTCTGTGTCGGAGTTGTCTGTATACTCCTCCTTGTCGCTGGAGGACTGGTCAGGTTGGTCGGATCGGTTTTTTGGCCTGGACGGTTTTTCTTCTCTTAGTACCTGTGCGAGGTTTTGCCTCAGGTCTCGTACTGTCAAGTTTTCGGTTTCTATTTTTCTTCTCTTGCACTCTTCTTCAAGTTCTTGTTTTCGCAGGTTGTATATCCAGGACGTAGGCATTAGTTTCGGTTTCTGGTTAATTACGGAGTGTGGTTACTCCCAAGGCGTCGCTCTCTTTCGGCCTTCTTTTGCCTGGGTGCGACGGCTCGGTAAGTACCCTTCCCTGTGTATTCTGTGGGTTTTTTCGTTGGGCGCCAATGTGACGAAGAACCCTTTCGGCTAGCTCAGGCCTGAGTTCCTCGTCAACATATGTACTGACCCTAACCCGCGATGCATGCGGCAAGGGGATGTGTACTTACTTTTAGGATCCTAACAGGGAATTAACCAAGGAAACCAACGGGACGTTTGCACTCTCTATATTGAAAGACACACAATTGTTCCTTAAAACTAGTTCACTTCTTAATCTACCTAGGCCTGTGACTGCTGTCTTACTCTTCACTTATCCTAAACGGACGGACGAGGCAGGGCGACGGGGATCGGCGCGGTCCCCACGGACGGTATCGCGGATTACGGTCGGCGCGTAGCGAGGCGGGTATTTGTTAATAATCTACTTTTGTCTACGGGTAAGGAAGGCTGGCATGCGGAGTCGTGTGCGAACTCGCCGCAAGAGCGTCCGGGCCGGGGATGGGTTCGCCGCAGGAGCGCGGTCAAGGTCTGGGAGTAAAGGTTCGAGTCACGCGTGCTCGCCGCTAGGCCTACGAACCTTTGGATCAGGATGTGGGTCGGGTACTTAACTAATGTTAGTAAGGAACAGGGGACAGCAAATCGTCAGGGTTCCGATGCTCCGAGGCAATGTGAACGGTGGACGTGCGCGCGCGCGAAGGCGTCTTGCCACGGCTGCGGAACTCGGACGAGTGCTGCGGAGCTCCTTCCCACCGCGCCTTATAAAGCGTGGTCGCGGGCGCGGTGCGGGCGCGGGCGCCGCGGTACGGTGCGTCACTAACTGCGTAGTGGGCGACGGGCGTAGGGCTGTCGAGTCGATAGTGTGGTTCGCGTACTAGGGGTGTCGCGCCGCCAGATCCTCGTCACAAGTTAGGTGAACAAATTGCCTTCTATTGGATAGGTAGGAAGCGAGCCAATTTTTCGCTTTCCCACGTATACCTAGTGTTTCTAGTTTTTGTATCAAAATATCATGTAAGACACAGTCATAGGCTTTAGTCATATCCATAAAAACAGCTATATCGCACTGGTTTTTATTAAGTGCATTTAATATTTCAAGATTGCATTCAAATACAGCTGATACCGTTGAATGATTTTTTCTAAAGCCATGTTGATTATTATGTAAGACATTATACTTTTCAAGAAATGTATAAATTCTTTGGCATATGACTTTTTCAAATATCTTAGATATGACTGGTAATAAGGCAATAGGACGATAGTTTGTAACACTAAGCTTGTCCCCTTTCTTAAAGATAGGTTTTACCATTGCTAACTTTAAAGCATCTGGAAATATGCCTTCATTATAAGATTGATTTATTAAAAGTGTCAATGGTTCTACTAATTGTTCAACACAGTGTACTATTAGCGTACCTGGAATTTCGTCATAACCACATGAATTATTACGTTTAATGCTCAAAATTGCTTTTTTTACGTCAGACTCTGTTACCTCTCTTAAATAAATTGAGTTTGTTATAGGTGACAATTTTTTTTGGTATGTGGCAGTGTTAGTTCTATGGGAACTTATATTTACATAGTAACTATTAAATATTTCAGCAATTTTTGTTGGTGACGTTTCGTTTTTATTATTATGCTTTATGTTTATATTTTCATGTTTGGTATTATAATTTGGTTTAATTTTTTCATTAATCATACTCCACATTTCTTTGTATTTATTTCGTGCTTTTTGTTGCCTATTTATATAAAATTTTCTTTTTTCTTTTGCAATTACTTTCTTTAGTATCATACTATACATTTTAGTGTAAGTTTTTAAAGTTTCATTTTTATACGTGTGTGTAAGTAAGCGCAATATACGTTTATGATAACAGCATTTCTTTAAACCTTTTGTTATCCATTTAGTTTGTCTTATATTATTAATTAAAAATGATTTTCGTGGGATATACTCATCTAATAAGTCCTGAATAGTATTTACAAATATGTCATAATTTTGTGTTGCATCATTTTTTGAAGTAATTATATTAAACCAATTTATTTGTCCTAATTTTTCTTTAAATTTGTCCATATTTCTCTTATAAAATGTCCGTTTATTAATTTTGTATCATTTTTTATTATTATTATGCAAGTTATTTTGCAAGAGAAATTGCCCTATTAATGTGTGGTGATCGGATAGATAATATTTTTCCACGGTTGCTTTCATGTTCACGTTAGCAGTAACTATAAACTGATCTATGCAGGATGAGCTATTTTGTGTCTCTCGTGTAGGTTCCTCTATTAGGCATTGTAATCCAAACGAGTTTAACAGGTTAAGAAATCTCGGTGATAATTTTGTATTTTGTGTTATGTCTATATTTATGTCACCAGCAATAATTATTTTCTTGTTTGAAGAGTGTTTTGTAATGTGCTTTAATAATGCTTGTATTTGTGAGAAAAATATTTCTACATCTCTTTCTGGTCGATATATTGATATAATTAACAAATGGTGATCTATAATTTCTATTGCACAAAGTTCTACAACAAATTCTACCGAGTAAGATTGAATATCTAAACGCTCTGTTGATTTTATATTATTTTTAACATAAATAGCCACACCACCATGTACGTGTCTATGTCGTAGGAACTTAGCTCGCAATTCGTAGCCCTCCAACGCATAAAGTTGATAATTATTAGGCAACAACCAGTGCTCGACCACCACAACAATGTCTACATTAACATCCATCAAAATAACATTTAAATCATCAATTTTGTTTGTCAGACTTTGAATATTTTGGCTCATAATTCTACAGTGATTTGGCACGAAAGGAATGTTTATTCAAAGTTTTCCGATTACTTGTCAAAGATGATGAAACTGACATATTATTTCTTTGCTGATCATCACACAATGCTTGCCTCTCCAAAACCAAAATAAACTGATTAATGTCATTCAAAATTATTTTCAAGCCACGAATATTGATTTGTCCATTACATTTTAAAAACATGTCAAAAGAGTAAAGCAAATTTTTATTCGAATCAATTAAATAACAGGGGGTCTAGCGCGAAATGTACCATCCGAATGTTCGCATCCGACCGATCCTCGACCGAAGTTTCGATTAGAACCTTAGCGCGAAACAACATCGAAATCGCGAAGTTCCATCGTGGCCACAGACAATTGTAGAAGAGTATCGGAATGAATGATACTGAGTGCTAGTGTAATGACTACGTATTAAAATTTTACCGGTTTTGTAAAAGTCTCTTGCCGATTCAAAATATTAGTAAACTAAATCGTATACATGGTTTCTATTAACAGAAAAATGTTTATTTCAATCAATTTTAGATATTGAAACTAAGAAAATTGCACCATTCCAATTGTTTATGACATTTACAAAAATAAATGCTGAAGACATGAAATGTCATTGCTTGCTTATTGATTTTAAAAATTGTCCTGAGATACTCGATCGCAAAGTAGTTTGAAAATAATTCGATAGATGGCGTTATGTGACATAATAATAAGTTTTTTGTATAAAATGAGTCATATTAATTAAATAATGCTTTTTAAATTAAGAAAAAAATAATAATATTATAACGACGTGTTACAGTTTGAAACCATAAAAAAGTTTGTGTTTGTTATTCTGGTCTGATCAGCTGTCTGTCATACTGTCAGCGCGAATCCGACCAAATATAATGGTCTCTAAGATTGGACAAAATATGGTTGTGCTGCCTACCTATTGCATTTTTAGGGATTCGTGGCTTAGTGCTAATAGTGCATTTCTAATAGTTTCATCATTAAAGCAAAATAAGAAGAAATGAATTGTTTTGTCAAGCCGGCATACCAATCTATTATATTTGATAGATTTTATAACGTTTACAATAATTTGTGTCGTAAAATTGTACTTGTGCTATGCGGTGGTTATGAAGTTTTAACTTGGAGGTGTGAAACTTGTTGTAAACAATAATTGTTGTAAACAATAAAATACAAGATTTCTAAGCATGTTAAAAAATATGTCCATTTACGATGGTCAGACGATAGCTATTTAGATGTCGTAAAATTTGACATTAGATCTCCGATAAAACTCTTGTCAAACTCAAATGTTCGGTCGGACCGATACACTTCAGAGTAGGGTTTACGATGCCACTAATGTCAAATGATGATCGGTCGAATCGACTGAAATGCCCGATCAAACCGACCGACCGATTGCATTTCATATTAGGAAATGCCCGAACAATCGGCCGATATATCGGATTTGTCACTTCGCGCTAGACCCCCAGTATTCATATTTTAAATTGTCGCTATAAATTAAATTATTAAACATTTCAATTCTTTTGTTAGAAATGTTAGTTTGGAAACAATACTTAAATGTCTGCAAACATAAAATAATATTTGTATAATTAATCGTCAATAACATTTTTCTTATATGTTCAACTAACTTTTTATAATTTTTTGATACGTCAAAATCGGCCTCTCCCAGAAATATTATACAATAGTCATTAAAAGTGTAGTCTTTAAGTTTTTTATGTAATCCGCTCAATAGCTCATTTATACCGCCGCCAGGAGTGCGATAATGAACCATACTGTGTTGTGCAAAGTTGCTTCTTATAGTTGTCGATGCTCGGTTTTGGCTGACACAGCTTAAAATGCATATCTTAGATTTTGTATCTTGAAGAGAATTTACTTCCTGGGTCCGTTTTGGTTTGTTTACATGTTTGCCTACATGTTTGATCTTTTTCAGTGTTGACGTATTTATCATTTCCTTTCGTTGTTGTTGAGGATGATTATTTTCCAAATTGGAAATTTTCAATTTTAACTTCAAAATTTCAGTCTTTGCCATCTGTAATTCAGATCGCAGCTGATGCACTGTATCCTTTAATGATTTCCTACTTAAATCTTGTCCGCCAGCGCCATCTGTCAAATTGTTTGAGCTATTTGAATTGGCACGAGAGTGTGCGCTACTCACTGACAAAAACGACGAAGATAAATCAGGAACTTGTTTTGTCTTTTTCTTCCCTCGGACGGTAACAAAATTTGTATTTACCTCTTCATCATTAATAACAGTTTCCTCCTCTGACAATGCCTCAAAAGAATTTTGCGTGGAGATATTAATGTTTGGACATAAGTTTTTGTCATATCTACAACTATCGCACTGGCATTTTTTCCGATTTTCAGGCTTCATAAGGTATAATATTTTATCCCCAATACTCGATTTCGCGTGAATGTGATGCACTCACATTTACCTGCGTTAACCGTAATTTTATTTTCCCTATAGTATTCAATCAGCCGGTTTAGGTCATCTTGTATCAGTAGACAGTCATTTAGTGTGTTGATTTTAAGAAAAATCTTTTTGTCGTCAGTATACATAAGATATCTACTACGTTCCATGCAAGATCCAATGTCATACAGGTAGGCATTGTAAAAAAGTGGACCTAAGTGAGAGCCCTGGGGAACCCCTGAAGGTATGCTTACATAGCTAGAGCGGTAACCACCTATCACGACTGCCTGTGAGCGATTAGTGAGATACGATTCGGTCCACCTTAGTAAGTCACCATGGATCCCAAGTGTTTGTAACTTGCATAGCAGGATCACGTGATCCACACGATCAAAGGCTTTTTCAAAATCAGTGTAGATCACATCCACCTGACCACCATGATCCATATTCTCGAGGATAAAAGTAGAAAAACTTGCCAAGTTAGTAGTAGTGGATCGCTTTTGCAGAAAACCGTGTTGCTGCTCGGGGATGGAGCGTGAGATCGTGGAATAAATTATATCATATACAACTCGCTCAAGGATTTTTGCTGCAGTGTTCAAGATAGAAATACCTCTATAATTTTTTATGTCGATTCGCGACCCCTTCTTGTGCACAGGGACTATGAGTGCAGACTTACACTTGTGCGGAAAGATTCCTTCACGCAAAGAACGGTTAAATATAAGAGTCAAAGGAAGAGAGAGTGATTCAGCACATTGCGACCAAAACAGAGAAGGTAACCCATCACTGCCGGCTCCTTTATTTTTGTCCAAAGTTTTTAGGATTTTTTCGACTGTCTTTATGTCTACTTGTACGTTGCTAACTATATCGGTACACATCGGATCAGTATTTGGAGTAATATAATTATTGCTAGGTACACCAAATACACTTTGGAAAAAAGAGCTAAAAGCATTACATATATCTACACCTTCGGTGTACTCGGTGCCCTCTAGACTCATTTGCTTAGGGTAGCCAGATCCACCACGAGTGGCTTTGACGAAAGTCCAGAACGTTTTAGGATGTTTCTTTATACTATTCTCACAACTTAATTTGTATTTATGAAAGCATTCCCCCTGAACACGGTGCTCTCTTGTTCGTAGTAATTTAAATTCGTCGTCATCTAACCTATTCCCGAATTTTTTCCAACGTGTGTGAGCTTTAGTTTTCTCCTTAATAATTTTTATTAAAGCTGGTGTGTACCATTTCGGATATGATCGGTTCCCTGTGTTATAACTTAGAGGCACATGTGAAGGTAAAGAGTAGTAAAGGTTCAAATTTTTATTAGCCATTTTCGTAGGTAAATCCAATCGCATTAAATTCATATAACATTAAAGCTACACAGCGCATTCCAAGTAATAATCTGTGCGTGCCATCACTTTTACCTATTTCAATAAGTACACTAATTAAACACTGCTCAATTTCATTATGAAAATATGAACCAGTGCATTAAGACTTCGCATTAACGCGCATATAACCTGACCGGACTTTTACCAATGTAACACATCGCCCTACATACCTCATACACACACTCGCAAAACTATGACAAAGTATCAGCTGATAGAATGTAATTATCAAAGTTACGGAACAAATACAGAAGGCAGATTCCGAGAAACTAATCTTGGACTTGAGCAATTCCAATAACGATCTCGCACTCTGTAAGTAAGTAGTGTGTACTGACTGAATCTTTCGCATTAGGGGGTAGAATATAATAGTTATCAATAGGAGACAACGCAGTGAACTCCGAGAAGCATGAAGTAATACAGGTGTGACGGCAGAAAAGGGTGCAACTCTTTGTTGTTGTCGCGCCATGAGGTTAAATATTAAAAATATAAACAAATTTGCCAATAAAAGTGGTATAAAATGTAAAAAGTGTGCCATATTATATTGCAAAAAGTGTATATATGAATAGGCAAAAATATACAACCCAAAACATGACTTCCGAGACCCAACAAAAAAACCTAATTGATATTGATATTTATTTAGATCAAACGAGTGTAGCAAAATAAACAGCATGCTATGCTTATTCGCGTAACATAATAAGTATTTAGTGTCTACACACAGTTGTCGCACCCTTATTGCGCGCATCTCCAGTACATTCAAAACGCAAGTCATGCAATTTAATGAACACTGTGTATGAGTGGTCAAAGAGCAATGTAGGACAGAGTGAACAAACTGAGTTTGGAGACACCACTGAATTGCTTTTACACAATATGAGTAGATAAAATTATGTAACATGTTATTATTATGAGAGTCGAAAACAGTGCAACTGATTATTAAATCATTTTTAAAAGGTCTTTTTCCTGAGATACTTGCAATGCCGGAGCCGTGTCGTTCTTTCTGACGTATATTCGTCCGTTTTTTGTCCAAACATATTGATACTGCTTAATTTTTGCCGTCTCCCTGCATTTCTTCAGTAAAAGTTTATTGAAATGGGTGAGATGCTCGTTGACATAGATGGGTTTCACACTGCCATTCATGCCAAGGTCTTTAGTAGTCAGTCTGTTCTTTCTAATGCCGGAGATTATATTGTCCTTTAGTAAACGCGATTTTAACTTTACAACCAAATTTCTTGGGCGGCCTGGTTGCTTGATCTTTGGCGCGACACGAGTCATTTCTAAAACATCCGAAGAGGCAATTATGACACTGGCGTGCTTAGCAATGGTTTGAATTATACTGCTTAAATTTTCATCCTTATTTTCCGGGACTCCGACAATCTCCAGATTTAGCAAGCGTTCCCTTTGATTGTTCGTGTTAATTTCTAGATGTAATAGTCTGTTTTCATTAGTTAACAAATCCATTCTTGATTCAAGTGAAGCGATAGCTTTTTTATTAGTACTCAATGATTCCATTTCCTTATGAATGGTGTCATATTGATCGCAATTGAACTGCACAGATTTTTCTAAGACTGTGATTTGCTTTACGGTCTCATTGTGTTTTAGATTGAGAGACTGGACAGACTTTTTTATCTCTGTATATTCCTGACGGACGCCGCTTATTTCCGACTTGATTTCAGCGAATGATGCATTCAATTTCTCCAGATCAGTCCTCAACACTGACTCTAGATTGCCCTTAATTCCGGATATTTCCTCTTGAATTTCCGTTTTTCATACATCCAAAGTGCTGCGCATCTGTGTAGCGAAAGTTTTGAGAGCTTCTGAAAAGTCGTCTTCGTATTTACGCTTTCGGTGGTTACATTGTTTGAATCACCTGATTTACTAATGTCTGGGTTGGAGCTGTAAAGCTTGTTTGGTGAAAGGGACATTATGAAGTAGCACTTCTACAAAAACTTTTACTCTTTGAAATACCACTAGGCTGAGTTAATTTCTGAATTTAAGATCTAAATTGCTTGTAATAAGGATTATTTTTGATTAAATGTAACGGAGTAAAACCAACAACACGTCCACTCTGTGAGGAGCTCCGAGAGCGTAATTATATATATATATATATATATATATATATATATATTATTTACTATCTCAAACCATATCGGTTTAAAGGCGAGCTGGGCAGTCTTCATTTTAACTTAGCAGCACATAGTTGCAAAGTTAATTCATAAACTGTTTATTTTTAACTAAGTATAGACTAAAAATATTTTTGATAATCCGAGGGTGTAATCGAAGATCTCCGTAGCCGATAGGTGAGCACGCCAGACTTGGCATCGCCACCTCTGTGGTCCCGAGTTCATAGCTAAGCCTGCTATCCGGGCTATTATATAAGCTTCTAAGTAAGATCATACGGGCAAAGTAGATGTGCTTGACCTGTCAAACATGTTTAGTTTAATTGGTCAACAATATTTTAGAAATATACACAAACCGCTGTTTTATTAGTCTGAATGACAACTAATAGGCTTATAGTAACTAACACATCGGTAATGTTTGACTGCACTTATGCAAAAATTAACACATTTCACACTAGCAACTGGATGTATTGTACAATAAGTCCAAAAAATTAGTTTCTAGGAAGCTAAGGATACACAGTTATACAAATTTATACTACATTTTCAGTGGCTTGCATTCATAATGCAATTGTAAAACCTAATTAATGAGCTTATATAATATCATCGTATTTTATTATTATTGATCACATTGGCGACTACACAGTACACAGTGCCACCAGGCGATAATAAACACGTCTCTCATGTAAAAGGCTTTGAATAACGGTACAGTACTGTTTAATAGCGACGTTTTACCTGAAAATAGAACGTTTATTAATAGTACATTATGATACGAGTGTGCAAAGTAGATTATTATACACGAGGCATTATTGTAAGCGCGAGCCGCAGGCGAGCGCGGTAAGCAAGCCGAGTGTCTAATAATCAATGCACGCGAGTTGCATACGACGTTTTTCAACACAATTGCGAGGAAAAAACAAACTAAAATCTACTAACTATACCTTCTCCGAATATGACTTGGTGTTTTTGCTGTTTTTCTATGCATTTTGGCGGCAACAAGCTATCACTCGCGTCTCGTGCCTCGATAAGTATTTCAGACGGGGTTGAATAACATTTTACTCGTCTTTACTATTTAAAGTACACATTTTTAATAGTAATTAACCACACAGCAACAACTTTACCAAATAATAATGGAAAATGGCATGTAAGTTTTTTTTTTTTCGCGCGCCGCAATTTCGATGCGCGCGCAGGTTCAATAATGGCACAGGAAAAACTGGCTGTTCAGCCGGAGTAGCAGCGATTTAAAAAATAAAATAAGCTATAAATTATTGTTTCTAAAAAAGATAGTTAAGTTAATTTGTGTTTATTAATATGCAAATATTTATTTGTCATCTTAACCCTAAAATAATTTAATATTGGTAAAATATTCAATGTTCTTAGACATAACCTTTTGCTGGATTTAAAAAAAAGTTTACATTACCGCACTAGTGCGATAATGTTATTACAGCACAAGTGCGTAATATGATGAATTATGCAACTAAAAACGGTGTTATAACAGTCAATTTACGAGCAACTGTGTTGAAAACATACTTACCTTATTCAAAGCCTGCTTTTTAAACCTGCCTGGTGACAATAAAACGCAATGACACGAATATCGAACAATCCTTCGAGCTGCCTGTGGTGGCGGGCTGCGGAAACGTGGGTCACGTGGGCAGACCATGAGTCATGTCTAGTACTCGAACCGGAAACGCGGATGCTACTCTCCTGTAAAAGGCTTTGAATAAGGTAAGTATGTTTAATAAACGTTTTATTTTCAGGTAAAACTTCGCTATTTATCTTACGATAGTATTATTTTTTGAGTTTTTTTTTAATACTCATCTAAGCCGAAAGTGCATTTTTTGGCAAATATTGAGTAATTTGTCCATAACGTCACATTCGGATTTTTCGAGACGGGTCTCGACACACATATTACACCTACATGCTACGTTCTTAGTAATTACTGGCAAAAAGTGAATATCATATTACACGAAGTAATTTTCCAGACAGTTCAGCATAAATGATGTAACACGATATCAATCGTGTGTTCTAATGACGTTTACAACGTTTTTAGTAGATGTTGATAACAATGATAACACCTGTTATCTACCATAGACTTAATCCGACTGACGTTTCTTGACTTGAGGTATTCTTACGCGCCAATTTAAACCTCGTCTGCTGAGACATAAAGCTTAATACAAAACATGCAAACTAGTTTAGGTTCGTTTGGTTTTAAGGTGGGGCAAGGGCGAGTGAGAGCATGCGAACTCAAAAACGAGAGAACGATTTGTGAATGGACTGTTAAATACGTCCATAAATTGAGTGTCGTTTTAGGATATTAATCAACGCTAATAACTTTGCCGTTTATTGTTATTATTAATTTATGACTACACACAAATAGAAACAAGGCCTTTTTTAAATAGCCCTTGAAGTTATTGTAGTAAAAAAAAGTAGTGGTGTATTTACGGGGTATATGTTCAAATTTTTATTTATAATATTATAAATTGAGGCAGATTGCCATGAAAACTGCCGCCTGGCAAATTCAGATTTTGTTATAGGGGCTATCGCAATTTCATAATTTCTTCTCCTGCACAGTAAACTCTCATCATATAGTAGAGATTTGTGCATTCGAAGTACAATGTTTAAGATATACAGTTGTCTAACGGACATCAGTCTAGCTTCCCGGTACAAATCTTTCGTGGGGTATCTGAAAGGTTTTAGAAGCATTACCTTTAACAGCGACCTTTGAGCTCGTTCCAGCCCAAGAAATGCAGTTTTGTTTGCTGAGCCCCAAACTGATATACAGTAGGTAAGTATTGACTCAGCCAAAGCAACATAAGTTCGAGTAATTAGCTCTTGACTAGCTACATGACGAAGATTTTTGAAGACCCATATCAGCTTTCTTACTCTTTTTGTGGTCAAGTCAACGTGTTCGTGCCAAGAAAGATGCTGGTCGACTAGAAGGCCAAGGTATTTAACGCATGCAACCCTATCTATTATAGTGCATAAGCAGTCAGTGTTGGTCAGATTACAGCTTGAATGAATTTTTATGCAAAAATCTGAAGGCGGTTGAGTGGTGATATTTTTAGTGAAGCAGATGTAGTGTGTCTTTGCTGCGTTCAAGGTGAGGAGACTACCTCCCAGCCAGTGCGAAACATCTGCAAGCCCTTTTTCAGCGCATTGTTTTACCTCGCACCACGATTTACCCGAGAACACGATGGCTGTATCGTCAGCATAGGAAAATTTTGTGCCTCTAAGTATCTTTAAGTCACAGAAATTATTGATATATATTGAGAAAAGTGTTGGGCCCAGCACGCTTCCCTGTGGCACTCCGAAAACAATGGTAGAATCCTAATATGATCACCCAGTCGAACTCTCTGTTTGCGGTGCGAGAGGTAATCCTCAAATAATTTAAGAGGAATACCTCTCACTCCAATTTCTTCTAGCCTTTTCAATAAAATGGGCACCGACACAGTGTCGAATGCCTTCTTCAAATCAAGAAAGTCCCCTAGGCATTTATTTCCAGAGTCCACCTCTTTAACAATAAGAGATGTAAGAGCCTGTATTGCATCCTCAGTGGATAGACTCCGTGAAAGCCAAATTGGTTTTTTGCTATTGTCTTAAATTTGATTAGAAATTTTGTTAGCCTCACATTAATTATTTTTTCCAAGACTTTAGACAAAGATGATAAAACAGAGATCGGGCGATAATTACAAGGTTCACTTTTATTTCCATCCTTATAGACAGGTGTTATAACGGCCTGCTTAAGAACAGCAGGGAAAACACCTTAATCAAAACATAAGTTAGCCAGATGGGAAATAATTGGAGCCACAACACTGCTGGCAAGACTTAGAAAAGAAGTTGGTATACCATCCCACCGCAATGAGCTATTTTGTTTCATTGATTTTATTAATACAGTAATTTCAGCGCTATCAGTGTTGTAAGTAACAAAAGATGATACCGGTGGAGGTTTAGAATTATAATTTAGTGAGTGAAAGCCACAAATACTTGGAATTTTTTCTGCTAGCTACCTTCCAACACTCTTAAAGTAGGTGTTAGTAATATTAACCGATTCTTGTGGTGAGGGTGTTGTATGAAGTAAGTCAAGGTTTTGCGATTTAGGAGGCTTGCGTTGAGTTATGCCATTAATGGTGTCCCATAGCTTTTTAGGGTTCTTGTGGGCTTTTGACAGTTGCTCTCTGTCGTAGTTCCTCTTTAACGTTTTTAAAATGCGGTTACAGTGGTTACGGTATCTTTGGAATGTTATTTTCAGTATATCATTGTGCGGGTCATGCTTCAGTTGTCTTTGCATATTATTTCTATTCCTGATAGAGCGCAGAATACTAGGAGAAACCCACGGTTTGATGATCCTATTTTTCACATGTATGTAAGAAACAGTAGTATTATCATCTAAGCTCTGTTGCAATTTGGATATTAATTGTTCAGTTATAATATAAGGGTCAGTGTATTCCAATAATTGAGATAAATTTGATATTTTTAATTGGGCTAGGGCTTTATCATAGTTGATTATGGTTATATATTTTTTGTTTATAACAGTTTTCCTGGGCGACGACATTTTAAGCAAAAATCATGCTATGATCAGTAATAGAAGTATCAAGTACCGCAATAGTCACATTATTATAAATACTTTCAAGCTTTAAAAAGAAAACATGGCTCAATGTGATAAAAGGAGACCCAATATTAATGAAGCCTATTCCGAAGAGGCCAAACAATATGTGAGAATCTATGTTACTAACCTACCGGCGATGCCATCCTATTATAACAGAAAGAGAAGTAACAAGACATACATTCTGTCAAAAAAGTTTCGGGAATTGATGATTTGTTTATGGTTCCCAATTCAAAATTATATATATTTTTTTGTTGTTGGATTGGCACAACTGTTTTCCATTTTGGCGCGGAGTTTGAGTTACATCTGATAATTAGATTAAATACAGTATTGTTTTTGAGATACCATATCTAGTGTGTATTGCGAATTTCATAATGGACAAAAACATCGAACAAAGAGTTTGACTTAAATTTTGCATCGCCAATGGGATTTCGTGATCGGAGTCTCTGAAAATATTACAGAAGGCTTACGGTAAAACGACTTTATCAAAGACGTGTTTATGAGTGGTACAAAGCGTTCAAAAGCGGTCGAGATGTGATGGAAGATTTGCCTCGCTCTAGTAGGCCATCAACGTCTGCTACTGAAGATAACATTGCAAAAGTGAAAGAAATAGTGACTGAAAATCCTCTTTCAAGTTTGAGAGAGATAGCCATCGAACTTTCTGTGTCACACGAGTCGATTCGTACCATTTTAAATAATTAATTGGGTATGAAACATGTTGCCGCTCGGCTAGTCCCAAAAGACCTAAATTTTCTCCAAAAACTCAATCTCAAAAGAGTCGCTGAGGACATGCTAGAACGAGTCAATTCCGACCCAAAATTCATAAAACGCATTGTTACTGGTGACGAGACGTGGGTTTACGAGTTTGACATGCAAACTAGTCAACAAGCTTCGGAGTAGCGCCTTCCAACTGAACCGAAACCGAAGAAACCGCGCCAAACTCGATCGAAAGTCAAAGTCACATTGACTGTTTTCTTTGACTGTCGCGGTGATGTGCACTCAGAATTCTTGCCAGAGGGTCAAACGATAAAAAAAGAGTATTATTTAGGCGTTATGCGGCGTTTAAGAGAGCAAATTAGACGAAAAAGGCCAGATTTGTGGAATGAAAATTCTTGGATTTTGCACCACGATAATGCGCCTGCCCTCAAGGCCATCATTGTGAACGAATTTGTTACCAAAAACTCAACAAATACCATCGAGCAGCCACCTTATTCACCAGATATGGCCCCAGCCGACTTCTTTCTTTTTCCTAAACTCAAATTACCACTTCGAGGCACCCGGTTTCATTCGGTAGAAGACATAAAGAAGAATTCGCGGCGAGAACTAAACTCGATTCCGAAAGAAGCGTTTAAAAATGTTTTGATGATTGGATTATTCGTTGGCGTAAGTGTATCGCTTCTGAAACTAATTTGTTTTGAAAACTTTAATTCTATTTGTACGGACATATATATATAAATATTTTAATATTCATATGCCAGCTGCGCTGGTGAGATAAGCTTATTTTATTTTTATTTATTTATTTTATTTATTTAGAAAACCAACAGCGTTACAGTTGTGCTTAAATTCTACTTAAATATTTCAATAATAAGGCTAATAATAGGTTTCCCTTAAGTTAACAATTAGTAAGACTGTAGTGAAGTGAAATTAATTTGTTAAAAAGTGAGAATCAACATCTACGCATTATGAAAATTAAACATAGAAAATTGAACATAGAAAGTACAAATACAAATACAACCCCAAACTGTATCATTTATCTTAATAGCAATTGAAACAAACAAATTTCTAACTTTACACATTCAATTAGTTAATTTAGATTTAACTTGACATTTTACGCATGTACATTTACATATTTAAAAAGATCTAACTGTCAAGCCGGCCCTTCACCATGAGGCACAACAATAGGTATACAGTAAGTAGTAGTCTGAGAGGTCTGAGTCGCATGCATAAGGATATATATTTTTATCTCCAGGCGCATTACACCCCACAGAGAAAACCAGCATTAGGCATTGGAGATTAGTGATTAGTGATAACGCCCGCAGTTTCAGTGTAGGTACCAACTTTGCTAGTTAGGACTGTTTTAACTTTTTAATTAGATGAGTTTTAAATGTATTTTTTGTGTAATTGAAGATATCCACGTCACTAAAGCTTGTGTTATAGGTTTTAGCAATGCGCGCAAGTACCGAGTTTTTGGCATAGTTAGTAGCGTGTATCGGGACGTGTAGCAGGGGCGTGTGGCGCGTGCGGCGCGCCGGCGTGCGGAGCGCGACACCCGCCACTAGCTCCTCGCTATCTATACGACCGTTCAGGATGTCATATAATAGGCACATATCCAGAATATTACGCCTCTTTCTGAGAGTCAAAAGATTATGATGATTGCACCCGTCCAAGTAAGACTCAGTTGACACACGGAGACGATAGTTTAGATGGTTAACAAACTTCTTCTGAATACGCTCCAACCGATCACTGTAGATATTGTATAGCGGTGACCAGACTGAGCAAGCGTACTCCAGGATACTTCGGACGTACGCAAAGTAGACCATCTTTACAGTAGAAACATCACGGAAAGGCCTACAAGCCCGCAAAACGAAACCCAAGTTTTTGTAAGCCCTGTCCGCTATGCTGTCGATGTGATTGGCCATTGTAAATTTCGTGTCAAAAATTACACCGAGATCCCTAACAATATTTACTCTGTTAATAAGAATGTCATTAAAATGGTAATTAAACAAAACAGGGTTTTTCTTCCGCGTGAACGCAATACATTGGCATTTGTTGACGTTAATAGTAATCCTGTTCCTGTCATAGAAGTCGCAAAGGTTATTTAGATCAGACTGCAAGAGTTGACAATCATATGGATTTTTAATTTTGAGAAAGATCTTTTTGTCGTCTGCGTACATTAGATGCTTTGAATTCCTGAAACAGTCTGAGATGTCATAGAGGTACGCGTTGTAAAATAGAGGCCCAAGATGCGAACCTTGGGGGACACCTGTAGGTATGTTGATGAAATTTGATTTAAAGCCTCCCACCACGACTGCTTGAGAACGATTAGCTAAATAAGATTGAACCCAACGAAGAAGATCTCCATGAATCCCCAACCGCTAAAGTTTGTCAAGAAGTACAACGTGATCCACGCGATCAAAGGCCTTCTCAAAGTCTGTGTAAATAACGTCGACCTGACCACCGCCCTCCATGCCTTTAAGAACATAATCAGTGAAACAAGACAAGTTAGTGATAGTAGAACGCCTCTGAAGAAATCCATGCTGCATATTTGACATACCTTTGTGTATGACTGGATAAATAGCTGTGTACACATTCTTTTCAAAAACTTTAGCCAAAGTATTTAAAATGGAGATACCCCTATAATTTTCTACATTTGTTTTTGATCCTTTCTTATGGATTGGTACTATGTGGGCTTCCTTCCACCTTTTAGGAAATAGTCCCTCACTAAGTGACCTATTAAACAAAATTGAGACAGGCTCTGCCAACGATTCTGCACAACGCCTCCAGAACAATGAACAGATTCCGTCACTTCCCGGGCCCTTAGAGCAATCGAGAGCAGATAAGGATTTGCGTACAGCAGTAGCAGGAATGGAAGCATAGTTGAGTCTATGCTTTCATCGACTACTGGTTCGATAGATGAGTCCGTCGTTGGCACTCCAAACACGCTTCTGAAGAAGTCGCTAAAGGCCTCACAGATTTGCTGGCCCTCACTATATGACATACCTCCTAACGTGACTGATTTAGGGTAATTGGAACTGCCCCTTAAGGCCTTAACATACGTCCAGAACCTTTTCGGAGTTGTTTTAATCGATGTCTCCATGTCAGACGTGTATTTTTCAAAACAAGCCTCCTGTACACGACGCTGTCGAGCCCGTAAAAGGGAGAACTCATTATAGTCCCGCAGATTTCGATACTTTTTCCAACGAGAGTGAGCTTTGGTCTTTTCCTTGATGATATTAATTAGCGCCTTACTATACCACGTCGGATATGAGCGTTTGCCAAATTGAGAGGAGAGTGGTACAAATTGCTCGATTGCCCTATATATTACGCTGTAAAAGCTTTCCGTTGCATTGTCAACTGAATCAGAATTTAAAAGTGCGCGCCAATTAATATCCTCAAAGTGTTTATTTAAACTAGCGTAATCACCCTTTCTAAAATTGGGGCGACGGGGGATGGATTCCTTCAATGGCTCGACAGTAAGATCTAATATTTCGACCGTGAAGGCAGGATGAGAGCGATCTTCTTTGACGAGAGGCGATGAGCATGCGCTAATTTGTAGTGGCAAATCAGAGAAAACCAGATCGAGAGTGTTATTCGCATAATTTCTTAAGATATTTTGTTGGGAAAGACCAAGGAGGTTTAAATTATCAATCAATTGTATACCAACGTTCTGGACTTCTCTTGTTCCGCGCTTTAAGTAAGTTGGACTATTATCGCTCCAGCTGATCTGTGGAAGATTAAAGTCGCCTAACAATATGTACTTATCTTGCGGGCGGTGATTAAAAATTTGGTTAAATAAAGATGAAATAGAATCGATATCGAGAGGAATACGTTCCGCGTCCGGAGGTACATAAACGACACTGATATGCAGGTCTACTAAAGCAGAAATGGCACTGGCTGGTACCGTGACCGTCAACATCTCTGTAGGTGGTTCTGGGCTATGCCCGCAGCGTACGGCGCCGAGTTCGCGTTTAACCAATATCATAATACCACCTCCCGTAGACTTTCCGCATGCCTTTAGGTTGCGATCGCATCGCAACACCTCATACCTATCGTCGCTAAATTCACCGTCATATATGCTACAATGCAGCCATGTCTCCGTGATAACGACTACATCATAATTATTGGTTAGTAAACCCTGAAGAAATTGCGTACATTTAGTTCGTAGCCCCCTAACATTTTGATAAAAAACGGTTAAATTATTTTGAGCCATTTTTTTCTATAGATCTCCGTAATATAAATAATAATAATACCAGTTTTAAACCTAAATGTGCTAAATAGATCTCCGTAACATAAATAATAATAATACCAGTTTTAAAGCTAAATGTGGTGACGCTTTTATTAACGGATTCGGGTTTACTTATACGCAGAAAGATGCGATGTCTACGATATAATAATATTGTGTCAGTTCTCAGTGGCCGAGTGATTTCAAGATACTCGCAAAAGCCTTGCATTAATTCCATTTTGGACACTTTTACTGCTATCATTACTTTCAATAACGATTTCTTAAGGAAGTTTTTTATACTCTTAGAACGAGGGTAACCTGTTATAAAACAGTAATCAACAAGAGAAGTCGTGTTAACATATTTTTGTGCCAGAGGTTTCACGGGCTGCGCACATTGCAGTGAACAACTACGTAATAAAGAGCAAACGCGCAAAAAGGGTGCGATATTACCGCTGAACATCGTATTCGATTCTGAAGGAATGCGATATGACTGATAAAATATTTCTGAGACTCTTAAAATGTATTTCTTTAAATTAAGCATGAAGCGTGAGGCAAATTGAATAATTATTACATTTAAATTTGTGTAAGAGGAACATTTAATTAGTTTTTTTCTGCATAAAATTGTAATTAAAACCAATAAGAGACAAAACGTATAGTTGAACTTTAGCAAATTGCGGGCACAATCATGTAAGCAAATTAGGATACAGCTTTGTGACATGTCATTTTGGTGCATAATTAATATCCTATTATAAGTTGGCTTTCCCATACAATAGAAAGAATTATACATAAAAAATACAAAATTCAAACAGGTTGTTTTTGCAAATGGGGACGAGGTTGCCGAATAGGTATAGCAATTACGGATCGCACCGTTTTTCAGCGTATTAACTATACAACTCGTCTTGGTTACCTGTCGAACTACCAAACAAAGGATGACAGAAGTCGCCATAGAACTATGAAGCAAGCAACTTACAAAAGGGGCGTAATTTGTTTTACTATAATAATTGAATTCTGCATTTGTTTTACTAACTAAATTTGGGGTCATAACTAAACTGGTAAAATGTATGTAGGGCGTTAATATTTTAAGAATAACACAGAATAACATAAAAACAAGTATACATATCTGAACAAATGGCAAACTTAGATGATTTTTTTCAGGTCTTCCTCTGCAGTAATTAGAATTGCTTGACTGGTTTCGTTTTTTCTTGCATAAATTCTGCCATTCTTTATCCATGTAAAAAGGAATTCCTTGGATTTAGCGGCCTCTTTTGTCCGCTTTAAAAGTATTTTGTTGTATACAGTAAGATGCTCGTTAACATAAATCGGTTTTACCTCACCTTGAATATCTAGGTCTTTGGTCAACAAGCGACATCGGCGAGCACGGGATATAATGTTATCTCTGAGTTGACGGGAGCTCATTTTGGCTACAATGACTCGAGGCCGGCCTGCTGGTTTTGCTTTTGATGACACTCTGTTGATCTCTATAATGTCATTGTACCACATCTAGCTGTAACATCAGTATTGTTTTAACCTTATCTCCATGAATAAATATTTTGAATCTTTGAATCTTTGAAGGAGCATACTTTGAAAGTGATAAAATAAATTTGGATGAATAACTAACATTTTGTGTATTATTAATCTTTTCCCGGTACTTTCTTGACAGAGTAGTGTCTTCCTCAAGAGTTTAAAAATGTGTCCAACCTTTACCGTCTCTATTTAGAACATTGCAAAAGTATGCAAAATGAGGACAATCCTGATCCTAAATACCAAGTTGTAAGTGAGAGTCTTTTCAGAAACATTTTCTGTGAATACAATATCAGTTTTCATGTCCCAAAAAAGGACAAATGTGTAAATGCACGAAGAATGAAAATAATGAGAATACAGTTAATAAAGATGATGCTGAGAATCACATTGCTGAAAAAACGGCCTCTTATACAAGGTTTAAGTTTCACCAAAAACTTAGACCTCAATACAATGATACGGTTGTATGTAGTTTTGATATGCAAAAAGACTTAAATACGCCGCATGGCGAAAGCATGTTGTTGTACTACTCACGAAAATACGCAGTATACAATCTTACATTTTATGAAAGTGTTACGCAAAATGTTTTTTGCTTTACTTGGGGTGAAACAGATGCTAAGCGAGGAAGTAATGAGATAGCCACTTCCCTAACCAAATACTTGGAAAATGTTGATCAAAGGGGCACACAAAATGTTATATTATTGTGATTCATGCAGCGGTCAAAACAAAAATAAGAATGTACTAGCGGCTATAAATATTGTAATTTTTTTGTTTTTAGCAATTCCATGCAAGGTTTAATTGAAGATAAATAACACTTAAAAAAAATCATCGACCTCAGGTGGGACTCGAACCCACGTCCCATCGCAAACCGGGCGAGTGCTTTGACCACTAAGCTACCGAGGACGTCACGTGACAAGATGAAATTCCTCAAGTGTTTTTTCTCGCTGTCAAAGTCAGCGTATTCTGATCAATGTTGTAGCTATATTTATAGCTGAGTAGTATACTATCGTCAACACCCTATAGAAATATTTTAACAAATATTTGACTATTGGTTAAGATCAGAAATGCTTAAACATTGTATTTTTTTTGTTTTTAGCAATTCCATGCAAGGTTTAATTGAAGATAAATAACACTTGAAAAAAATCATCGACCTCAGGTGGGACTCGAACCCACGTCCCATCGCAAACCGGGCGAGTGCTTTGACCACTAAGCTACCGAGGACGTCACGTGACAACAAAAAAATAACAATGTTTAAGCATTTCTGATCTTAACCAATAGTCAAATATTTGTAAAAATATTTCTATAGGGTGTTGACGGTAGTATACTACTCAGCTATAAATATAGCTACAACATTGATCAGAATACGCTGGCTTTGACAGCGAGAAAAAACACTTGAGGAATTTCATCTTGTCACGTGACGTCCTCGGTAGCTTAGTGGTCAAAGCACTCGCCCGGTTTGCGATGGGACATGGGTTCGAGTCCCACCTGAGGTCGATGATTTTTTTCAAGTGTTATTTATTTTCAATTAAAGGCTATAAATATTTTTTTACGAGTTTCGAAACATGTCCAAGTTGTACAGACGACGGCAGGTCAACCTAACCTGGTGGCGCCACGAGTAGCAGCGCCTTGGGTAAAAGAGAACTTAGCCAGACGTCCCTTTAATGAATGCTGGATGATAGCTTGTGGTTGGGTCGAGACCCTAGAGGAATGGACTGTAGGTTGATGGTTCGCGAATATATTGTCGCTAAATAGATATCTATAAAAGGATACAGACGAAATACACAATGGCGGGCCAGTAACACGTGATACGTAACAGGGTGCAGTAATTGGGAAATAGGTGAAGGTGGTACGTACAAACGGTGTCCTCAGGGTGGTTCCAGGATCGTTAATCCAGGGGTGGTCCTTGGGTGTCCTCGGTGAAGACCTAGGCCGATCTAGCCAGCCCAAGTCGAATTTAAGCGTACGCACATACACCACACTTAAAGCCGACACAAAGTTCAGTTCACACATATATAACGTCACAAATAAAGCCTCGCAGCAAGTTGAAGACCGTTTCCTGAGCGGATAATTTTCTAGCACGAAAATGCAGGCTTCTCCGACATGTCCGTAATTGACACTGGTTTGCGTGCGGTCGCTAGGAATCGCGACCGTAGGAAAAAAAGGAAGGGGAATAGACTAGGATGTACCCCCGTGTTTACTGGCGAAAATTATTATAAGGTAAACACACAAGCCTATCGAATGAGGCGCGAAAATTTAAATCTAATAAATACTATGGCGTAACCATTTCCCCCCGGCCTTAAAGGGTCACCTTTAAGAAATTTACTCAACTATAAATATAGCTACAACATTGATCAGAATACGCTGGCCTTGACAGCGAGAAAAAACACTTGAGGAATTTCATCTTGTCACGTGACGTCCTCGGTAGCTTAGTGGTCAAAGCACTCGCCCGGTTTGCGATGGGACGTGGGTTCGAGTCCCACCTGAGGTCGATAATTTTTTTCAAGTGTTATTTATCTTCAATTAAACCTTGCATGGAATTGCTAAAAACAAAAAAATTACAATGTTTAAGCATTTCTGATCTTAACCAATAGTCAAATATTTGTAAAAATATTTCTATAGGGTGTTGACGGTAGTATACTACTCAGCTATAAATATAGCTACAACATTGATCAGAATACGCTGGCTTTGACAGCGAGAAAAAACACTTGAGGAATTTCATCTTGTCACGTGACGTCCTCGGTAGCTTAGTGGTCAAAGCACTCGCCCGGTTTGCGATGGGACATGGGTTCGAGTCCCACCTGAGGTCGATGATTTTTTTCAAGTGTTATTTATTTTCAATTAAAGGCTATAAATATTTTTTTACGAGTTTCGAAACATGTCCAAGTGGTACAGACGACGGCAGGTCAACCTAACCTGGTGGCGCCACGAGTAGCAGCGCCTTGGGTAAAAGAGAACTTAGCCAGACGTCCCTTTAATGAATGCTGGATGATAGCTTGTGGTTGGGTCGAGACCCTAGAGGAATGGACTGTAGGTTGATGGTTCGCGAATATATTGTCGCTAAATAGATATCTATAAAAGGATACAGACGAAATACACAATGGCGGGCCAGTAACACGTGATACGTAACAGGGTGCAGTAATTGGGAAATAGGTGAAGGTGGTACGTACAAACGGTGTCCTCAGGGTGGTTCCAGGATCGTTAATCCAGGGGTGGTCCTTGGGTGTCCTCGGTGAAGACCTAGGCCGATCTAGCCAGCCCAAGTCGAATTTAAGCGTACGCACATACACCACACTTAAAGCCGACACAAAGTTCAGTTCACACATATATAACGTCACAAATAAAGCCTCGCAGCAAGTTGAAGACCGTTTCCTGAGCGGATAATTTTCTAGCACGAAAATGCAGGCTTCTCCGACATGTCCGTAATTGACACTGGTTTGCGTGCGGTCGCTAGGAATCGCGACCGTAGGAAAAAAAGGAAGGGGAATAGACTAGGATGTACCCCCGTGTTTACTGGCGAAAATTATTATAAGGTAAACACACAAGCCTATCGAATGAGGCGCGAAAATTTAAATCTAATAAATACTATGGCGTAACCATTTCCCCCCGGCCTTAAAGGGTCACCTTTAAGAAATTTATGTAAGCAAAGTAGAGTAAATAATAACTAAAGAGGGGAATGGAGCAGCAAGAAAGACTATTGAGTAGGATTAGGGCATAGGCGGATCACAGGTCGCACCAGAGTACCCTTAGAAGTGCGTACTGAAACGACGCGTGTGGAGCCGTCCTTAGACATATGCAACTTTTCAACGATAGCTAGAGGCCACGATAAAGGAGGTGCACTTTCGTTTATAAGTATTACTACTGTTCCTTCCCTGATCGCGTCTCTGTCAAGTTTATTCCATTTGAGGCGCGTTTGTAAACTATGAAGATACTCGCTTCGCCATCTCTTCCAAAACGACTGGACTAACTTATCCATAAGAGAATGTCGTTCGAGCAGGCTCTCTGCAGTAGAGGCACCTATCTCCGCGGCAGGCAAAGAATGAAGCGGCAATGTATGTAAAAAATGCGAAGGAGTCAGAGCTTTAGGCTCTGAGGGATCAGAGCTTAGCACAGTAAGAGGCCTGGAGTTTAACAAGCACTCAATCTGAGCCAATTCCTCGTAAGAGAGAAGCTGCTGACCTATGACCTTAAAGAGGTGAGTCTTTACGGTCTTTATAAGGGACTCGTAACAGCCTCCGAAGTGTGGACTTGCTGGAGGACTATATTGCCAGTCAATGCGATGTTCAGCGAGCTCTTCCTCGAAACGCGAGCGGTACTCTTTATCAAGAAATTTATATAAGTCTCGCAAATAAGAATTAGCTCCGCGGAAATTAGTTGCGTTATCCGAATACAAGCGTTGTACCGGTCCGCGGCGCGATAGAAACCGTTTTAAAGCGGCAATAAATGAAGCTGTGGTAAGATCGGTAGCTAGTTCAATGTGAATAGCGCGGGTCGTCATACAAGTGAAGACACACAAATAGCCCTTGCGGCTCTTCGCACCCCTAGCGCGTATAGGGACGTACTGAATAGGGCCAGCGTAGTCACAGCCTGTATGGAAAAATGCTTTAATAGCAGTGGTAACTCTAAATTTAGGTAAGTCGCTCATTATCGGTGAACTCTGTGGTCGCGGTTTCCACTTGTGACAAGCGTTGCACTTGTAGATTCTAAAGCGTATAATTCGCCTAGCAGACAAAATCCAATATTTATGACGCAACAACGACATCGTCAGTTCTGGTCCGGCGTGTAAATGTTTTTTATGATAATAATCTATAAGGAGCTCAACGACGCGGTCGCGACGCGGTAGCACTACAGGGTGCTTGGTTTTAAAGGTCTCAGCAGAGTGAGATAACCGACCACCTACGCGGATCAAATCATTATCTAGAAAGGGTTTGAGTTTAATGAGAGCGGGTGAGCAAAACTTGTTATCATTCAAGTTAGCAAAATCTTTAGAAAAATATTTACGTTGAACGTGACGCAGCAGAACACTTTCAGCGAAGTCTAGATCGCTCGCGGTAACAGCGTCAGTTCGGCACGGAAGTTTCTTAATGAAGCGGTAAATGAAAACGATAACTCGCAGTAATTTAGACCACATTGATATACGTTCTGCGAGTGCGAGTAAAGGAGAATCAAAGGAATCGGACACTACTGGGTGTGCGTGGACCCTTTCTTCAGGAACGGTGTCCGAACTTAAGTCGGTGACCTTATGCATAGGCCATTGAGCGGGATCACGCTTCGCCCAGGGAGGTCCGTGCAACCATAGTGGATGCTCAATAAGCATATCAGGCGTTAGGCCGCGAGATAAACAGTCCGCGGGGTTCTCTGTACCAGCCACGTGAAAGAAACGCTCCGCAAGAATGTTATCTACGATGCGGACGACGCGATTGGCCACAAACGTTTGCCAACGGTGCGGGGAGGAATTAATCCAACAAAGAGTCACCTATGAATCGGTGAAAGCGTAAATAGACGCGATTTTGTATCGCGCGTCATATGTGTCGTAAACACGACGAAGAAGTTTTGAAAGAAGCTCTGCACCACAAAGCTCCAGTCGGGCGATAGTAAGCGGTTTAACTGGGGACACCTTGGACTTGGCGCAGACCAGCTGGACGATAACTTCGTCGTTGCGAGTAATATGAGCATAGACGACAGCACCATAAGCGCTCTCGCTAGCGTCAGAAAATCCAATCAGTCGAAAAATACAATTTTCAAACAGACCTAAATGGCGCGGAATTTTAAAATCATTTAGAAGGGGTAAGGCAGCGCGAAAAGATTGCCATATTTTTACAATGTCACGCGGGGGCTCATCGTCCCAATCGAGCTTTAGTAGCCACAATTTTTTTATAAGAAGTTTCACGAATAGAACTACTGGCGCGACAAAACCCATGATATCCCACAAGCGAGCGACTGCCGACAGAATAGCGCGTTTAGTACACGTATTTGGCGGTGTAGAGATGAGAAACTCAAAGGAGTCGTTTGACCTACACCAGCACAAGCCAAGAACCTTCTGTTCTATTGACTTGTCGAATTCAAGCTCCTCAGATAGCCTATGGGACGCGGGAATACTATTTAATACAGTTTGGGAATTGGAAGTCCACTTGACCAAATCGAATTGACCTCCTCTAAAGAGTTGGATCAGTTCATCAGCGACCTGAACAGCACGCGACTCTGATGGTTCACTGAAGACGATATCATCCATATACAGAGAATTGGACGCGACTCCATGAGCGAGCGGAAAATCATGACCGTCGTCCTCGATTAACTGTCGTACGGTGCGGAGTGCGTGGTACGGGCTTGATTTAAGACCAAAACAAACGCGATTAAACTGATACAAAGTCAGAGGATCTTTCGTGCTGAAACGGTATAGAATACGTTGGAAGCGACGATCGCTTTCTCTTACCCCAATTTGTAAAAAAATTTGACGGCAATCGGCCGAAAGAGCGACACCGAATAGGCGGAAATTTAAAAGAATAGTGAACAAGTCACCCTGTAGATTCGGCCCACTGTGCAAAATATCGTTTAACGAAAGCCCCGAACTTGTCTTAGAGCTAGCGTCTAACACAGAACGTAGCTTGGTTCTAGTTTTGTCTAAACGTACAACGGCGTGATGCGGAATAACATAATCTGGACGATTATCGTCCGAACAAGCAAGCGGCGCGGGAGATAAATATCCTAAAATGAAACCACTGTAATTCCAATCAACTCTTGAGTATATTCACTTCACTTTCATACAAATACAATGATTATACAATTCTCAGCTATCGGACATAGATTCAACTAGTAGTCTTGACACCACTGAGGCTAACGAAGGAATGACAACCGATTCTACTTTTTGCCAAAGCCAAGTTTCTCTACCCCTACTACATTACCACTTCTCTAGCTAAAAATGACGAAAGACAGTCGTTACCTGTGTTGCCATTTTAATTATTCGAAAATATACTAAAATCAAGACAAAATGTACCAAAATCATGACATTCGGCCATCTGATAACGTGCTGTCTCCCGACGCACATTCTAACCCCTTAATTAAAGCAATAGTAAAAACAAAGCTTACACAATTTTATACACAAGATTACAGTTTAAATTACTGCCTGCTAATAAATTCATTTCCATAAATATATAGATCTTAACGTAAAATTATGTATGTACATTGTAAATTTATACATGTCATAAGAGCCTAAATTAAATCATGACATTTGGTAACTTTTAGCTATAGAGTACCATAAGGGTAATAAATCTGTACATAACTAGTATCGTTTTCAATTGTGTGGATTAATTTTATATAATTCTTAATTAAATATATATATATATATAAAGAAGAACATTCAATACAGTAATATCAACAAATTACTTAACTAGAATATTATTTTTCCTTCCAAAGTAACATAACTTTTATTCTAACTTAATGCCTAACTATGACTTTAATCTTTATTCGGAATCACTATTACGCTCACTAGAGCTACTATTATCAGTATTATGTATTTCTAAAGTTTTTACGTGTATCCAAGGCCTAATTCTGTCAGCGGCTATAACAGTGTTATAAGGTTTACCTCTTTTATTAAATCCAGGAATGTCAGATATTCTGTACCGATCATTCCCTAATTTTTCAGTTATTTTATAAGGGCCCACAAACTTAGACAGGAGCTTTGTACTTTGGTTGTTATTTCCAAAATTATTACGCGAAATTTTTACTAAGTCACCTATTTCATAAGTAGGAGCTGGTGAACGATTTGTGTTATGCCTATCTTTCTGCTTAGCTTGATCTTTTACGATACTGTTACTTATTTCTTCTCTAATTTGTTGCAAATCGGGGTTGTTACCATTGTCATTATTACCAATATCGAGTTTGTTCAATAAATTATCGCGCAACTTAAATCCGAACAAAGCTTCTGTCGCGGTTTTGCGAGTTGTGGCATTGACAGTATTATTGATACCAAATTGAAGCTTGCCTAGACACTTGTCCCATTCACGCTCATGGCCAAAAGCGTTTTGGGCAGCTAATGAATTTAATATTGTTTGGTTAAACCTCTCTGCCTGGCCATTAGCTCTGGGACAAGCGACCGCATTGAGTACATGTTTGATGCCGTGAGCGTCACAAAAGGTCTGAAAGGCTGCAGATGTAAAGCTAGTACCGCGATCTGACACGATTCTGGCGGGGACTCCGAAGTCATAAAATATTTTTTCGAGAACTTTAACTGTACTCTTGGTTTTTTGATCCCTAACGGCCCTGACAAATACATATTTCGTAAAACCATCTACTACTGTAAGAATATAGCAATTGCCATCTTTACTCCTAACAAAAGGACCGAGGTGATCTATATGGATCGTATGAAACGGTATGTTTATCTTTTCTATTGGGTACAAATGACCTGACTTTTGTCTCGAAGAGGTATCCTTATTGTAGGCACACTCTAAACAAGCTGCGACATATTTCTTAACAAACTTTCTTAGTTTGGGAAACCAATAATCACGACGAATACTTTCAAGGGTTTTGGCGTAACCCAGGTGACCGATATCGTCGTGGTTAGCACGACATATCTGCCACCTTGCACTTCGTGGTACAACGAGACATTGACGATCATCGACCTTTCTATATACTGCGTGATTTTTGACTACATAGTTTTTCCTAACATCCTTGCATTCGATATCGTCTACAGGTTTTAGAATATTATGTATTCGAGAAATGTCCGGGTCTGCTATTTGTAAAGTTAAGATCCAATTCTGTTTCTCAATAGCAAACACAGAAACGAAATCGTTTTTATCTGGATCCACGGGTAGTTTGGTGTTTCTGCTCAATGCATCCACATGCGACATTTGAATACCTGGACGATATTCAATGTCGAACGTATATTCGCTTATTTGGAGCCACCACCTTGCTATCCGTGGAATCAGATCCCTTTTAGTCATCGTTGTTCTTAGAGCTGCGCAATCTGTAAAAACCTTGAAATGTAGCCCCAAAAGATATACCCGAAATTTTTTTAATGAGCACACCACGGCCAACGTCTCTAGCTCATAGGAGTGCAGGTGCCTCTCTTCGGGGGTTGTCTGCCTACTAAAAAAAGCGACAGGCTTTAAAACCCTCGAATCCCTCTGCCACTGCATGAGAATGCCTCCTATGCCCAGAGAACTGGCATCTGTGTGTAACTCGGTTTCGAGTTTGGGGTCATAAAGTGCTAAAACAGGTCGATCAACAAGCTTTTCCTTAAGAAAATTAAAAGCATGCTCCTCCGCATGAGACCATTGCCACTTAGAGTCCTTCCTTAATAATGATGTTAAAGGACGAGCGATTTCTCCATATCCCTTAATAAATTTACGGAAGAATCCGGTCAAGCCCAAGAACTGACGAATCTCATGGACATTACGGGGCGTGGGGAACTCCCTAACAGCTAATACTTTGTCCTCACCAGGTCGAATACCTTGCGAGGAGATGTCATACCCCAAGTAACTGACGGTGGTATCGAAAAAACGGCATTTGGAGAGTTTTAAAGTCAGACAATGTTGACGAAAAAGATTCAGGACATCCTCCAACCTCTGAAACATTTCATCAACACTTCTCGAAGGTATCAACACATCATCCAGGTATGCCAATGCATATTCAAAACGTCTGTTGCCTAATATTTTATTCACCATACGCTGAAAGACAGCCGGCGCATTAGCCAACCCGAAAGGCATTCTTTTGAATTCATAGTGGCCGTCGGGTGTGACAAAGCCAGTTAGATGCTGACTGTCTTTAGCCATTGGGATTTGGTAGTAACCGGAGGCGAGGTCAAGGGTAGTAAAGAAGCTATTACCGCTTAAATTTGAAACTTGGTCTTCGATAAGAGGCAAAGGAAAGCGATCCTTGACAGTTTTATTATTTAAAGCCCTGAAATCTACACAGAGCCTTTGCTCTCCGGTCTTTTTCTTAACCATTAAGATGGGACTTGCATAGTCAGACTTCGATTCTTGAATGATGTCAAGTCGTAAAAGTTCATCTATAGTTTCACGAACCGTTTCCCGCTCGGCATGTGACAACCGATACGGTCGGTATACAATCGGTTTATTATCCAAAAGATCTATTTTCATCTCAACATCAACGGCACAACCAATCTCATCCAATTTAGTAGCGAAACAATCGCGATAATTTTGCAAAAGGGAATAAAGTCTGTCTGTCTGTTCAGTACTAAGGCCTGGTCCAGTATTGATGTCATTCCTATCCAAAGGGTCTAAAGTGGAAATATCGATCTGAATCCTATTGACTTGACAGGCTTTCTGCTCTGTAAAAGGTATTGCCCTGGCTACTAAAGTATCTTTCTCTAAAGTTACGGTATGGTGAGACAAATTAGAAATAACTAGTTCGCCCTTACCATTAGATATATGGTAAGCGCCTTGTAGTAAACGATATTCCTTTCCTGGCCCTACAGCATTGTAACCTTCGACATAGACATCTCCTGTGAAATTTGCCTCGGTATACACAGGGATGACATTTATTTTAAGGATTTGAGCTGAATCAGAAACATGAAGTTTTAAACTAGAATCATCGCTAGACTGAGAATCACTGCAGGGACTTTTATAAAAGGTTAGCTTTCGACTATCCTTAAGAACAGTAACACAGGGTAACTCAGTGAAATTTTGTCCTATAATCATAGCCGTCTGCATGTGCGTATCGTCAACAACCAGTACTTCAACTTCGGCTTCGACTTCATCGACCCTCACAGTAACGAATGACTTGTACAACGGGATGACAGAAGACTGACCAAATCCTCGTACTACTGGAATATTATCGAACGCTTTTACTAAATTCAAACAGTCTGCGTTGGTTTTACTTAAGAGTGTACACTCGCTACCAAAATCAATGTAAGAGCCTAGAGTTTGGCCATCGACAGTGACGGTTTTAAAGAACTTATCATTAGTCTTTTGTCCTACATCTATTTTTAACGTTTTCTTTTCGGAACCATTTTCAGGGACAGAATTAAAATTGGAGGTGTTAAATGGTACTAATTTACAACCGTCATTGTCATGTCCAATCCTACCACAACGTTTGCATTTTAATAATGGTTTCGTACATTTGTAATAAGGATGACCCCTAGATCGACAATTATAACAAACAATAGAATCAGAGGCAGAGTTTTGAACGTTAGAGTTCGAACTAGAACCGGGGTTACTCCTAGTTTGAAGAGAACGATTTTTATTTTTATTATCAAAAACCGGTTGTGATTTTTGGGAACATAGAAAGTTTAGCAAACCTTCAGGCTCAGAACTATTTAACGCCTGTGCTCCATTACGAATCGATCTGTCCATTATACCATAAACAATACAGTCGACAGCCTTCTTACCCTCAATTTGACATCTATTTAACAAACATAATTTATCGAAAAAATATTCGCGTAGGCTTTCGTCGTGTCTAGAAGTACGGTTCAGCATCTCCTCCAAAAGGCGCCCATAGTTTTCCTCGCTTGGAAACGCCTTTCGAAGTTTTGCTTGCCACTCATCCCAAGTGTAAATTACTGTAGGTAAGGACTCAAACCATTTTCTTGCTAAGCCGGCTAATTTTTGCAAAGAAAAGTGAATAGTTTGTTTACCATTCCACCCATAAATGGTGGCGCACTCGTTAACTTTTCTCAGCCATGCAATTTTTCTCAGCAAATTCTCAAATTCTCAGCAATGGTTTGAGTCCTGTTTGCAGGGTCAAATTCTGGTAACACATTATTTAAGTTATTGTTACTTAGAGAGAGCGAGGCCCTATTTGAGTCTCCCTTACAGCTAGCCAATAGTTTTAGGACATCTTTAGTAGAAAGGCGATTTGAAACTTTACGTGACTTCCTAGGTACAGGCTCGCTGCTCGATGTGGACGAAGAAGAAGGACTCCTTCTTCGCTTAGACTTCTTTTTTACACGTCCGCGTCGCCTTGGAGGCGTACCAGGCGGCGTACCGTATTCGTCACCAGATGCCATAGCTTCCTGAAACGTATACAATATTCATCGACATAATCCATTCCATATTTAATGAAATAAGAATTTATCTACTCATACGTTCAACAAAGAAAAAAAAATGTGTGTACTTAAAATGAGATTGTAAAAAGACTTTTCGTAATAAAAATATTAACTCTGGTGGTATTTTATTTAAATCTAAAATATTTTAAGTAAATAAGTAGATAAGTCATGCAAGTAGGAGTTCTTTTTATCCAGTAAGCAAACATAGCTTACTCAAATCCGACGAATGTATGCAGCTCACCCAATAATCCAGTAGGAAGCATACCCACTCAATAAACCAGTGAGCAAACATACATCGCCCCCTAACTCATCCAGCGAGCAAACATAGCCCACTCAACCCAGCGAACAACACATAAGCTCGCTTAGTACATTAAAAGTAAAATAATAAATGAATACTATAGTAACCACTTTTTTTTTGTTTTACTTATCACGGTGAGTTTATCAAAATATATATTGTTTAGTGAATTAAATAGCAATAAGCACTATCAGAGAGTCGCCCTGATCAAAAACAATAAACATATACTTTCAATACATAAACAAATGTAAATAAGGTATTATCATAAGAAATCTGCATTAGGTGGTAATGGCATAAAGTATTATTAGAAACATGTTATTTCGAAATTAAAAATCAAAAAGATGGGGTGTTTCACAATTTTGTATATGCGAATGGTACACGCTATGGTATTACAATATAATAAGTATGAATTTAATAAAAATAAATTCTTTCTAATCGTTTGTTATTTAAAATAAGTGGGCGAGTACATCATTGGTTTTAATAAAGATCTTACATACCTTTTGTTTGGGTTATCCCACTGCTGAAGTAAAATGAAACCACTGTAATTCCAATCAACTCTTGAGTATATTCACTTCACTTTCATACAAATACAATGATTATACAATTCTCAGCTATCGGACATAGATTCAACTAGTAGTCTTGACACCACTGAGGCTAACGAAGGAATGACAACCGATTCTACTTTTTGCCAAAGCCAAGTTTCTCTACCCCTACTACATTACCACTTCTCTAGCTAAAAATGACGAAAGACAGTCGTTACCTGTGTTGCCATTTTAATTATTCGAAAATATACTAAAATCAAGACAAAATGTACCAAAATCATGACAATCCTTTATCAATATATTCGCGAATGACGTCATTATAAGCGGCGCGCAATGCGGGCGCGGATTCTAACTTTCTTTCTAGATAGAAATAGCGTTTCTTTGCAATATCGAGTGAGTTTCCTAACGAAAACACATCGTTGCGAAATGGTAAGGCCACAGTATATCGACCTGTGTCCTTATCACGCTGTGGTCGCCAAGAAGAAGTGCTCGCACTCTTGTTCCTCGAATGATTTGCTCGTGGAATGAGTGACGGGTGCTTCATCGACCTGCCAGAACCTTTTTAAAGCCGTTTCTAATGAGTCAGTATTGGGCGGACGCGGAACATAAGCGCAGCAAGCAAGCGAAGCCTTATTGCGCCGTAGAGGCAACGTGGGCGCAGTGCCCATAATAACGTAGCCGAGCACAGTTTTTACAGCTGGCGGCGCGGAGGAATTGTTATTTCCAACTACCTGGGGTAATAACAAATGCGGGAAATGCGAAGCCCCGATCAGTACATCTATAGGACCGGGTATGCCGAAAGACTCGTCGGCTAGCGGGAGGCCCACCAAATGAGGCAATGCGGTTATATCTACAGGAGCGGTTGGCAGATTGTCGGTTATTTCATCGACAACTAGCGAGTTAACGTTATATAAAACGTTTGAATTAAAGCGAGAAGCGAATTGGAAGTATACGGATCCCTTGACGGTTTTTTCTGTCCCGCCGATACCCTTGACCGAACGAGTGTCAGAAAAATAATTAGTCAAACCTAAACGTTTACAACAACTTGCGGTAATAAAATTTATTTGTGAACCACTGTCTTATAAACAACGAACGAGATGTTGGCTGTTATCAATTGCATCGCGGATAATGACAGTAGCCGTTGACAATAATACTATCGTGCTTGCATTACGTTGGTACGCGTAGGAAGTATTTACGTCGCTTAAAGCTGACGCGGCAATAGATGCATGGCACTTTGGAATCTGTGCAGAGGTACTAATACCGGTATCAGTGACGTCACTGCGCATCACGCATGCATCGCGTGAGTGCGACGTAGCCGGCTGCGTTGCGGGCGGTCCGCTCGGCGCAGCGGCTGGACTTGAGTGCTTACGCACCTGCACGTTAGAAGAATGTGTATCGCGGTTATTAAAATGTAAAAGCGAGTGATGTTTATTTTTACAAACCTTACATCTCGATTCCGACTGAAAGAAGTTCGCCCTATGTTTAATACTTAAACAATTTATACAGGCTTCCAACTGCTTGACTGATTTAAAGCGATCAGTGGGTGACAAATTAGAAAACGCGGGACATCTATACAAATGTTCGTGAACGAAATTGTGACATAAACACTTCGCGGGTTTATCTATGACCGCGTAAGATTGCGGTTGCGGAGCCCTATTATTTGACCTTTTATTTAGCTGTTTACCAGAAAGATTGGAGCTGGAGCCATTTAAAGTTTTGTGTTTTGTAAAATGCGTGATTGCTCTCTGATAAACTTAACCAAATTATCGAAATTAGGCGTTTCGTCTTTCGAGCTCATCTCGAACAGTCGAGAAGTTTCTGAATCGATTTTCTTTATAGCGATGTGGAACAAAATAAAGTTTGATAAATTATCAATTTTAAGGTTTTGTAATGCGTTTGCTGCGGAAACAAAATTATCAGAAAATGATTCAAAATTCTCAACAGTCGCGGCGGTAAATGACTTGTGGTCAAATATTTGATTTAGATAAGTAGAAGCTAATAAGCGTTTATCCTCATAATCGAATTAATCGAATCAAAAATAATTTTGTAGTTATGTTCATCGAGATAAATTCCTGAGAACGCCGATCGAGCCTTGTCTGATAGTTTGCCCAATAAATAGTACAGCTTTTCAGCGTTAGTCAATGATCTATTTTCGTGGACCGTACTTTTAAAATTAGCGTAAAATATCGGCCAGTTACGGATGTCACCATCGAATGACATAATTTCAATAGGTGGCAGACGCACCGGTTGCTTAATGAGATAACTGCTATTTGTTGTATCAGGCGCGGATAAAGACTTAGTAAAGTTGAATACGTATATTTGATACGGCAATACAGGTCCTCGAAAGTAGTCCATGATTGTTCCTCGATTTTAGCGTTAGGATTTTGTTTTAAAAGAAGAGCGTTATAATTATCTAATGCAACAGAGAATTCGTTGCGTATCGAATCAAGATTGACACACGCACAAATAAAGCTTTCTTGCGGCTCACTGCCGCTATTAACCCTTTCAATAAGGTCAAAAATGCTTTGAATACGTGCAAAAACTCTATTGCGACATAACAATGCCAGCTGAATGGCTCTATAGTCAAGGAGTCACCTGCAGCCTCAATGGCATCACCAGGATCACGAGCTTTAGACATTATCGATTACAAAAAACAATGGAATGCAAAATTTACTAATAAAGTTTAGAGCGCGGTGATGAGTAGGTACAACAGGCCTGTGCAGCGGCTCAGTCAACGCGACGCAGCGAAGATAGGTACTACCAGTCAGATGATACCTACTTATAGTTATAGAATTATCTAGCGGAAGGATAGCGAAGCGAGCGGTTTTGTAGGTGTTATTATTAACGAATAAAGATATAAATATGCGAAAATGACTATTTGAGAGTACGCAATGACTGTTCAAATAGATAAATTAGCGGAAATATAATTACGAAGTCGTACTGACCATTCGTAATTTTAATACATATAAACGTGGATTGATTGAAATATGCGGTTTGATGAGTGCAATCACGGACCGAAGACAGTAAAATAAAATATGAAATGCGGGGCGAGAATATCTATTTAGGGAGAAAATAAAGATGAATATATGCGGGGGAGGCCTTTTAGCGCAATATAATTATGCGTCGAAAAATAAATATGAATAACGTGAGCAGATTAATAAAGATTCGGCTCGCAGCGGCCAAAATAAATGGTGGCGCCACGAGTAGCAGCGCCTTGGGTAAAAGAGAACTTAGCCAGCCGTCCCTTTAAGGAATGCTGGATGATAGCTTGTGGTTGGGTCGAGACCCTAGAGGAATGGACTGTAGGTTGATGGTTCGCGAATATATTGTCGCTAAATAGATATCTATAAAAGGATACAGACGAAATACACAATGGCGGGCCAGTAACACGTGATACGTAACAGGGTGCAGTAATTGGGAAATAGGTGAAGGTGGTACGTACAAACGGTGTCCTCAGGGTGGTTCCAGGATCGTTAATCCAGGGGTGGTCCTTGGGTGTCCTCGGTGAAGACCTAGGCCGATCTAGCCAGCCCAAGTCGAATTTAAGCGTACGCACATACACCACACTTAAAGCCGACACAAAGTTCAGTTCACACATATATAACGTCACAAATAAAGCCTCGCAGCAAGTTGAAGACCGTTTCCTGAGCAGATAATTTTCTAGCACGAAAATGCAGGCTTCTCCGACATGTCCGTAATTGACACTGGTTTGCGTGCGGTCGCTAAGAATCGCGACCGTAGGAAAAAAAGGAAGGGGAATAGACTAGGATGTACCCCCGTGTTTACTGGCGAAAATTATTATAAGGTAAACACACAAGCCTATCGAATGAGGCGAGAAAATTTAAATCTAATAAATACTATGGCGTAACCACTACCCAAAAAGTTAAAGGTCATCCAACCGATTTTCGACTTTAAGTCTAACACATAGAGATCAATATCACTTGAGAAAATTTTAAGTTTTGTGGTAGGTTGACGAGCTGTTGTCTGTACAAATCAACTTTTTGCTTTTAGGCCATACCTACATGCCTGTAGATTTAGTGCATGCTGTGATATTTATTTAATATCAATATATGTAATGCTCAACTAAAGCTTGCATGAGTAAAGTAAGTTACATATATTTCTTTTTAATGTTACATTAATTCAGTGAAATGTATAATTAGTTACTATAAAATATAAAAGTTTAAACAGGCGACTACCCGCTTATTATATTATTATTATTCTCACAACTGCTAAACAAGTTAACGCACAGTTTAAGACTGCCCGTCATAAAAATAATTGGATCAGTGATAATACTTGGGACTTGATTGAGGGGCGGAGAACTGCGAAAAACGAAGGTTCTGTAACGGCTTACAACAAGCTTCTTAAAGAGGTGCAAACTGCTTTAAGATGGGACAAGGACAAACATATTTCTGATATCTGTGAGGCAATAGAACAAGATGCTGTGAAGGTACAAACCAAGGATTTCTTTGGTAAGGTAAAACTGTTAACGAAGCCACCAAAACCAAAATCATGGGTAGTTGACGACAAGCAGGGTATCCCTCTCTCCGACCTCAGTGAGGTTTTAAACAGATGGCGAGAGTACTGCTACGATCTTTACAGTCAAAACACGCATGAAGAGGTCGAAAGGTCGTGGGATGATTACGAAGCTGAACCCAACATACTACGCAGCGAAGTGGAGGATGCCATCAAGAAGCTCAAACACAAGGCAGTAGGTCCTGATGGCATATCAGCTGCCATGATCAAACATCTAGGCCCCGAAGGTGCCGAAACCCTCTACCAGATTTGTAGCAAGATCTGGTACACTGGTACTTGGCCTCAAGACTGGGCACAATCTGCGGTCATCCCCTTACACAAAAAAGGTTCCACAAAGAAATGCGAACATTACCGCACTATTTCCCTCATGCCTCACGCTAGTAAGATCATGCTCCAGATTCTGAATAAGAGATTGGCCGCCTACATAGATAGACAGATTCCTCCGGAACAGTCAGGGTTTGTGCAAGGAAAAGGAACACGAGAGCAAATACTGAACGTACGCCTACTCATTCAAAAAGGGAATTCGCGGCAGAATTCCCTTGTGTTGTGCTTTATAGACTATGCCAAAGCATTTGACTGCGTAAGATGGAATTCCATGTTCAGGATGATGTCGGAAATGGGCGTGCCATCATACCTTATCTTCCTTGTCCAGAGGCTATACCTTGACGGTTCGAGTTTTGTGAAATTGGATGAATCACAATCTAAAACATTCCGTACGGAACGAGGGGTCCGTCAGGGATGCATACTTTCTCCGAAGCTGTTTAACCTCTACGGCGAGTATATTATGAGGAAGGCGCTTGATGGCTGGGACAGCAGCGTTACGGTGGGCGGTACCAAAATCACGAACCTAAGATATGCCGATGACACAACAATCCTTGCAGCCAGTGAGTCCGAGATGGCTGTCATCTTGGAGCGTATAGAGAGAGTGAGTCTCGAATTTGGTCTGCACATAAACCGCTCTAAGACCAAAGTGATGGTGGTGGATAGAGCTCAAGTTTTGAGCCCATCAAATGCGCTCAAGGATTATGAAAAAGTGGAGGAATTAATATACTTGGGGTCGCTGATCTCTAACAGTGGTAACTGCGAGAAAGAAATCGGACGCCGTATCGGGATGGCTAAAAGTGCCATGACTAGCCTCGATAAAATCTGGAAAGACCGTTATATTCGCCGAGTAACTAAGATGCGTTTGGTTCGTACGTTGGTCTTCTCTATCTTTCTGTACGGGGTGGAGACTTGGTGTCTCAGGAGAAAAGAACGCAACAAGATCCATTCCTTTGAAATGTGGTGCTGGAGAAAGTTGCTGCGCATTCCTTGGACAGTTATGAGAACCAATGTCTCCATCCTCGAAGAGCTAAAGGTCACCAAGCGCTTGCTGACTACGTGCCAGGAAAGGATCCGGAGGGCACATAATGCGATCCCCATTGCATAGCCTGGAGAAACTCATCATTCTCGGACAAATGGAGGAGAAGCGCGCTAGAGGAAGAGCGCCAGCTAGATGGGTAGACCAAATCAAGGAGGTGACTGGAGGCCAGATATAGGGAGCGGTACATATGGCGCAGAACCGGACCGAGTGGAGAAGATTGACATACAGTCACGATCCTCAGCATTGAGGGAACGACCAGAAAGAGACCCGCTTACAAACGTGTATAAATTTATGTATAATACGTCTAGGATAAATTTACACTGGATTTTGTATTACTTGCGTGTTCTTATGTACTAAATAAAGATCTTATAAAATCAAAAACAAAGTGCATGCTGTGATAGAGAGAGAAGTGAGGAGGCTAATTGTGTGGCGTCCCTCAAAATGGGCTACATACTTCGAATCTGCCCGTAAACAACCGAGACCTTACACAGTCATTGCTCTCGACCATACCAATTTTCTAAACTTTGACGACTTTGCTGCAGAAATATTTACTAAAGCTTCTTTGAAAAATATTAGGTTTAAAGACATACGAATCGCTACGATGAAAAAAAAGACAACAAATAGAATTGTCATTAGGTATTCGATGAAAGAGCATGCAGAATGCCATGATATAGAATTGTGTGATAAGACGGATACAAAAAGAAAGGGTAAAGGCATTGGTAAAGGAAAAAAAACAAAAACAATAAACCAAACTAACGCTAATGAAGAGCCAGTTACATTGATCAGGATAAAAAAGTTATACGATTCAAAGCTCCCGATATTAGATGCAAAGTATAAAGATCTTATTTCACTATGTGAGAAAGGTGTTATACCTAAAATATTTCACAATGAATACAGATATCTACCTACACAGTCAAGAGTTAAAGATAGATAAGCAGAAACCGATGAAGAAGAAGGTGATGGCGACAACGAATAATAAACATTTAAGGTGCAAAGGCAGACATGAAGAAAAGCGAGGGATAGAAAAAAAAAATTGATGCTTTATGTTAATTGTTATGAAATAAGTTTTTTGTTGATTAAGGGTTGATTATTTATAATTAAAAACGTACGTACGTAATGCTTAGTAAATGTTCAGCCATGCAATTCTCTAATATACGCTTTGTCGCTGCGCTCACCGCTGTGATCACGGAAATCACAGCCTTCACATCGACGGCTGTGGTCACTGCGTTTTATTTGGTATTCTCTTACCAATATTAGCTCGCTGACGATCTCTCGGCTGTGTCAGCGCTCGGCTGTTGGAAAGGCTGTGCTAGAGGGGTGACGCAAACTTATTTTGTACAATCTAAAATTCTCGATTGGTAGGTTTTTGCTATTTATTAATAATAAAAATGTATGGTAACAATTATATCGCTTTAAGACGACTTATAGTAATAATTTGAATCGAAATTAATAACAAAAAGGTACAAATATTGAATTATAAAGGCAGAATGGTAAGTTCACTGCCATAGTCAGTAAAAAAAAAAGTCACTTAAAGTTTCTAAACAACTCGTTGTATGTTCAAAACTGAAATGATTGTTGGTTATTTTAAAAACTATTTCAAAGAATTTACTCAAGATCAAATTCGACCTACGCCAGCCACTTGAGTTTTTCTTGCGTTGCACATTCCGTGCACACTTTTTGCCCTTTCGTGATCGTGAGATCCTTTAAAAAGTTAACAAAAGTGTGTGTAGCAGTGTGCATAAATTTGTAAAACAAGTAAGTATTTTTTTTCTAACAAAATCCTTTTTTAAATAATGTAATTGTTATGAGTGAAAAAGTACCCTACTTTTACACTTATTTCTCTTAGTGGCTCGTAACGCAGGACCGTCTCTAGCCCAAACTAAAAAGTTGGTTGGGCTGATGGAGACGAGACCCGATCTTGCCACTGGACATGCCCATACTGCCAATGCTAGGGACCGGGTGCGAAAAGGATGGTTGGAAATCGCCCTGATCTTAAACAGTGATGGCAGTGGTTGTGTCAAAGATTGGAAGCAATGGGCTAAGGCATGTGAGTCAATGTAGAAAACTAACTTTTCTGAATTGTCACGGGTCTGCTTTTTGTGGTACCGTGGTTGTTTCTGATTTCTATGACACAAGTGCTTTAGCTACGTAAGATAAGAGCAATGTATGTGATGTTGTCCAATATTTATATTTTTAATTAGTCATCTATAAAGGAGGCCTTTACCCAAAGGGTTCAAATCTCAGAAGCAGACTAAACTAACCATAATAAAACAACTCCTAGTATTTTTTTTGAGCAACTTAATAAATAACCAACTACTAACAACTTCTGAAATGTAACATTATTGAGATTTGAAATAAATGGCCAAATTCATCTATAAATAAAGTTTATAATATAGATACCTACCTAGTAGAGCTTTTGTTAACTTTTTGTTATGTGTAGTATTGGAAAGGTAAAAAAGCTTCCATAAAAAGAAAAGCAAATACGGCAGAGGCTACTAGGAAGAAGACAGGTGATGGGGTCGCTGCAGAGGTGGTGGAGCTAAACAAACTAGAGCAAAGGATTCTGACTATTGCTGGTGGTATAAGCTTTGCCACTGGTGATAGGCATCTAGTGATTAATCCATTCCCAGTATGTTTCAATTTATAATTCTTTATTGACAATTTATTTAAACATTTAAATTTAATTATACATTACAATTATTGATACTGTAAAAGTAGAATAGAATAGAATAGAATGTATTTATTTGTCTTAAGGCAGATTACAGATAAGTAAAACATAATATGCAAACTTAATGCTATAAGACAAAGTGGTCTATGGCTCAGTGGATGCAGGAAACCCGCAAACTCTGTTTATTCTGCCATAGCCTTTTTTATGGTACCTAAGTAATACAAATTGATAAAAAAATTACATGAATTCTTTACTTATATACTTAAGTATGCACAGTAATACATTGAATATAGTAAAAGTTAGAAGTGCTGATTTGTATATTCTTATTTTAGGAACAAGAGAATGCAATCCCACTATCTGCAGTCTCTGAGCATATCAGCAACCAGTCAGAAAGTATACTGTTGCAGGTAATCTTTGTTTTGTTTTACAGTACCTATGTATGTACATACTCTACTCTTTTTTAGGAGAATCAATGAGCCTGTAGAAGTATATCTTACTATGAAACATGAAGATGAAACGGTAAAAATATAGAAATTATTGTTTTATTAAAATAATCTTTATGTAACTACATTTTTTTTTTACATTCAGATGTCACTCAATGATAATGAGGGTGGTAGAGTTTTTGAAGAAGGAAGGGAGAGCCCACCAGGTAATAATTAATACACTTACTGCTTTATTTGGAAAGTACCTTAGTGTGGAGTAACGTTCTATGACTATGTTGTATTTGCAGCTTCTATGTTCAGACCAAGGGGAGGAGATGCGCGGCGACAAACATCGGTGGCGACACCGAGAGGACACAGACGCCTCTCAATGCCATCGCAGAGATCAAGTGGTGGCTCCTTGCACTTACACCGCAACCATCACGTATCGCCGCGCGGCGCAAGAGGCTCGGCGGATCGACGACGTCGCCTGCGACGTTCTCCCCCATCGCAGCGCCGCTCCGAGATGGCGAAGTTAACGGAACGTTTTATCGCCATTGAAGAGCGTCGTGTTGACGCGAAGCTTGCCATTGCTCGGTCGCAGGAAATGTTTGCCCAAGGACATAGTCTGATGGCGGAGGCGCTAGACAAATTCACCGACATGACACCATTAATAATTATTGAAGCCATAAAACATATAACAGCCATGAACACAACTGAGTGATGTAATCACGATGATTTAAGTTTTGGTGAATCTGTCCGGCGCGTGCATTTAAGTACAGAAGCATTTTATAAAATTAAACCGATCAGTAAAGATTAGTAATTTAAATACTTGCAAATTTTAGACGAAAATGTGAATGTTTACAGTCATTTTTTAAGTAAATTAGTATATTTTTATGTATATACCAATGTTGATCGGTATCCTTTGTCTATACATATAATAATTGTTAATTCATCATTTAAATACATGCAATTTTTAGACCAAACAGTGACTGATGTTTACTGTGATTTTTTTTGAAATAAGTATATTTTTATTCCTACACAAATGTTTATTAGTATCTGATATCTAGTCAAATTTTGAGAGCGTTCTTTATTTTTTTTTTTGAAAATATTAATTACAATTAGTTCTTAATTAATTCTTGGTCAATTTAGAGACCTTAGATACTAACTTAACTAAGGTCCGATCAATGTGGAGATCAGAAATAGAATGCTCTACCAGCCTCCGTTCGGGTCCCGTCTTCCGCCCAGCGGATGCTGTTATCGCTTCTGGGAATATGGGGATTATTGCTGAGCAAGCCCCCTTTTAGTCTAGAGCTGAAGGGTGAGGGGGTACCATAACTCCTCCCTCCTTAAGATCAAAATTATCGGGATTTTCGTTATTCGAATTTTTCCGATAATTTTGTACAAATGATATGATGTAAAAACGACAAACATATGAAAAAATTATAAGAAAAATTATACTTATTAAACCAAATGCTACATAAAACTGAACACTAAATTGAGAGTCATTTTCTCTATAAGCTATACTATCTAACACTTCACTTTCTTTTAAAACTCGTAACATGTACTGAACTTCATCGAGGTTTACTTCCTTCATGTTAAGTACAGGTGCACTTGATAAGTGCACGTGAATTATCTCGTGGAGTCCCTCAAGGATCCATTCTGGGACCCATCTTGTACATACTTTACAGCGCCGACATAGTGAACAGTGTAACACACTGCCAATATCAGATGTATGCTGATGATCTTCAGCTATACTTATCTTTCTCCCCGGCTGACCTTCCTCTTGCCCTGAGCAGAGTGAATGAGGATCTGCAAAATCTCGGCGAATGGTGTACCTCAAACTGTCTCATCCTCAATCCAAATAAATCCAAATTCATGATAACCGGAACAGCCAAAAACATCTCAAAGTTTGATAATGCTGCATTAAAATCATGATAAATAGTAAGCCCATTGAAAGAGTAGAGAAAGCCCGCAACCTAGGTCTGGTTTTCGATAGCCATCTTAAATTTGAGGGGCATATCATGGATTGTGCTAGGAACTGTTTTTATATATTAAAACTTTTATATAAAATTAGACCATACTTAAGTGAAAAACTTAAAATAATGCTATGTGAGTCTATAGTTCTGTCAAAGTTAAACTACTGTGATACAGTCTATGGGCCATGTTTGTTAACGAGATCTGCTAAACTCCTGCATAGAATTCAGAATGCCTGCGCCCGGTTTTGCTTCCATATACCACCCAGGTCACATGTTTCTCCATTCCTCAATGCTGCAAATCTGATGAAGATGGAGGCCCGTAGAAAGTTGCACCTGGCGCCTATGCTGTTTGGCATATTAGCCACTAAAATGCCAAAATATCTCTTTGACAAACTTGTGTGGGTGGGCGACCATGGTAGGTACCCTAAAAGAGAGTGTACTCACACCTTCGTTACACCAAGGCACCGGACTGTGGCCTTCAGGGGTTCTTTTAAGTTTGCCGCCACGCGATGTTGGAACGATCTGCCTCCACCTGTGCGCGCCCTAAAAGTAAAAAGTACATTCAAAATACACCTCAGAAAGTATCTTATAACACTGCAGAAGAATGAGCAAAACTGATGATAGGCATTTAAACTTAGCGCTTTTATGTGCATAGGAATGCTAATTAACTATTGATGATAATAAATTATGTGCAATTCTATATTTTCACAACTCAACGTTTATTAAGAACATCGGTATTTATAATTATTACATTACTCGGAATATCACACTGTTTACAAATCTGCAAATCTGAATCTATCTATTATATTATTATTATTCAAATTCAAATTCAAAAGATTTATTTCAGACAAACTCCATACTACAAACAATACAGTTGAGTCAGTAACACCAGAATACTACACAAGTATAAAAATTACAAAAAGATAAAAATAAATAGGTAACATTTGAGGCATTTAAGGGTTTCTTGTGTGCAGTCGAACCCAATGCTGCATAAACGGGCAGTCCACTCGCCCTGCTACAACACGCAGGATACTGCTGGAGCTCCCGCGGACACGGCTTAGCATCGAGGCGGCTCTTTTGCGTAGAATGGCATGAAAGCCATCGGTATGAGCGTCCGCGAACATGCCTGACGCGCTGCAGTATCGCGGCAGCCCCAACAATACCCTGAACGCGTTGTTATACTGCACTCGCAGGGCGATGATTGTCTTCAGCGTGCAGCTAATCCACAGGCTACACGTGTAGAAAGACTGGCAAAAAGCTTTGAAAAGTATCACCTTAACGGGTTCAGTACAGCGTGCAAACCTGCGGGCCAGCATATTGCATCTGACTGCCAACGCCCGTCGCTCCCGTTCTATATCCTCGTTATCAGAGAGATCCTCCGTCACCCAGTGACCCAGATATTTAAAACGCGATACCCGTTTTAGTGCAACACCGCCTAAATAGACAGGAGGGACTGCTGTAATATTGTGACCCCGAGACTGAAACATCAGGATTTCACTTTTCTTAGCGTTATATCTGAGTCCATGAGCTCCCGCGTAATCCTCGCACACCTTAAGAAGTTTCTGAATGGCGCTTATCGAGGGAGCCAACAGCACCATGTCGTCTGCATAACTTAGATTGTTAATGATTTTACCGTCTATGGAGCAGCCCACACCAGTGCTACTGAGTTCCTCGATAAGTCCATCCATATATAAATTAAAAAGACGAGGAGAGGTTAAGCCACCCTGTCTAACTCCACACCTGAGTCTATACTCATTGGAGACTTCTCCCGCCCACCGAACAACATTAGTTTGGTTTTTGTACCAATAGTCAAAAATATTAATTATTTCACATGGGAGAGTAGGAATGGTCCGCATTTTACTCCACAACAACTCATAGGACACCACATCGAAGGCTTTAGACAAATCCAGGAAACAAGCATAGACTGGTGTCTTCCTGTCAGTATAGTACCGGACGGTATGCTTCATGCACAGTATTGCAGTGTCTATAGATAGTCCAGACCTAAATCCAAATTGAGCGTCATTAAACTGCAGATGTCTGTTTAAAATGCGATCAAGCAAACCGTCCAGCACCTTTGCCACAGTCGTCGCCAGTGAGATGGGCCTATAGTTGGCTATGTCTGATGGATCCCCAGTTTTACTCTTGACTATTGGTGCAACTACCGTCTTCATACACTCAGCCGGCAAGTATGAGTGACGTACACAGAACGTAAAAAACATTGACAAAACCCTAGGCAGGTGAGCACCCGCATGCTGCAAATGCTCAATACTCAACCCATCGTGTCCAGGAGACCTTCCCTTGTTCATCCGTTTTATTACCAAAGCTACTTCCTTGGCTGTGAACATAACTGGCGACTGGGGGGAACAGACCGACTTAGAGTCCGGCATCCGCAGCACACGGGCTTGAGGTGGTGGTTCAACTTGAAAGTGGTTTTTAAACAAGTTTGCGATATCCTTGGGCTTAGTCACTCCATTCACACAAAGAGGAACAGTTGGTCTAGGGTTTAGTCTCTTAGTGCACTTCCAGAAGCTTTTGAAGTTATTGTTAGCGTGATGTGATGCCAAAATGTCCATTCTAAGCTTATCTTCATTATTTTGGCACCACTTAAGTTTTGCTTTAAATGCACGCCGAGACTCCACCATTTTATCTTAGACAGCACCACTTGGTGGGCTACCCTCCCGCCTCCAAGCCTGAAAGTGAGACCGTGCCTCAGCGTGTACAGGTCGAACATGCTTGTTCCAACCGACCACCTCATGCTTTTTTTTTGCCACGGACTTGCTTTTTGGAAGTAGCCTCAGCTGCATTATGACTAGTCTTATGATAATGATTTGATTGTTTCTGTTTCTGCAAACATCAACTGTAATGTAACTTGCTTGTATTATTTGAAATATTATCTATTTAAAAAATGCTTACACCGAGGCATACGCGTCGTGCGGGTGAGGCTTTTCGTTCCGGTGTGGTAGGGTCGGCTGCATTTCGTGACCTCCTGGCCTCCGCCGAAGCAGTTTTGGTTACTCGTAGTTGAGAGATGAGTAAAACACGAATGACGGAATAGTAATGAATATTTATTAACAAATTGGCTTATTAATATACAAAATTTTATTAACATTTTAGTGGGTCGATGAGGCTACATCAGCTGAGCGCATAGGTACTCATCTAGTTATATTTATGTAGGTCCGTATTATTGATCTTGCGCAGAGCCTGCCTTCGGTGTTCAAGTGGGAGGGCTGCACGCGCTGCTCTTGCGCGTATGACGTCACAGAGACGATTCATGTAAATATCGCCGGCGGCCGCCGCGCGCGCCAGTCTTGCTTGGATGCGCGTGCGCGCGGTCGTGTGGTGACGTACATGGGAAATGATTCATTACGTATGTCGTAGCTACATCACTCCCCCTTCAGCGAAGCGTACCGGAGGTTTCGATCTTCGTCCAGCTCTGGTTACATAGGCGTAGGAGTCGCCCAAGTGAATGTTCTGTGCCTCAGTAGTGATGATGAATGCTGGTTTGAGTCGTTCGATTGTGATGTGCGTTTCTCTGAGTGGCATTTGAACGGTGAAGTATTTCTCGTTGCGAGCGATGACTTTGAAAGGTCCGGTGTAGTTGGGTGTGAACGGTTTGCGTACGGCGTCATTCCTTACAAATACATGCGTACATGTTTTTAATGCATTATGAACGAATATAGGCTTAGACGACGATCTTTGTGTCTGCGATCTGTGCATTGCGTCTGATAGGTCGTTGTGGAATTGTGATGAAGTGAATGACGTCACAGGTTCACCACAAAATTCGCCAGGCAAACGTAGTGCTTAACAATATAGTAGCTCTGATGCACTATAGCCAATATCTTCTTTTATGGCTGTTCTCACTACTAATAAGACTGTAGGTAGCTCACGCGTCCAGTTAGTATTTTCTTGCAGGCGAGCTGTGAGGGCAGTTTTCAAAGTTCGAAGCCAACGTTCGATGATCCCGTTTGCTTGTGGGTGATATGCAGTTGTGCGTGTGCGATGAATACCGAGTCGTTGCATTAGTACTTTAAATATTTCTGATTCAAATTGCCTGCCTTGATCAGTAGTTATTATGGCGGGGCAACCGAATCTTGATATCCAGCCTTGATAGAAGGTATCGGCGACTTTTTCTGCTGTTATTTCTTCCATCGGGTATGCTTCTGGCCATTTTGTTGCACGGTCGATCATCGTTAGGCAATATCGATAATTATTAGACATAGGGAGAGGCCCAATAATATCGATATGTACTTGGTATAGCCGGTCTACCTTTTCGAATTGCGCCAATGGTGCGTGTGTGTGGCGGTGTACTTTTGAACGCTGGCAGGGAATGCAGGTTCGAGTCCAGGTTGGAATGTCGCTGTTCATCGACGGCCAAAAATAGCGTTTGGTTACTATTTTTCTCGTTCTACGTACTCCAGGATGGCTGAGATTATGAAGTGCTTGAAAAGCTGGCCTTCGAAACTCAGGTGGTAAGTAAGGTCGAACAGAGCCTGTTGATGTTTCACAGATGATAGGTATCGAAGTGCCGATAATTGTTTTGAAATCGTGTTTCTTGTTAAGTAACATTTTTTGTAATTCTTTGTCTTCTCTTTGTTGTTTTGATAAGGATGAATAATCAATCGGCGAAGGACATGATATTTCATCGATTCTTGACAGTGCGTCGGCGACTTCATTATCTTTTCCTGCGATGTGACGAATATCGGATGTGAATTGTCCGATATATTCTAAATATCGTGTTCGGCGTGGGGTTTCATTTTTGCTTTGCGCTGTCAGTGCGTAAGTTAGCGGTTTGTGATCGGTGTATATTATCAATTCTCGTCCTTCGTACATTCGTCTGAAGTGTCGAGCAGCCATGTAGATGGATAACAGTTCACGATCGTAGGTGCTGTATTTTTGCTGGGCGTCGCTGAACTTTTTTGAGAAAAATCCAAGCGGTTTCCATGTACCTTCAATCTTTCGTTGTAAAACAGCTCCAGCGCATATATTAGAGGCGTCCGTCATTAGAGCGAGAGGGGCGTCTGCTGACGGATGCGAGAGCAGGACGGCGTTAGTAATGTCTCGCTTGCACTCTTCCCGTCCAAATGAAATTAATGGCAGAGATGTTTAAGTACATATAAAAATAAGTGTCATTGAAAAAATATCCTCTAAATAATAATAAAACAATGAATGTTTAACTAATAAACATAATACATAAAAATATAAACAGTCCATATACGAAAACACCGGCTACTATTAAAACTCGAAATATTAATACCGAACAATGCGCTTTACGTCATGCTCCGCGCGGCGAGTGAGTAGTGATGAGTAGGCAATGCCGAGACCGCCTACATCGTAGCGCGAAATTCACGCGATTAACGCTCTTCCGTACAGCGACTAAAATACTTAGAAAATTGAGAGTTGGGTTGATCGTAATACGGATAAATTAAAAAGAATGTTACTTTCATACAATAAAACCTGACAGTTGACATTCGCAACTTATCCTCATAAAGAATGCGGCGCCTACCGCGTCTAAATGAAAGAGTCAGTGACAGCCTAGTAGCCTTTTTTCATTAGCCGGGTAATTTAAGTTCCGAATTGAGTCGTAACGTAATCGATCTCACATAGAACTAACATTTATTTGCATAGTTTGAATACGCCAAAGCTTATTTTAGCTTAATTCGGAACAAACAAAGAGATGTCCTAGTTTATTCTGTGGCCATAATATTTACGAGTGTAACATAACCACACCTCAGTTAAAGGAGATTTTTAAAAATATTAGTGAATAATCGGGTGTTAGTTGTCAAAAGATAATTGTTCTAATAGTGTAAAGTGTATTAAAATGTGGTGAACAACTAATACAATCTTAAAAGTAGGTAAATACCATGTTAAAATCAACAAAATAGCCGATGGGGCGCCGGTTTTGTGTGTGTTTACGTCGGAGACAAGTTATGTTTTTGTCACTAAACTAACAACTTTATTGAATTATTTGAAGTATATAATGCTTACCGCTGCAAACATATTACGATAAAAGATTACTGTCATGTTCAATGTTCGCGAAAAAGTAATAACCACGAAATGTCGTTGAAGCGTTATAAATATTGTGGTAAATGATACTACTGCCGAAGTTCTTACTTGGATTTATTTAACATAACTTGCCATATTAACTTATTACAAACTCTCCACTTCCTAAATTAGAAATTATGTCCCTACATTAATGATTACTTCGACTGACATAGTAACTGCTTAGCAACTGCCTACTTCAAATGCTTTTGAGCAACTGACCGAGTAGCGATCTCTACCGATACTACTGCGGTGTTTCCCCACCACAACTCAATTACGTCATGTCTTTTTCCCGGTCGACCAGTTAGTGTTGCCAACATTTGATAAAAATACACCGAATCACGACATTCGGCCATCCGGCACAGTGCAACCTCCCGGTGCACGTCCGCTACTAAATCAGTTGCTTTAACTATAGTTCCTTAACCTTAAATATTATATTCTGGGTACATTATATAAATTTACAAGGCTGGGATATGTTTACTTAACATTGTGAACAGGTCAATGAAAATAATTAAGCACGTCTACTACTGAATTAGTTGACTTAACTATAGTTTCCTAATTTATATATTAAATTCTGGATAAATTATGTAAATTCAACATTGGAAACATATGAAAAACTTAAATAACACATACAATTTCAGGCATCAATATTACTCATAACAAATCATAATCACGACATTCGTAAACATAACTAAACTAGATCTGCGTTTATTAGTTACTTTATTAAGTCGAAAATTTACGAGTTTGGTGACACTTAACATTGCTGGTTAAATATACTACTTACGAACTAGATCATTTAATATTTTCCAATTAAAAAAAACGTTTTCTTTACAAATAATTCTTTACGAATATTATTTCCGAAAAACATGGTAAGTTATTGAGGTTTATTGTTTTAAACTTTCATGGTCACTAACATTAGAATAGTTTGTTACGGGATTGCGCCAGTGCCGAAATATCGGGAACTCAAAAATAAGGTACATGGTAGCAATCCCGTAACAAACTATTCTAAGTTATTGAGGTTATTGCATGATTAGGGAGTGCACATGTTTCGCTATTACAAGTAATATGGAAGATTAAAAAAAACAGTAAATCTTTTAATTAATTACTTATTATCAATTAGTGATATGACAGACTTTGTGTCTCATTACAATTAAATTAAAATAAAGATAAAATATGTCAGGTAAAGTCAATTGTATTATTATTTACTATTCCTAATTTAAATTCAAATTCAAATTCTATTCCTAAATAGTCAAAATCTTTCATGCAATGTATTAATTTATCAATAAGCCACTTATAGTATATAGATTTTAATTGATTGGGATCTAGTTGTTTTATGTCATCTAAAATCCTTTTGTAGATATGTCTTTAAACACTCTGTAATGCAGAACACTAGTCTATTTGCATCCCGTTTTGGTCTAGTGTTCCTATCACTTGCTTTCGTGATCAATTTATTATTAAATTAAACATTTTAAATGCTTAAGAATTATTAAAATAAAATCTTCTATGGTAGGTACTTTATACACGAAACGTAACGAGATTGGTACTGCGACTGCCTAATCGAAACTCAGTCTATGAATCGGCAGATTCAATGCGGTAATTCCGCAAAAACCTAACAATGGCGTCGGTCAATAAGAATGCGTATGTCTAGTATGTGTTTTCTGCTATTAATTAATCATATTATTGTTTTGTAATGTGTAAAATAAATAATTACTAAGGTAAATAAAATTTATATTAAACATGCCCTGTTAATTTTCTCGATTCTCACAAAAATAAATCGGACGGATTTCGTAAAGATGCAATGCAACCAACAGTTCAGACAGGGTTGGTACTTCGCTCACTTTAAAAAAAAACTATCTAGAATCACATGTAGGTATACTATTCTAGAAATATGAGAATATTCATTATACTCTAAAATTTAATGTTAACCCATGGCCTTATCCTATCTGCAGCAACAATGCTAATATATATTTAAAATAATAGCCCGTGAGGTCATCTTTAAAAACTTGAACAGAGTGTTCCGATAATTACTAGGGTGAAAATGAAAATGAATAATAATTAATCGTTTCGGCAATCACACCAACTAGCTAGGCCTAAACTAAGCAAATCTTGAACTATGGTTACTAGATAATGAATATACTTATTTCATTAGGTACATGACTTAGGCACAATTACACAGGTAATGCTCATCACACAAACATTTGCCCCGCGATACGAACCCGCAGCTAGGCTTTGTAGTCCGGAGCAGGAACCACTACACCAGACGGTCGTCCAATAAATTTTCCAACATTACAATCTTAAACGGGCTTACAAATTTTCACAACTATTTAGAACAATTTTATAATATTTTAGCGTGGTTATTTTAACAAGGTCCCCTTTATAAAATATTGGCTCTAAAACTTTATAGTGTGAAATATATTAATTAGTGCAATACGCTCATTTTTATCTTTGTTTGCATCACCCCTGCAACAAGCACCCACAGATCCAACAGGACCACGCATTGTCGTACTAACTGACGAAGCGTAACTACAATTATTGTCTGAACCTTCTCCACTGTTTAAGATAAACGTTAATGTTCTTCATACTTCAAAATAAAACTATAAACGGAACCTTTTTATCAAAGACCTAAAACATAAAAAAACCCGGCTGAAATAAATTTGGTCAAAAGAGGGCACACAAAAATTAATAAAAATAGTAGCTAAAAAGATATTAATAACTTTATAAAATTTTAACTACATAGTCAGATGTGAAGTTCGGTACCATTTTTAGTAACTTGCACACTTTTTGTTATTTAAAATATTCTAATATTTATGCACCTTATAATGTAATAAGTACAAATAAATTAAATTTAATTATAGCCAACGTGGTACCATTATGCCTGTGTCATAAATAATAATTTCCTATTATAATGTGCAAGTAGGTATACAACTTGCGTAGTGTACGTATTTAGAAACCTAGATTAGTAGCATGAATATATTGATAATCTTATACTATTAGCACGATTACTTTCTTTTTTATACAACGATTTATTAGTATGTGTCGATATCATTGTATGTTTACACCGAACTGTAAACATTACTTTAATAAACTCTGATGTTTGTTTTACAAAGTTATTTTTGCTGTCCTTAATCTTTCGTCATTACCTGATTTAAGAATTTCTACTAAACATAATTGATTCGGTTTAGTTAGTTGGAAGACTATTTCTATATTCAAAAATAAAATAGACTAAAATTTCCAGTCCTCCCCTCCAAAATATTATTATCCCATCGCAAGCAAGCAACAACAGCGTCTCCTTTAGATTCTGAACCCCATCACATATCAACACAAATCCTAATGTGATTCTTAGCATTAAGCATCAATAAATGATTTTTTTTTATCAAAATACTATTGTGTATATAAGTTGCTATACATAATAGTATTTTGAAGGCTAGCTAATGTAGCAATTAATTTTAGCCTACTTTAACCCATTTTACCTACCCCATCAATTGCACGAAATGTTTGAGTCTGAGACACTGGACCTCTTTTCTTATTAATTAGAGAATATCCAACAATTGGAAAGGCTTCTAAGTCTAAACTTTTTTAAAATGTAATTTGTACAGGGCAAAATTTATGGCCTGCTTCTGTTTCATTGATTAATGCTATTGCACTCGTTAGCCTTTACAATCTATCTATTCATATTCTATGAGTATCAATGTGTAAGCTGGCCTGGGTGGTACGGCCTCATTGAGCAAACTATTTAAATATAGTAAAATTAATGATGAATTTTTTTTTAAAACAAGACAATTGCCAATATACACATAATATAGACAACTTACTGTTATATTACTATTATACTAAGTACTACTGCAAATAATAAGATTATTCGTTAGAAACACGTATCAACAATACTTTTATGAAGGACCGGGGTAATTAACAAAATTAAATGATCTGTAGTAAACCTCAAGGATTGATGAGTAGGGGTGGATCATCCTGGTGTTGGTAGAATTGATCTCGCTGGGCTGACCCTTGCGACACCCATCCCAATATAAAAATTTCTTGTCTCGATCTGAAGGGAGCTACGAGCGACCTCACTCGTGTCTGCAGTCGCCTCTGCCAACAGCAGATCTCATCCATGGTCCCGAAAATAATTAAAACAAAAGCATTAGATATACACCGTGAATTTTGAGATACCCGAGAAAATTAACTAACATACTAAGATATCGATATACATCGAATTCGGCGAATAAAAAAATTTTTTTTTATGAGAAATTTATTTAATAGTTCCCTAACATTCCTTAAAAAATATGCACTATAAAAGTCCTGCTAATTCAAATAGTAATCATTATCATTCCAACATTAACGGAACCAAAATCCACCTAATTTAGTCGCGTAATATTGGCGTACGGAAGGAATAACTATGAATGATTTTTTTTTCATTCATAGTTATTCCTTCCGTACGCCAACACCGTACGCCGTTCCGTTTTTTTTATTCGCCAAATTCGATGTATATCGATATCTGAGTATGTTAGGTAATTTTCTCGGGTATCTCAAAATTCACGGTGTATACTCATTCTTATCATTATTCTTAAAGGGTAAGTCAAGTAGTCAACCTAATTATTAAACCTTTGGTCGATATAACATGTAAGTAGGCACATCTAAATTTGATGATTTATAAACTAATGTCCCTGCTGGGCAAAAATAAAAATAGTAGTACCTAATCAGGCAGAGTAGAATACACTTAGTAGAGGGCTTTATAATTGCTCTTTTCTAATAAGCTTATTGTAAGCATTATAATGAGATTTACATCGGTAACCATATAATACGTTTTTATTGAGAGCTTCTGCTTTAAATGTGCGATAAACCTAGCCTAATGAACTGAAGGTTCATGATGATCATGATTTACATGTATGCATTAAAATTGTAGCATCACAAAAAGTTTATACGGCGTCATAGGTACTGTCACCAACATTCCTTATTGCAGATTAAATCGTAATATGTTTTAGGGTTCACTTAACCCTTAGCTCACTACGCACTTAGCCGCTACGCTTAACTACTAGAACCTAGGGCACACTTAACCGTTAGTACAAAACACACACCTTGCCGCTACGTTTTAATACTAAAATCTAGGGCACACTTGACCCTTAGCGCACGACACACTTAGCCGCTATTCGTAACTACTAGAATCTGGGGCACACTTTACCCTTAGCGCACGACACAACTAGCCGCTACGCTTAACTACAAGAATCTAGGATACACTTAACCCTTGGCGTACGACACACTTAGCCGCTACGCGTAACTACTAGAATCTAGGGCACACTTGACCCTTAGCGCACGACACACTTAGCCGCCCTGCCTAACAATAAAATTTAGAGTATACTTAACCCCAATCCAAATATATTTTTAAGGCAAATATTAAATATTGGACCATAAAACACACAACACATTCATTGCTGATCGTAAGGTAAGTAGCCAAAGTACTTTTGTTATGAAAATCAGAAAACAATGATGGTACCACAACACCCATACCCAATTTAGTAAAGTTCGTTTTCCACATTGACCCGACCGGGAATCGAACCCAGAACCTCAGATATGGCAGCGGCGCCATAGACAGTCCGATGAGCTCGCCTCTCGGCTACGGAGGCCGTTTTTTTTTTGTAGAACAACTATCATCATTGTTTTATTTGAGTTTTTAAACCTAGTCAGGGATGTGACATGTTTTGCGCTTTAGTTTAGCTCAAAAATGTTGCAAAATTGTGTATATATATATAAAGCAATAAAATGAATAGTGGCACACATGGCCTTAAATCATTGCTACACGTCACAACTACACGTTAAATAACTACATGTCTCACTGCTCTGTAGCTTTCATCGAATACTCAAAAGCTGGCCTACTCTATTTACACAACTGCTACAAGTTATGGATGCTCCTATATTAATTAGTATACTTAGCCAATCTCTTTTCATATATTTTTTTCTTTGGTCAAAGACCGACGTACTTAATCAGTTTGACTCCAAATTCCATATACATCATATAGCCCACTTAGCTATAACTCTTTAAAACTAAATCAGAGGAACTAACATACTTAAGCGAATTTCGTCAACGAATTCGTTTATTCAGACCTTTTACTAAATTACACATAGTAAGTTCTGGTGCTCCACATTACGTCAGTAAGTTTATAATAAATTACCACTATAAAAAAACATAAAGAAGGATACTAAATTTCACGGAACATTAAACTCAAAAACTCAAACTCAAACTCAAACGTTTATTTGCCAAGAACACAGTAAATAAGGATAACATTATTTTAAAAGTAAGTAGCGCATGTGTTCAGCCTGCTCGCAGACGTGCAAAAATTCAGTTATTAAATTACACATAATATTGATGTCAATAAAATTAGAATAGAATAATTAATGTTAGGTAGTTTAAATTAGATTAGATATTAGAATGTTGTCGCCAATTAAAATATTCATTAAAATTATAAAAACATTTGTCCAAAAGCCAATTAGTCAATTTCCTCTTAAATATTGGACCTTGAAGCGTTTTTAACTCTTCTGGTAACAAGTTATACGAAACAATACTCTTATTATATGCATTTCTTTTATACATGTCTTTGCGACAGGGAGGTTGATGCATTAGGTTTATGTATTGCTGTCTTAATTGCCTACCAGCGATTTCTCTGCGTGTTTTGTAATAGCTGGGAAATGACCTTACAAAGAGACAAGCCTCCCTGATGTAAATGCATGGAAGTGGAAGCAGATTAAGCTGTTTAAAGAGAGGTCTGCAGCTGTCCAAATACCAGACGTTACACAGAGCGCGAATGCATCTCTTCTGTATTTTGAAAGCTCTGTCTATATCAACTGAGTTGCCCCACAGAACTATGGCATAACTCAGGACCGACGATACGTATCCGTGGTAAGCCGTGAGTGCAGCCTCAATTGATACCGTTTGTCGCAATCGTTTTATAGCAAAAGCAAATCGCTCCAGCTTTTTACATATAACGTCAATGTGTTTTTTCCAATTAAGATGTGTGTCAATATATAGTCCTAGGAATTTAAAATGATCTACCTCGTCAATTTTTACGCTATTATATTCAATTTTTAATGATTGCTTTTGAGTATGATATGACCGAAATTGCATGACTACCGTTTTACTGATATTAATACTCAGGTCATTAGCACTCAACCAGTCTATAATATTTTCTAGAGCCCTATTTGCGGTTGAGTCCATCGGATTGTTTTCATCTCCCTTTATTAGGACTGTCGTGTCGTCTGCGAAGAGTACACACTTATGTGTGGTAGCATTTGGCAGGTCATTTATATATAATAAAAACAGCAATGGCCCTAGAATGCTGCCTTGGGGAACCCCTGATTTCTTTATTAATAGTTCAGACCTATATGATTCCTTGACTAAGTTTTGTCCGATTTTCGCAATTTTTGTTAGCTCTGTGCATTGTTTCCTGTTTCTAAGGTAGCTTTTAATCCAATCATAAGCTTTTCCCCTTATACCGTACGATTCCAGCTTGCTTAAGAGCTTATCGTGATTCACGAAATCAAATGCACTACTCATGTCGAGAAATACTGACATCACTGGTTTTTCGTCGTTTATACATTCCGTGACGTACTTTACCAGGTCGAAGCAAGCTAAGGTGGTCGAACTTCCCTTACGAAAACCATATTGTTGAGGCTGCAGTATGTTACAAGCCGTCACAAAGCTATTAAGTCTATCAAGCATTGCCTTCTCAAATACTTTAGATAATACAGAGCCTAGGGTGATTGGCCTGTAATTACCTAGATCCCTCTTATCACCCTTCTTATATATTGGCTTTATTATTGAGAACTTCAAATCTTCCGGGAAGAGACCCTCAGAAAAAGAGAGGTTGATGATATGCGCAATAGGTCGGCTTACGTATTTGGCACAGGCTTTTAATACTTTAGTAATGATGCTATCATACCCACCCGATTTACTATTATTTAGGGACATTATAATTTTGTATGTCTGGCTGTCGTCAATCGGTGTCAGGTAGATTGTATGAGAATTGCTGGTTAAATAGTTGGGTATCATGTTATTACTGAAAGAGTACTTGACGCAAAAAAGTTTCTTTTGGGCATTGTATAAATTTTAATTTACGATTTTTTTGTCTCTATTACCTTAAATTGTAATGCCCTAACAGGGATCATTTTGAGGACATGTTAATAAATTTTTTTTGACCTTATGTACCAAATGAAAGCAATAAATATAAGATTATGATTATGACTACTTAGTTAGCTTATAAATTCTTATTTTCGTTTGGACAGCACACTTAACTAGTCCCAAAAACAAAGATCGACACACTAATCTGCCTCAAAAGAAGAATTAACTTATATACAGATATGCTGGTATTGTGTCGGAGACTAGGTACCCCTTTAGTACTCAAACACTTTCGGTAGTTTCAAATTAAGGCGCGTCTAGAATGTGCCAGTATGGGTGGTGATAGTCCCGACCACATGCAAGCGCGTCCCGTTACAAAAACTTTCAAATATCGCGCTACCGATTTCGTTGAAATGATCAGTTGGTAGCCTCGAATAAACGAATATATAATAAGTTATTATGAAAGAATAGTTATCTACATTATCGTAATACGAGTGCTTTGAATTGAGTAAGTATCATCAGAGAGTAGCCCCGACCATATACAAGCTCAACACAATATACTAAAAAAACATACGTTTTCAATTATGTTAATACTATCGGAGGGTAACCCCGATCACATACAAACAATTATTAAAACACAACCGTACTCAGTACCGTGCCTGTCATGTCGAAAATTAGCCCCAACCATGTCCAAACACATTCCAGATACAAATGTGGTTTATAATAAAATAATAATTACATAGTTAGATTAAAATAAATTAGCATCAAATTATGTTAGTATTATCGGAGGGTAGCCCCGACCATATACGAACACAATTTCAAATTCAAACACATGTGCTGTGCATTGTGCCCGTTCTATCAGAGAGTAGCCTCGACCATGATCGGAGCACAATACCGCACACATGAATTTAAAAATTACCCTTCAGACTTAGCTAGCAATTTTTATATCACTCCCTATCTTAATTGTATTTAAAACTTATAATTTCTTTAGGTACCTACATACAATTCAATTTTAAATAATTTAACATACCTTTGACTTATGTGGGCTGAAGATCACGGTGCCACTTCTGAGATGTGGTAAATGATACTACTGCCGAAGTTCTTACTTGGATTTATTTAACATAACTTGCCATATTAACTTATTACAAACTCTCCACTTCCTAAATTAGAAATTATGTCCCTACATTAATGATTACTTCGACTGACATAGTAACTGCTTAGCAACTGCCTACTTCAAATGCTCTCGAGCAACTGACCGAGTAGCGATCTCTACTGATACTACTGCGGTGTTTCCCCACCACAACTCAATTACGTCATGTCTTTTTCCCGGTCGACCAGTTAGTGTTGCCAACATTTGATAAAAATACACCGAATCACGACAATATCAATTGGATAGTTGTGGTGCTCCATATAAATCTTCACTCTGTCAATTTTTATTTGCTTGCCTCGGAAAGCAAGAATGCTGGTAAGTCTTTATTTGGTTGGAGTGTAGCCGTGTACAAGGCGTTTGGCACTTAGAAAAATTTTCATTAAAAATATGAAACATAATAAAACTCAAATCTTTGTTTTTCAATGTATAAGGGGGCTCAAATTAAATGCTTCTTATACTTGTGACTTTTTCTTTTCGACGCATGGTTTAACCGGAAAATGCGATAGAATATAAAGTGTTCAAATACTTAGAAACAATTGGTGATAAAATTATAAAACTTCATAAAATTCAAATCTTTGTTTTTCGTCCTATAGAGGGGCATAAACTTAACGCTTTTTATACTTGTGACTTTTTCTTTCCGACGCATGGTTTAACCGGAAAATGCGATAGAATATAAAGTGTTCAAATACTTAGAAACAATTGGTGATAAAATTATAAAACTTCATAAAATTCAAATCTTTGTTTTTCGTCCTATAGAGGGGCATAAACTAAACGCTTTTTATACTTGTGACTTTTATTTCCGACGCATGGATTAACCGGAAAATGTGATAGATTTCTTTTTAAATAATGTTACTACTTAGTGCCTACCCAGCACAAAAATCAAAGCACGCCGCTGGAAGTCATAGATACTCTCACATCAACCAGTATTATTTTGAATTTAAAATAATGGCCCTTGAATTACTTACGATTTACAAAATAGTTTAATTTGAAAATAATCTCAAAACTTTTATTAAATTCTTCTCTCAGTTTTATGGATATAGAATTTTGTATAAGGATCCCTAAAAATAGCCCATTTCCGAACTACCTAATTACTACAACGGTTAACCTAAACTAATGAAGCTATTTTTAAAAGGTAGGATGGAACAGGTATTAGGAAGGATAGGTTGTTATGGAAAAAAGGGGTACCTACTCCTATCTAACTGTACCTCTGCGTGAACTACATATTTACGAACCTAGAACCCTATAAAGAATCGTATGATCCTAACTGCACCCTACCTACTTTCCACCTACAATATAACATAATTAAGTTTGTTTGTTTTGCTTAAAGTCAGATGTCCCAACGTCAGAACGTATACCTGCCTGCCTAATTGTAATTTATCTACAATAAAATTATGATATCAGTGAGTACTCGACATTTCCCCGAAAGTTAGTTAAAATAGATCAAGTAAGTCAGTTTGGTAAACGTAAAGATTTATAAGTTAAACATGAGTAGTCTTAGACGTAAAATAAAGATAAGCAAAAGGTAAAATGAAGATTTCATTTGCTTTCTATAGAGCAAACTATTGAACTAGCGTGTGCTGAGCTGGAGCGGTATATTATTGTTAGTGTATATAAACCCCTATGTGCCGATTACCTTCTTTTTAAGTCCACTATGGAACAGGTATTAAAAAAATTATCAAAAACGAATAAGAAGATAGTTGTATGTGGAGACTTTAACATTGATTTATTAGAGGTAACTCAAAACTCTATAAGGTTCCTAAATCTTTTTAAATCCTTTAATTTAATTAATCTTTTTAATGAACCTACACGAATTACTCCTACAACAGCTACTTGCTTAGATAATATTTTCTGTAATTGTAAAGTTATGCAAAAATCTATTATAAACTGTCTAAGATCAGATCATAGTGGACAAATAGCCACATTTGAGCACCATCATGTTTCACCTATAGTGGATATTGTTTGTAGGCCAGTCACTACCAATAAATTATATAGATTTAAGAAAAATATTGATTATGGAATAAATATATTGCCATTCAACAGCGCTAATACGGATGTGTCATATGAAAATTTGTTTGGATTTGTTAAAGATGAGTTTAACAATATATTTAAGCAAAAACACCTTAGAATAAATACAAATAAATGTAAATTCAGCGACTGTGCCACAACCGGTATTCATAAAAGTAGGAGAAAATTATATGAATTATATGAACTTAAAGCTCAAACTCAAGACCCTAAAATTATTGAGCATGTGAAAAAATTCTCTAAAATCTTTAAAAAGGTATGTTCAGTAGCCAAATCAAATTACATTCGTGATATTATTGCTAGCTCCAAAAATAAAATAAAAGCCACTTGGAGCATTATTAATAGAGAAACATGCAAAAATAAACAATTAGATCGCACAATTAGCCTTAACGTTGATAATAAAATTATTCAATCTGACAATGAGGTAGCAAACGCGTTTAAGGATTTTTTTTCTAATATACCTATTGCTACAACTAGTAATTTAAACTCTTCACAAAGTCTTGCAGAAACTTTTTTGAAATCAAATGTCGAAAAATGTACTTCTATTCTAAATTTTAGGCATATAAATCCCGAAGTTATTGTAAAAACTTTTAAAGAGTTAAATATGAAAAAAACAGAAGATATATGGGGCATTTCAGTTAATATAATCAACCATATAATTGATAGTATAGCAACGCATCTTGCTTGTATATTTAATCAGTGTATTGATGAAGGTTCGTTTCCTAATTTGATGAAGTACAGCAAAATCATACCCTTATTTAAATCCGGAGATAAAAGTGATCTTTCTAACTATAGACCGATATCAATTTTACCAGCTCTTAGTAAAATATTTGAAAAGTTAATCTTCAATCAACTCTTATCACACTTCAGAATAAACAAACTATTGCATGAGAATCAGTTTGGTTTCACAAAGGGGAGAAACACAACTGATGCGGGAGTTGCACTCATTAAGCATATCTTTGATGCATTTGAAAGTAAGCAGGATGCTTTAGGGGTTTTTTGCGATTTGTCTAAGGCTTTCGATTGTGTAGATCACAAAACGTTATTAATGAAATTACGGCATTATGGTGTCTCAAATGAGTCAGGAAAATTGTTAGAGTCATACCTCACAGATAGAACGCAAACAGTTAATGTCAATGGAACTGACTCATCCGGGGCTCCATTACGCATGGGTGTGCCCCAGGGCTCTATATTGGGACCTTTATTATTCCTGATATATATAAATGACCTTCCTTACTTTACTAAAGACCTTTTTGAGATAGTATTGTTTGCAGATGATTCATCAATGATTTTTAAAACTGACAGAGGTAAAGCTGCCTTTGACGATGTGAATGATACTCTCTCTCAAGTAGTACGATGGTTTACTGCTAACAATCTATTACTTAGTGCAAAAAAAACCAAGCTTATCAAATTTACTATGCCCAATGTGAGGCAGGTCAGTACGCATATTAATATGTCAGACGATCATATAGATGCAGTCAATTCAACAACCTTTTTGGGAATTACAATAGACTCCCGACTGCAATGGGGTTCCCATATAATTGCCTTGTCAGGAAGGCTCAGTTCAGCGGCTTATGCTGTGAGGAAAATAAGGCTTTTAACTGATGTCGAAACGGCAAGACTAGTATATTTTAGTTATTTTCATAGTTTATTGTCGTATGGTCTATTGCTATGGGGCTCAGCTGCTGACATCGAATCAATCTTCGTGTTGCAGAAAAGAGCTGTACGTGCAATATATTGTCTTGGGCCTCGCGACTCTCTGAGGGAGGTCTTTAAAGATATTAAAATATTAACAGTAGCGTCACAATACATTTTTGATAATATTATGTATGTTAGAAAAAACATTAGTTCGTTTAGCCTTAAATATGATTCACATCATTATAATACTAGAAATAAAAATAAACTTGCCGTTCCGAGCTTCAGATTAGAGAAAGTAGGTAATTCATTTTTGGGGAAATGTATAAAAATATTTAATAAAGTACCACAAACTCTTGTTGACTTGCCTGTTTATAAGTTCAAAAATTACATTTAAAAAATCCTTATGGAAAAAGGATATTACAAAGTTGAAGATTACTTGAACGACAAGAGTGCATGGACTTAATAACCTGCCTAGCTCGCACTTACACTATCTTGTAATTGTATTTCCTGTAATAAAATCAGGTTGACAAAGGTGACTGAGTTTGTTGCGCCGCTTCTTCTCATCACCAGCTGATATGTAGTCCCGAAGCGGTGGTAGGAAAAAAAAAATGGGACATGTAAAAGTGCCATTGATGACCAATTTGCAAAAATAAATGACTTTGACTTTGACTTTGACTTCAAAGTTGTTTTGTTGTAAATTGATTCAATATTCGAGCAACCATTTAAAAGATAAACGACAGTCATATTTCTTAAATCAAACCATTGGGGTTGTTTTTATTTAAAACAAGATCAAATGACCTTTGATTTACCAGAGAAATATGTCAAAGGTTAATGGCTCTAATAAGCGCTAAATCGTCATTATTAAACATTTTGATACGTAAAACGGATTCAAATCCGATAATATTAACAATCAAGTAGTTTTATATGTAAATTACGCACAAGCGAGCTAAATCGGAGTAATTTTGATTTAATGTTGATTATTTTTATTAAATGGCTCAAACGAGCACTAAACCCGCAAAAAAAAAGAACAGAAAAAAAAATGTTCCAACAATTTTAATTAATCAATTAAAATTATCGAAACTTAAAACATAAAATAAGTTCAAATAAACCGTAACCGACTCACGTTAAATAATATTAAAATGGCCCAAATGAGCGATAGATAAACCGTAATTAACTGTCTCAAATAGATAAAGCGTACTTCACAAATGAAATAAAAGGAAATTAACGAAATAACTAACTTACACACGCATATCAAACATACTAATAGAATCTAGAAATGGGTTCATTCATTACATTAATCATACAATAAATCGGAATTATAAGATTTAACACAAATATTACACTACTTATGCAGGCCAGCAAAATATTAATATACAATACTCTAGCCATTATAACTATAATTAGCCTTCATATTAAATAATATCGATTAAATGATAGTTAATTATTACCAATAAATGATATTGAAAATAATGAAGTTTAAAAATGAATTATGTCTGGTAATTAAAACAATTTATCACAAAACCTTCACTAAATCAATAAATGAGCCCGTTTCTTCAGTTTCTATTTAAATCAAAATAAAACAAAATTAAAATTCTGTTATCAGAACCAATACTAAGTTAATAAGTAATGTTAAATATTGTAAATTATTTGAATCAATACTCAGAAAATTGTATCTACGACCAGTAGATTACAGTTAAATTTTAAATACTAATAAATGTGATCGTTTAACAGAATTTTAAATAACTAAAATTCACTTACCATTTATAACCGCTGTCCACTCCAACTTATCTCCTCCTTGGACTCTGCCGTAGACCACACACGGGCATCTACAGGATGCAAATCCAACCCTATCCCAACTAAAAAGCCCCGCTCCTTGTTCCGTCAGTCCCTCTTATACCCAAGCACTACGAATGCTTCCAGAATGGTGGGGTGACGAATTTCGGCCTATCCTGCCCTTTTTACAAAATAAACGAAGTTTCTAAAATATTGTTCAAATTTATGGATTGCACATGGGTGTATCACCCTAAGTGCTAAAGTGTGCGTCCACTGTCCTTTTGTTTCAAATGCATTTTTTATAGGTGCACATTCTTACAAAACTTCTTTTCAAAAGCTTTTTGTTAATGCCTTTTACCACGATTTCGCATTTTATGTCCAACGACAGCCACAAAACAACCACGTGCGTTCACGCAACGCTCTGCAAGATGAAAATCTTTCTATTTTCATTGTTTTACTGTCCATTCCGGTCAATCCGCTGTAAAAAGCTTGTTTTATTAGGATTTTGAATTGAAGATAAATAACACTTGAAAAAAAATCATCGACCTCAGGTGGGACTCGAACCCACGTCCCATCGCATACCGGGCGAGTGCTTTGACCACTAAGCTACCGAGGACGTCACGTGACAAGATGAAATTCCTCGAATGTTTTTTCTCGCTGTCAAAGCCAGCGTATTCTGATCAATGTTGTAGCTATATGTATAGCTGAGTAGTATACTACCGTCAACACCCTATAGAAATATTTTTACAAATATTTGACTATTGGTTAAGATCAGAAATGCTTAAACATTGTAAATTTTTGTTTTTAGCAATTCCATGCAAGGTTTAATTGAAGATAAATAACACTTGAAAAAAAATCATCGACCTCAGGTGGGACTCGAACCCACGTCCCATCGCATACCGGGCGAGTGCTTTGACCACTAAGCTACCGAGGACGTCACGTGACAAGATGAAATTCCTCAAGTGTTTTTTCTCGCTGTCAAAGCCAGCGTATTCTGATCAATGTTGTAGCTATATGTATAGCTGAGTAGTATACTACCGTCAACACCCTATAGAAATATTTTTACAAATATTTGACTATTGGTTAAGATCAGAAATGCTTAAACATTGTAAATTTTTGTTTTTAGCAATTCCATGCAAGGTTTAATTGAAGATAAATAACACTTGAAAAAAATTATCGACCTCAGGTGGGATGGGACGTGGGTTCGAGTCCCACCTGAGGTCGATCATTTTTTACGATTTTGAATTCGTTCAAAATTACAAACAAAGCTTAATAAGTTGCCTTTTTTAATTAGGAATAATTTGAAGAGAAAAATTTAATATTTATTTTATTAATTACTTATTTCATACTTTGATTTGAAAGGGTATGGTCGTTACAGAGTCAAAGATATCAAATACCTGTGTAAAGAACTGAGTCCTATTATAGCCCATTTTATGAATCTATCTTTTTCTAACAGTATCTATCCAGATCAACTAAAGAATGCAATTATAAGGCCCATTTATAAATCCGGGAGCCATTTAGAATATGTCAACTACAGGCCTATTGCTATACTATCGGTTATAGATAAAATAATTGAAAAACTAATTATTCGTCAAATAAGTGAGTTCCTAGAATGTCATAGCATACTTTCAGACGCCCAGCATGGATTTCGAAAAGGGCGCAGCACTACCTCGGCCCTCGTGTGTTTTTCAGACTATGTTAATGAATGTCTAGACAGGGTAAACAGGTAATAGCACTTTTTATTGATTATAAAAAAGCTTTCGACACTCTGGATCACTGTTTTGCTGCAATCGATGGACGAATGCTGGATACGCGGTCCCACGAATAAATGGTTCAGAAACTACTTGACTAATAGAAAGATAAGCACGAAAATATCTGGCGTAACGGGTGAAGAAGCTTTAGTGGACCTCGGGGTCCCGACCGGGTCCGTGTTCGGACCAGTAGGGTATGTCATGCACGTTAACAGCGTCTCAAATGTTGTAAAAAATGACAAGTGTATATGTATGCAGATGACATGTGTCTGATTTATGCCTTGAAGGATTAATTATTAAATTCCATATCATTTTTAGAATCTGACGAAGGGGGTTAGTAACAATTGTTAGCGTGTTCCAGGATTTAAAAAAAATAACACTGGATCATGTTTAGTAGGCTTTTTAGCCTACAATTGCTGTCTGTGAAATAGAAAGAGGTTGAAAACGTGGATTTTTGATTTAAGTTTATCGGAGTTATTTTGCTGTGCGTATTTAAGGAGTTTGGAATAGTGGGGGCGAAATGTTTAGGTAATTAATCAGAAACATTAAAATTGAGATAGGTTGATAAAAGATTCATAAAGAAAAAAGCTTCATACCAATACCATTACATAATGCATTTATATAGGTTCATTTACGGAAAAGTTATTTTTTTTACGATAAATTACAATGTTAGTTACTCTTCAGAATTTCATTACAAGTTTAGGTTTGATTAAAATATAATTAAGTTTCGTACGTGTTATAAAAAGAGTGGGGGCGAGATCTTTTAGGTATTTGTTAAAATATGTTTAATTGTTTGTATTAGGTCATTTAGTATTTCAATCAATCAATCAACTAGATTCAGTGGTACCTTCTTCGATAGGTTCGATATTATGTTTTACGGAAAATAATAATGCGATTGCTGATTACATTATTTAAGTAATTCAAGGATACATGGGAATGTATCACTTCTTTTGATAAAATAACACAGATCGTAATAATGACTGAATCTATTTTTAGAATAGTACAGAGTCTAAGAATGCGTTTAGTATTTGTACGACAATAGTGTAGCAACAGTGTAAGCTTCAACGCATTTCATTTCAGCCAGTTGATCATAACAAGATTACAGCAAGTTCTTTGGTCAAATATCGCCGAATTAGTTCATGGCATTAGCTCATATTTCATTTCTTTAGTCGGCTAGCAAGAGCGGTCACATAAACATTTTGCGTATTATAAACATAGAGAACAAAGGATCTGGTGTCCCATGACCGGTATAGGCATTTTAAAAATGTAATAGGATATCGAGTTTAAATAAACAAAACTAATTAGCCATTATTTAAACGGCACTCAACTTTATCGTTTCGTTGTAGATTTCGAGCGTGAAAGTTAGACTCGAGTGTGTGTTTTTAGAGTTACAAAACTAACGTTATAAGTGTTTCACATAAATAGTCTTTAGAATTGGCTATTTATATTTTTTGTACCCTGTTGTCATATTTACGAGAAATGATTTGGAATTTAAAGTGCACTCTTGGTCCTAATGTTGCGTCAAACGGCAATAAATTATAGTTTAGGGCATGTCAAGTGTTACAATGTGGCCAAAACATGCTAATCGTGCGACAATATTTTTTTCCAAAGTTTGGTTATCGATTCCAGAAACGCTTAAGCTTGTTAATTGATTGATAAAATATTAGAGAGATTCGTAATATGGTTTCATTAATTTAGATTGCGCACATTATTTTTGAATGATTTATAGTTTAGTTATATCATTCAATTTTTAAACTAATATATAAAAGTTAATACCTAATGGCTTAGTGGTTATTAAGTTCACGTGGTCACTTTAGCTAGTAGCTTAAATGTAGCTTATTATTGTGGGAGTGATAAATTAATGTAATTAAAATAAGTACCATAATAATAATTAATATAAAATAGTTGACTGGTAGATAAAACTTAGAAGCAGGGAATCAATTATTTTTAATTTACTTGTAAGTAATGTTATAGAATAAGGATTATAAAATAAAATTTAATTTAAATCAATCTATTTGTATCAATTTTCTTTATCTTTGTCTTTAAGTCCCGATGACTTGGTGATTAGGAGAAAAAATAATTCAGTGTGGACCCGGGTTCGATTCCGCGGTCAACAGTAAAATGGTTGTTTTCAGTGTTCGACTACCTGTATAGATTATAGTTTTGTTAAAGTTGTTCTAATAGAGTGGAAGTTTTTTTTTTATCTTAGTCCTTGGTCCGATTCCAGGACATGGTCGTACAGCTCTTTTTAACATTTAGATTATTTTAGAAATTAAGGATTCCAATTAATGCTAATAGCTCAGTGGAATAAAGGTTGATTAAATCCTCGGTTCGATTCCGGGACACGGTCAGATAGTTTCTGTAGAAAACTTTCAATTTATTGTAGAGTTTTAGTTTTAATAGCGCAGATGGCTTGTAGGTTGTAAGTTCAATTTAGTCACAGTTACGACTTTAGACATGGTCAAATTTTACCTTTACCGGGGGCGATAGTTAATAATAGAAATTACCTAGTTCAGTGGTTGAATGATAAACACGGTCTCTGGTTTGATTCCAGTAAGAACTGTTTATTTATCATAGGACTGGTTCGACTCCAGCTTAGTGTTAGATAGTTATAGGTCATTGAAGGTGTTTAGGTATTTTTAGTTTTGAATATAGCTTAGTGGTTGGGTGAACGATATAGTTTCTGGTTCGATTCCAGAACTATTTATTGATCATGGGTTGGTTCACCTCTTACACAAGGTCAGAGAGTTGTAAGTCACTAAAGGAGATTGAGTTGATTTATAGCACGTAATTAATTTTAAAAAAAAGTTAACTTTAGTAATAATTTGGTGCTAAGAATTTGATAGATATAAAACATCATAGGCACAGGTTCGATTCCGTGACTAGTTACTTGTATCATACTGCGACTGGTTTGATTCCGGTTCAATGATCAAATGGATGATTGACATAGGAAGGAGTTTGTTTAGATTTAAATTATTAATATATTTAGATTTAAGTTAGTAGTAAGTACTAGGTAATTTTGTGATAGGAGTTCAGAGGTTTGGAAATAGCATCAGGTCAGGTCAGGTGTTTGATTACGGGACTATAGTTGTTTATTGTAAAGGCGATGACTTAAGGCTGTTCCCCTAGCCAATGACCTTGAGCATTTAGCTGCCTCTCGTCCCCTCTCCACCGCTGCATTATTTCGTGAAGTAATTGCGGTAGTGAATGCGATAACGCCGCGACATCTAGTTAGATTACGCCAAACTACGATGTATTCGTGGCATGATTAAGCAAATACAAACGTTAAGCACGGATCGTAGAATAATTATAAGAGGCGGCCAGGCGACAGAGTAAAATAATTTGCTCGCAACTTTCGCCGCCTACACATTATTATTACCTTACGCACATTACATTTTGAAAAGTCACGTGGAATATTTTGAAAAAACATAATAAATTAGCTGTGAATAAATAAGGTAACGAAAATACATAAATTATAGCGACAACCCCTATAGTTTATTTTGTCAGTTATTAAAATATTTTTGTCAGAACAGAATACTAAAATTTAAATATTGTTTTCTAGCAAATACCTACCATGCTACGTTTATTAATAAATGGTTTTTAATAATACTAGAATTTAAAAGTGTAATTTTTCTTTATTATATTTTTAAATTAAAACAGTATGAATTGAAACAAAATTTACCAACTACAGGTGGGATTCGAACCCTCACCCATTGAATCTTGAATGGCGGGCAAGTGCATTTCCAACTTCGCTACCAAGTCACTAGCTGTTAAGTCGAAATCTTCAAGTGTGTCTCGCAGATTTTTTTTTATCTATGATGCAGCATTGATCAGGCAATTTGCGGATACTCGACCCGATAGAATTATTGTTACAATTTTGTGTGCCCATAAACTCTATCGTGAATTCGTGAGATATTTTATTTATAGGTTTTTGTCATTTATATAAAGTATCTGATTTTATGTTTTAAATAGTTTCGGTTTTTATTTGTTTTATCTTTAGATTTAAAACTGTTAATTCTTCTTATCAAATCTAAAAGTAAAACATAGTAAAAATTGAAAAAAAAACTTGAAAAAGTTACTGCTTCAAGTGAGATGCGACGACCACGACCTCGGATTACCGGGCTTGTGTTTCCTCTACTAAGATATCCAACCACTAATCGATTTGGCGAAATCTTTCAAGTGTTTCTGTCGAAGCCATCGTTTTTTCTAATCAATGTTGCGGTATACTACCGTAGTTAGCTAAGTATAGAGTGTGGCAATGTGGCCAGCCTTTTGGTGATAATAATCTGATTTTATATTGTGGGCATTTTCGCCAGTAGACGTCCCTTCGCTTTTCACGATGTCTCACGACATTTCACTGTAATTATTAAAAAAACTTTATGGTTTATTAGAAAAATTAAATAATGACATAGAAGGTTGTACATTAATGTGTACTTCTAAACATTTAAAATAAAAGGAATCATGTATTATCATTTAAAAATAAATGTTTAAAATTAAAAGATGGTGATTTTTTGCATTCCCTATACAGACTAGTCGAAGTTTAAAAGGGTCAATATCAACACATGCGACTTTTTGTCAGTTTTGATGGCAAATTTTGTTTTTAAGTTTTCACACGAAATAAATTGATAATACTAATCTTTAGGGTAAAACATAACATATGTGAAATTGTGCCACCTAATTTTAACATAACGCCACCAAAACTGAATTCCGCCACCGAAACTAAACATCACAAAAAAAAATTCGTTAGATGCTTGTAAGGATCTCAATAGATGACCAGGGGGTCTAGCGCGAAATGTACTATCCAAATGTTCGGATCCGACCGATCCCCGACCGAAGGTTCGATTGGAACCTTAACGCGAAACAACATCGAAATCGCGGGATTCCATCGAGGCCACAGACAGACAATTGTAGAAGAGTATCAGAATGAATTATACTGAGTGCTAGTGTTATGCCTATGTATTAAAATTTTACCGGTTTTGTAAAAGTCTCTTGCCAATTCAAAATATTAGCAAACTAATGTGTAAACATGGTTTCTATTAACAGAAAAATGTTAAAATGAAACTACTTTTACGGATTATTTCGCGATTTATTAACATTTTATTTAACCTGACGTTTCGAACACTTTACAGCGTTCGTGTTTTGTGTTCGCGTAAAATAAAAAGACAATAATATAGCAAAATGTTTATTTCAATCAATTTTAGATATTCAAACTAAGAAAATTGCAACATTCCAATTGTTTATGATATTTAGAAAAATAAATGCTGGACACATGAAATGTCATTTTTTGCTTATTGATTTTAAAAAATTGTCCTGCGTAACTCGATCGCAAAGTCGTTTGAAAATAATTCGATATTTGGAGTTATGTGGTATAATTATAAGATTTTTGTTGAAAATGAGTCTTACTTATTAAATAATGCTTTTTAAATTAAGAAAAATAAAAAAACATTTAACGACGTGTTACAGTCTGAAGCAAAAAAAAATTTGTGTTTGTTATTCTGGTCGGATCAGCTGTCTGTCAGACTGTCAGCGTGAATCCGACCAAATATAATGGTCACTAAGATAAGACAAAGTTAGTTGCCTACCTATGTTATTTAAATGTATTCGTGGCTTTCTATTAACAGAAAAATGTTAAAATGAAACTACTTTTACGGATTATTTCGCGATTTATTAACATTTTATTTAACCTGACGTTTCGAACACTTTACAGCGTTCGTGTTTCGAATTCGCGTAAAATAAAAAGACAATAATATAGCAAAATGTTTATTTCAATCAATTTTAGATATTCAAACTAAGAAAATTGCAACATTCCAATTGATTATGACATTTAGAAAAATAAATGCTGGACACATGAAATTTCATTTCTTGCTTATTGATTTTAAAAAATTGTCCTGCGTAACTCGATCACAAAGTCGTTTGAAAATAATTCGATATTTGGAGTTATGTGGTATAATAATAAGATTTTTGTAGAAAATGAGTCTTACTTATTAAATAATGCTTTTTAAATAAAGAAAAATAAAAAAACATTTAACGACGTGTTACAGTTTGAAGCCAAAAAAAAGTTTGTGTTTGTTATTCTGGTCGGGTCAGCTGTCTGTCAGACTGTCAGCGCGAATCCGACCAAATATAATGGTCACTAATGCTTGTGTTGCCTACCTATGTTATTTAAATGTATTCGTGGCTTAGTGCTAATAGTGCATTTCTAATAGTTTCATCATAAAATCAAAATATGAAGAAATTGTTTGTTATGTCAATATATTATTTTGTAATACAAATATTTTGATACATTTTAAAACGTTTACAATAATTTGTGTCGTAAAATTGTACTTGTTCTATACGGTGGTTATAAAGCTTTAACTTGGAGGTGTAAAACTTGATCTTCTTCTTTGCGTATCGACTCAGGCTTTCATATGTGTGAAGACCAAAACTTAACCACCGATATAGCATTATCGGTGGCCTTGCAAAGATCTTCGCGTGTGCAGGTGTAGGGACACGCAGGGCATGTCAGAAGATGGGATGGGATGAGATTGATAAAATATATCGCATCACGTCCATATTAGGGTGTAAAGTAGAAATACACCCATGGAAAAGCACAAACTTGTCCCTCAATGTAAACGATGCCAGGCGTATGGTCATACCCAGAAATACTGCGCAAAAGAACCAAGATGTGTAAAGTGCACTGGAAAACACCTTACTCGAGACTGCAGAAAACCTGCAGACCAATTATGCTAATAATAATTATTAATGTAAGTAAAAAAAATACCTACGCACAAGCAAAATCAATTATGTACATAACGATGATGCAAATGTACCTACTGATAGTGCTGCGAAATTAGATCAAATCCTAAAATATATGTCTTCGTTTGATAAACGACTAAAAAAACTGGAAAACAGTGCCAAAACTGCGCATCAAAACCTAAAAAATGACTCACAACTTAAAAATTATGGCTTGGAATGCCAATGGACTACTCAGAGATCAAAATGAGCTGCAAGTAGTTCTAGTCACACAAAACATTGACATATGCCTTGTATCAGAAACACATTTTACCAAACAATCTCATATAACATTCAAAGGATACGACGTCTATCATGCACTGCACTTCAACAACCGTGCTAGAGGTGGTAGCGCCGTTATTGTAAGAAATAACCTTAGTCATTATGAAAACTTTAAATTTGAAAATTGTAAAGAATTGATTGAGCATTTGACCAGTGACCGTAGTATAGACTACTCTTAATGGAAGGTGACAAAGCAAATAGACAAACCTGTGCAAGCCATTCCTCCCATTAGAGAAATTGATACACCGATACACTTCGGGGAAGGGTTTACGATGCTACTAATGTCAAATGATGATCGGTTGGATCGACTGAAATGCCCGATCCAACCGACCGAGCGTTTGCAATTCATATTAGAAAATGCCCGATGCATCAGTCAGTTTGTTAGTAACAAATGCCAGGCAAAGACCATAGTCCTACCTACCTACTGGGTGAATCTTGAAATTGGGCGTATTTGATTGATTACCGTGGAAAATTTTTAATGATAAAGATATGCTGAAATCATGACGTAATATTAAATTTGGATAGTTTTTTAACATATTGATCTAATAGGCACTCATTTTGCACAATTAGTTTCGAAAATATAAGCAATTGAAATTTTGTCTATCACGGGAATCAAAAACAAGGCATGGGAATCAATAAAACAATCTTTATTATAGTTCAAATTAATTGTTGTCTGAAATATGTAAAAGTTTCTATGAATACAAAATTGAATCTAGCTATTTTAGTGTTATTAACAAATTACAAAGTAATGACACAAATTAGGATTATCTATGAATCACAAATACATTGGCACAGCATTTTGTAAAGAAAGATTGATTCCCATGGCATTAAAACCACGGGAATCAATAACACGGGAATCAAAGTTCGTCAATTTTTATCGATTGCTCTTTAACTAACAAACATATATTTTAAATGCAAACTTCAATAAATAAAGCACTATCAATAGTTTTTATTTGTTATAAGAAGCGATCTTTAAAAACAATAAAAATATTTTTTATAGCTATCACGGTAATCAACGATGTACTATCTATCAACGTATTTACTATCTAGTACTCTAGTTAACAGAATACAATAACAACAAACAAAAACTTACTTAGCGTTAGTATCCGTGGGAATCTGTTCAAGAACGACCTTGCTGCGCCCAGCAGACGATTTATTAAGCCCGCGCTAACGGTTTAGCGCGGGCTCAATAAATCGTCCGGTTTTCAGCAGGGCATGGACCTGGTCCAATTTGCAATGGCCCATTTTGGAACGTGCGCCCGACCTGACACCTCGCTCGATCCACAGTAGCATAGATTCTAAGAGAAAATCATTAAGCATTGCGTGTTTCTAATTATGTCTTTAGTCATGGGATAGTATTGTTATATTAAGAAGAAAGAAGAAACCACCAAAACTGAGCCACCAAAACTATGATTCAATTTTAGAATTAATTATTTAAATATATAATTCTGAAAATTCACTGCATAAGTTAAATGTCGTAATAAAGACATAGATTACACTAAATATCAAAATCCTAAATAACCTTATAAATTTTTGTGCGTAAACTAAAAAACGTACTAAGAATACGACACACCAAATCTTAAAAGTCGTTGAACAAAACGCCACCAAAAAGGTTAGGAAAATTGTGACGGTCAAATCATGCGTAAAGTGACATTTCCAGTCTAAGTAATCGCTAGGGTAGACCAAAGAATTGCAGGCTATATCAAAGTAACACGTTTCGGAGCATTCAATGACGAGCTGACACGACAAACTGAGGCTGAGCGACATGGTGAAATTGCGCCACCAAAGCATAAAATAAAATGACATCCACTTTGTAGCCGGAAGATATTCGCATGGGAGATATTTTTTAGAATTTCAAACTGTTTAAAATGTTAATCAAATTTAAAAACGAAACATAATATGATTTTTAAAAACTTGAAAAAAAAACTTCATCAGGGGGACCCGAACCCACCACACACCACGAATGCACGGGGCAAGTGCTTTACCATTCTAAGCTATCGAGTCACTAGTTGTCTCGACGAAGTCTTTTACGTGTTTTTCGCTATTGATAAATAAAATATCTGATTTTATGTAGGTACATAAATAGTTTAGTTTTTTGATTTTGTACATTTGAAAACTGTTAATTATTCTTATCAATTGTAAGTTTTTATTTTTAGAAATTCCATGCAAGGTTTAATTGAAGATAAATAACACTTGAAAAAAGTCATTGACCTCAGGTGGGACTCGAACCCACGTCCCATCGCAAGCCGGGCGAATGCTTTACCAACTAAGCTACCGAGGACGTCACGTGACAAGATGAAATTCCTCAAGTGTTTTTTCTCGCTGTCAAAGCTCGCTCGTAAAGCACTTTTTTCAAGTGTTATGTATCTTCAATTATTCTTATCAAATTTAAAATAAAACAAAATATATTATGATGTATTTTATAGTAAGTAGGGTTTTTTTGGTGTTTTTATTAAGGTTAATTTATTTCTTTATTTAGTTAGTAGTAATATAAAGTTAAGTTAGATTCTTTTATATTTAATTTGTTAGAATAAATAAATGCAACAAGAAATAAAAAACTGCAAAATAAAAAAAACAAAATATGAATTGAAAAAAATAAAAACTTAATCAAGTGGGTCGAACTCACGACCATCGGATACACAACCACCGGGAGTGATTAGACACCTAAGCTACCAAGTCGCTAGCTGCTTTGACGAAATCTTTCAAGTGTCTCTCGCTACGCTATTGATAAATAAAATATCTGATGAAACAATTTATGTATACAAACATAAATTGTTGTTTTTTTATTTTTTAGATTTAAAAACTGTTAATTCTTCCTATTAAATATAAAAATAAAACAAAATATATTATGATATTACATTGTGGTGTATTTTATATTAAGTAGGTTTTTTTTGGTGTTTTTTATTTAGGTTATTTCTTTATTACAGAATTATACAGTAAGGGGGGCACTGCAAGGGATTTTTAGGTGACAAATAGTAATGAACCTTAATATTATGTCCCTAAGGTTGAAATTAATAATTCGGTATTCCTAAGCATAACCGCGGCTTGCTAAGACCACTGTCATAGCAAGTTGGTAGTAATATAATGTTACGTCAGTTTTTTTTATGTTTAATTTGTTAATAATACAAATAAATAAATACAACTAGAAATAAAAAAACTGCAAAATAAAAAAAAAACAAAATATGAATTGAAAAATTAAAAACTGAATCAGGTGGGGTTCGAACCCACAACCATTGCATACATAGCGAGTGCTCTGCGACCTAAGCTACCAAGTCGCTAGGTGTTTTGACGAAATCTTTCAAGTGTCTCTCGCTACGCTATTGATAAATAAAATATCTGATGAAACAATTTATGTATATAAACATAAATTGTTTAGTTATTTTTATTTTTTAGATTTAAAAACTGTTAATTATTCTTATTAAATTTAAAAATAAAACAAAATATATTATGATATTACATTGTAGTGTATTTTATATTAAGTAGGGTTTTTTTTTGTGTTTTTTATTTAGGTTATTTCTTTATTACTTACAGAATTATACTTGCTACTAAGACTAAGACCACTGTCATAGCAAGTTAGTAGTAATATAAAGTAAGGTCAGATTTTTTGTATTTAATTTGTTCATAATACAAATAAATAAATACAACTAGAAATAAAAACAACTGCAAAATAAAAAAAACAAAATATGAATTGAAAAAATAAAAACTGAATCAGGTGGGGTTCGAACCCTCAACCATCGCATACATAGCGAGTGCTCTGCGACCTAAGCAATCGAGTCACTCACGCTAAGTGACGAAATTTTTTAAGTGTTTCGCGCGTGCTGTTTTGTTCCGAGCAGTGATTGATCGGCACGGCGGAACGAGCGACACAGGCTTTCCCTCGGACAGCTAGCGGCACACTGCCTCCCGCTGCCCCGCACAGCATGCCAGAGAATCAGACGTTCGTAGATAATGAATAATAGCCATAACTTTGTCAATAATGGATCAATTTAAAAAAAAATTGCGTAGAAATTATAGATTTTTTGATTTCCTACCGATTGGTACAAACCAAATAATAAGATAAGGATTAATTACGGAGGAGACGCACAGAATACATTTTTATCGACGTCGTTTAAAAGCTTGTTTTTGTAACTATTAATTAGAGGAAATACAAATTTTAAGCGATGGTTTTACAGATAAAACTTCAAAAATTACTTTGGTGTCTTTCAATTATCGCTATACGCATCAAATAAGGGGAAGAATGCAGCTAAGAAGTAGGAAAAATCGAAGTCTTTGTGAGGGAACCCTCTAAACATTTTAGGGTACCGTGCCCTGGGTGAAACGGGACCCTTTACTAAGTTTTCATGAACCGTGGTAGTTGGACGGATGGGGTTTTCGCAGATGATGTATTTTTGTTTCTATTGTAGCAGTGAATGCTAGTATCCAGAATAAAATGAATGTTTTAGGGGCTCCCTTGCAACACACTTTTATTTTTTCACACGTTTTTATAGATAATGGTTCGGAACCCTGCGTGCGCTGGTCCGACTTGCACTTGGCCAGTTTTATAATTCGCAGCCCTTTATGGTCATGGGTTCGATTCCCACTTAAATTGTTGTTTACCAAAGTTTTGTTTTGAATATAGTTAGCGCTTTATAGATTAATAGTAAGAGATAACATAAAAGCTTATTATTTCGCAGTTGGACATAATCTTATTTTGTAATAACTTAAAACGTCGACTGACAGAGAATGACTCTTGGTATAACAGGATGACAATTAAGCAATGCAACTAGCGTTGTGTCTGTGCGTAGTAGGTATTATATTAATTTTCATAGCATTTTTGCGTTACTAAGCTAATTAATAAAAGCATTTTGAGTAGAATTAGCATAATGTTAATTAAAGTCAAATTAGTTTTGTTGACATTTCTCATGTGAATGAATTGCCTGACAATAGACTAGCTATACATAGGTTGATTGGAGGCTCAGAATTTTTGTGTTATGTTGCAGCAATTTCTATTTGGTTTAAATACACACAATACATTATTTTGGGTACAAATATCAATGAATTACTTTGTAGATGTACAATCGTACATTGCACAAATAATAAAAATAAAAAAAACTTGTGCAAATAATGTAACTTTGATTTAGAGACATGCCTATGCGTTTATTCAATGCAGTACCTAATTGTTAACAATTTATAAAGGTTGTAGATAAATTGAGACAGATAATATATAAAAAAATTCGTTAATTACGCATAATGTAGTTACCTTTCCGATTATTTCAGGCGATTTGTTATATTTATATTTCAGTGAGTTATTTGGTAGATTAGCTAAACTCGTAACTTGATCTCATTTTGTAAGGGATTTAAATTTCATTTACCTTTGACACGTTCAGTTTAAATAAGTTTTATTAAATTGGAACAACGTTTTGTTGATTTGAAGGCTCTGGATCTTTTAAGTTTTGAAAATTCTTATTCCAGTAAACTGTCTAAGAATTTTGGGGCGAATGTTACGACCATACCCTTTCAAATCAAAGTATGATTTAAGTAATTTATAAAATAAATATTAAATTATTCTCTTCAAATTATTTCTAACTAAAAAGGGCAACTTATTAAACACCATGCTTTCTTCGTAATTTTTAACCAATTCCAAAACCCTAATAAAACAAGCTTTTACAGCGGATTGACCGGTATGGACAGTTAAACAATAAAAATAGAAAGATGAAACTAGCAGAGCGTTGCGTGAACGCACGTGGTTATGTTTTGCGGCTGTCGTTGGACATAAGATGCGAAATCGCGGGAAAAGACATTACAAAAAGCTTTTGAAAAGAAGTTTTAAGTAACAATGTGCACCTATAAAAAAGGGAGAAACCTGCATTTAAAACAAAAGGACAGTGGGCGCACATTTTAGCACTTAGGGTGATACACCCATGTGCAATCCATAAATTTGAACAATATTTTAGAAACTTTGGTTTTTGTTTTTTGTAAGGATAGGCCGAAATTCGTCACCCCACCACATTCTGGAAGCATCGTAGTGCTCGGGTATAAGAGGAAATGACGGAACAAGGAGCGGGGGCTTTTTAGTTGAGATAGGGTTCGATTTGCATCCTGTAGATGCCCGTGTGTGGTCCAAGGAGGAGGTAAGTTAGAATGGACAGTCAGATTTGGGCGGTCTGACGTAGATGGTCTGAATTGCACCCGGGATGGTGCTCGTGTGTGTCCTAAGAAAAGATGCAGAGGGGTAAGTGTTTTGATTATTACAAATTCCTTTTGAAAGTATTTTAATTAAAATATTTAAAGACACAGTAACTTTTAAATTTTGATGACAATGATGATGTTGATGCTGATGATAAAGTGTTTAATATTGAATTATTTAAAACGTCATTATAATATTTTACATAATTCTCTTGTTTTCGTAATTTCTTATCAAAAGGAATTTAGCAATTTTTTGTCATGTCCTCATAGAAAGCGAAATGGGAGTTAATTTGATATGCTTTAAATAATAATAAATATAACGTAAATAATTGATTTAAATCATAACTACTTATTTCACAGATTTAATGCCAAATGAATTAAAATAATATTTATTTTGTAGCTTGGTTATTTTAATTTTAAAGATTGACATGTTGTTTGCTATTAATTTACCTAATTTCCATTATTGGGTTACATTTTGTGTGCATTGATTTTTAATATTGGTTTGAACCCATTTTTAATTTCATGATGACATGGTGTATGCTAATTTCATTAGACTTTTTTTGTGTTTTATTTTGAGTGTTTATTTGTGGTACTTAAATTAACACGGACTATTTAAAGTTCATCTTACGTGTTAAAACTCTTTGAAAATATTTAATGGGTTATGAATATGATTTACGTATCAAAACGTTTATTGATTGACGATTTAGCGCTCATTAGAGCTATTAAACTATGACATATTTCTGTGGTAAATCAAAGGTCATTTGATCTTGTTTTACATAAAAACAACCTCAGTGGTTTTATTCAACAAATATGACTGTCGTTTATCTTTTAAATGGTTGCTCGATAGTTGAACCAATTTACAACAAGGCAACTTTGAAATCTTCATTTTACCTATTACTTATTTTTATTTTACGTCTAAGACTACGCATATTTGACTTATAAACCTTTACGTTTACCAAATTGACTTACTTGATCTATTTTAACTAACGTTTGGAGAAATATTGAGTACCTACTCACAGATTCAATAATGTTATTGTAGATAATTACAATTAGGTAGGCAGGTATACGTTCTGACGTTGAGACATCTGACTTTAATCAAAAACAAACAAACTTAATTATTTAATATTGTAGGTGGGAAGTAGGTTTACGGTACGTTTTTTTGTAGGGTTCTAGGTTCATAAATAAGTAGTTCAGGCAGAGGTCCCGTTAGGTAGGAGTAGGTTCCCCTTTTCCTTAATAACCTATCCTTCCTAATAAACGTGTACCGTGTGGAACGGATATTCGACCTTTGTAATGGGGTGGAGTAGACCTTCGCGGCTCTTATTACAATTATTTTTGGCAAAAGCGCATTCAATGCAAGATTTCACGTATTTCTTCACAAATTTAGACATGTTAGCAAACCAATAATTTTTTTTTAATCTCTCGAGGGTCTTCTCCATGCCAAAATGGCCTTTATCATCATGGTTAAGGCGACACAGTTGCCACCTTGCGCCCTTTGGTACAACCCAGCGCAAATTATGTTTGTCACCGTCGATGTACCGATACAATATATTATCTTTCAAGACGTAGTTATCCTTTATATATTGCATCCCTTGTCGTCAAGATCAGAGGTCAGAGGTCGTGCAACCAATCATCACCGGTAATCGACATCACAGTTTGAAAATGATCAGTAATAGTTTGATCGACATCAACGGCGTTGCGAGATAATGCATCGACGTGACCCATTTTCGTACCCGCCCTATATTCAACAGAACAGTCGAATTCCTAAAGTGATTACCACCAGCGAGCAATTCGGGGTATTAGGTCCCTTTTAGAAAAATTAGAACAAAGTGCGCTACAGTCGGTCACGATTCTAAATTGTTTTCCTAATAGGTAAACTCTAAACTTTCGCAGTGAGCACACTACAGCTAGCGTCTCCAACTCGTAGGAGTGAAAGTTTTTCTCTTCTGGAGACATTTGCCGGCTGTAATATGCTACTGGTCGAAAGTCGTCTTCGGGTGTAGTACGCTGCAGCAGTATGCCTCCAATGCCTAACCGACTAGCGTCGGTGTGGAGTTCGGTTTCAGCTTTAGGATCATATATCGCTAGAATAGGCCTGTGGATTAAGCGAGTCTTCAAAGTTTAAAAAAGGCTCTTCTTGCTCGCAACCCCACTCCCAGGCAACATCCTTTTTCAACAGCTTGAGAGGAGAAGCCGTGCTCGCAAAATCTTGGATGAACTTGCGAAAATAGCTGGCTAAACCAAGAAATTGACGTACGTTATGAACATTTTGAGGCTGTGGGAAATTAAGGACGCTCAGAATTTTCTTTTCACCCGGACGCACTCCCGAAACGCTAATTTCGTAACCCAAGTAGTCAATTTTATCACGCAAAAATTCACACTTGGTCAAGTTCAACGTTAAACCAGCCTTTTCGATCACCTGCAGAACCTCCTCTAGCCGTTGCAAGCACTCGGTAGCATCCTTACCAAATATAAGGATGTCATCAATATAGGCCGTAGCTTTACTGAATCGAGCATTTTCTAATATCGAATTTATAATTCACTGGAAGACAGCGGGCGCATTCGCTAAGCCGAACGGCATACGGTTGAATTCGTATTGTCCGTCCGGCGTTACGAAGGATGTTAAATGTTTACTTTGCTCACCTATTAGGACCTGATAGTAGCCCGAAGCGAGGTCGAGCGTTATAAAACAGGCCTGGCCGCTTAACCGTTCTATTTCATCTTCAATTATCGGCATAGGATATCGCTCCTTCACCGTAACTGAATTTAACATGCGATAGTCTACGCAAAGCCTAAGCGACCCATCCTTTTTCCGAACAAGAAAAATGGGGCTAGTAATGGTATTGCGACACCGACTCCCTCACAATCCCTGCATCTAACATTTCCTGAATCATGGAACGCACTTTTTCCCGTTCATGATGAGAGAGTCTGTATGGACGATAGACAACTGGCCGTTCACTATTGAGCTCTATATTCATTTCTGCTGCATTTGTGCAGCCTAGTTCCTTAAGTGAATCCGCAAAACAATGTGCATACTTTTTTAACAACTCCAACAAATTGTTCTTAATGTCAGCTGATACGCCATCGTCCACACGAACTTTGTCATCATCAATTGTCCTATTCATGACGTTACGAATTTCACTAGGTTTAGCCATTACCCTATTAACGACGTTAACCTTTTCTGCCCTACATAGTACCGCATTGCAAGGAATTACGCAAGAATTATGTGGCAAAACCGTAACGACTAATTGACCTCTCTCAACAAAACACAATCCCCCACAAATTAAATACTTTGTCGTAGGATCTCCTGCAACTACACTCTTGAGAAGAGCTGTACCGCTATAATTTGATTCGACTCTAACCGATGCGGGACCAAATAATACCAGTACGCCCGTTGTTTTAATGGTAAAAGGGATCTCAACATCCGATTCAAGGTCTGGGGTAGATAATTCCCTTCCAATATTAATGAACTGCAGTTTCGTGGCGTCTTTGTACACAATAATATGCGACTGTTCGTTGAAAGATTGCCCTATCAAGACATGTTTTTCTAAAAGACTATTCGCTATTACTCTGCATGATACATTCGCTTCAATCCCATCAATACTCAGATCTAACAACAGCCCCCAAATTGTTTGAACGACGCTATTACCAAAACCTTTCAAGTGAGATGGAACATTATCGTGGGCTAATCCTAATGCACGAACCACAGATTCCTTTAAAAGTGTCACATCGCTACCGAAATCGACAAAAGCTTCAAAAGAATTGTTATTTATCACTACATTCTTAACGAATTTGGAGCCCTTAGTAGACTCCGTTTGCTGGTCAACAATACCGTCAATACACATAGTTTTTTGTATAGTGTAAGGTTTTAGGACTTTATCTGTTTTGTTACAGTTATCTGCCAAGTGGCCAAGCAAGTTACATTTCGTACATTTTAAGAGTAGTTTTGGGCAATAAAGAAAACTATGCCCCTTTTATTTACAATTGTAGCAGCTAGAGTTTAGGCCTGGTTTATTGTTTGGCTTACTGCTAGTGGTACTGTTATTATTGGCACTGTCCGATCTGTTCCTAGTTGAAGTCGTTCAGCAAAGTTGTGCGAGTCTTTACTACTCATAAGGTATTGCAGCAATTGATCAGGTTCACTACAACGTAATGCTAAAGCCCCCGATCAAAGAGTCCTATCGCTAATCCCATGTATCAAACACTCAACCGCTCGCTTACCAACTATATCGCACTGATTAAGTAAAGTTAATTTTTCATAGAAATACACTTCAATAGGTTCATTAAATCGACTTTTCCTTTTGAGCATGTCCTCCAATGCCTGGCCGTAATTTTGTTCGAAAGGGAATGCATTTACAAGCTTATCTTGCCATTCCGACCAACTATACAACACTGAATTTAGCCCCTCGTACCAAGTCCTGGCCAGGCCTTGGAGTTTTTGCATAGCAAAATGTGTTGTAGTTCGGTCATCCCATCCATATACCGAGGCGCACTCATTAACCTTTTTCAACCACACAGTACTACGTCGGCAGGTATCTTCGGGCTGACACGACGTGGCAGGGCGCACACTGCGGTGACTGGTGCTCCTCGTTGGATCTTCGCGTTCGCGTCGAACAGACGCGCTCCGTCGCTCCTCGGCATGTAGTAGTCTCTCGCGTTCCCTCAGCAGCTGAGCTTCTAGCATCTTGACACGTTCACGATCCCGCTCGAGGTCCGGGTCGCATGACGTCAGGCTACGCGCCCGAAGTTGACTGCGGCTCCGACCTTGCGGCGAACTTCGTAAGTGTCTTCGACTATCGGATGAGGCTGCGTCGCGTCTTGAATTGCGACTTGGGGTTTCTAGCCTCCGATAGTCCGTATCGCGCCTTCGATGGTGATCCAGCGGAGGGTCCGCCATGTTCTGAGAACTCACAAACAAAGAAAATGTTAATCTGCTGTTCTGTTCTAATAATTACATTGAATACACGATTAAACATTTTATTGTAAGCTAAATTTGTAATTAAAGTATAAAAGTTATCAAATATCTAAAATGTCAATAATCTCGAAAACGGGAGGTCCTAGCTCAAAAATAACGAAATTTTGCCCCCTTTTAAAACCCCATAAAGCCATAGCAGCCTACTAGTTGAGCTACACAAAATGCCAAAAAAGGCACAAAATCACAAAAGACACCATCACAAGAATTCACTTTCAGTAAGAAATACTAGTAGTTAAAACATACATGTGGGTAGTTTGTTGGGCGTGTACTTACGTGTTAAAAACGTTGTTCTGCACACTTCTGAATATAAAATATCCAGGTAAGGAGCAGGAATAAGAAGTCGCCTCGTGGTTCAATTGCAATTAAATGAGTAGGTACTTCTAAAAATATTGAACACTATTTAATTACACAACTTGCACAGCCGACAGCGTAATGAATAATGAGCAAAAATAGTCATCGCCCCACCCAAGCTATCTTTCACTTTTCGCGGGAACTTGAGAGTTTAAGCGGGAAAATACTGTGCTCCGATTGGCCAACGCTAAAATGGCGGTAGCCAATCAGAGCAAAGCAAATGCACAGATATTGAAAGTGTTGCCATTTCAAAAATAATCTAAGGTTACCATTAAAATTCATTTACAAAAACTACTAACCCTAACAATGTACTAACACTAGCCTTTAGTTATGTTAGTTGGTAACAAAAATAATAAAACACAATAAACGTTAGTATGTGTCAAACTACTCATCGTGTTTTATTAGGTTATGGGCCCAGTCCCAAATTAAAGCAAAAGTAATTAAATAAACTATCTGTGCTGTGTGGTTTCGCGATAAACATGACGTCGAACTATATTGCGAGTGTTCCAAAATTAAAAGGTCGCGAGAACTATGATGATTGGTGTTTCGCGGCGCAAAACGTGCTGGTGTTGGAAGGAATGGTAGCCGCCATTGAAAAACAATTGCAGGCGTCCGCAACCTCTGCAGAAAAAACTGAAGATTCCAAAGCAAAAGCAAAACTTATATTGGCTATCGACCCTTCACTATATACCCATATAACACACGCAGTTACTACGTATGACTTATGGATGAAATTGAAAAATATGTTTGATGATTCCGGCTATACACGAAAATTAAGCTTGCTTCGTAATCTCATCAACATTCGTTTGGACAGTTGCGACTCGATTACCCAATACGTGACCCAAATCATTGAAACAAGTCAGCGTCTACAGGGAACAGGTTTCGAGATAACAGACGAATGGGTTGACGCGCTAATGTTGGCGGGATTACCTGAACGGTATGCGCCAATAATAATGGCTATAGAAAATTCTGGTATTGCAATCAGTGCCGACGTCATAAAAACCAAGTTGATAGACTCATGTGCGGAAACCGGTAGCGTTTCCGGTTCACAGAATGCATTTATAGCAAAGAGAAATAATGCGAGAAATAGCAACACTAAAGTCGGCCATTTTAACAAATCGCTAGAAACGTCACAACGACCAGTCAATGCCAAAATAATAAAATGCTATAAATGTAAACAGCAAGGGCATTACAAAAACCAGTGTCCGAACTCTGAAGTGAACAAGAAAAAGCAAACAAATGCATTTAGTGCTATTTTTCTAAGTGGAAAATTTAATCACGATGACTGGTATATTGACAGTGGAGCCAGTAAGCACATGACGGCGAAAAAAGAGTTGATCGAAAATCATCGATCGATCGATCGATAAACATCAACTTGAGACAAAAGAAGTTATTATCGCAAACCAGACTAGTATGCCAGTGCTATGCTCGGGTAATGTCTATATTGTGACTGTTGTAATCGATGTAGAATACGACATTACTGTTTCGAATGATTTATGTATCCCAAGTTTAACTTGCTGTCAGTCAGCCAATTAATTGAGAATAGAGACAGTGTGATCTTTGAAGAGAATGCTTGCTTCATATATAATCGTATATATAATCTAAATATATAATCTAATAAAATATATAATATATAAAAATAAAGAACTGGTTGGACAAGCAGAGTTAACAGATGGGGTGTACAGATTATACACATCGAAAGTGAAACAGATAGCAGCCTCTGCAGTAGCAAGAAGTGCGACCTGGCATAGACTACTAGGACACATAAACAGCACAAGTCTTAATAAAATGAAAAATGGAGCAGTTGATGGAATATCATACCCAGATGAAGCGAACATTAAATCAAATCAAATCAAATATTTATTTGCAAGAATACAGTTTTACACTAAGGTCTTATTATAGCCTGCAAGCAGACGCGCAAATATTAAATTAATATTGTTCGTAATTTTGTCATTGTTTTTTAATAATTAGTCATTAATAACTATAATGTCAACTTTTTCACTTTTTAAAAAATTCAATAAATTATTTTATATTATAATAATAATAATATATTTATTTGCAGAAAACATGGTACAATGGTTCTTAAAATAATTACGAATAGTATGAACAAGCATGTTTTACCGATCTATCGGTATGCAAACATTTAGTCGTCGTGCAATTATTTAATTACTTATTAAATATTATCACATATAAATTAGAATTATAAAATAACAATAGCATTTCAATAAATAAAACAGTGAGATGACAATATGAGTGGAAGAATAAAATTATACAGAATGTCAAACTAATAATAATGTCAGCGTTAAAATTAATAGTATTTCAATTAAATAAAACAGTAAGATGTCAATGTTAATGGAAGATTCAAAATTATACATGCGTCATAGTAATTCAGAATATTAATAAATAGTAGTTATGTCAACCTTAAAATTAATTACAGTTGATCTAGAAATAATTTTGTCAGAAAACATGTCAAAAATCTATAAGAATACGCTTAAAGTGACCATTTCGGCAAAGAATTTTGGTGAAACCCGACTCAAAATTTTTCCAGAGGCGTTCATGTTGGAAACCATAAAAAATATAGATAGTAGGATGAAATGGTTTTATCCACAAAAAAGTATTATTTTTAATCTAGGGATTTAGAATTAAAGATAAATAACACTTGAAAAAAATCATCGACCTCAGGTGGGACTCGAACCCACGTCCCATCGCATACCGGGCGAGTGCTTTGACCACTAAGCTACCGAGGACGTCACGTGACAAGATGAAAATCCTCAAGTGTTTTTTCTCGCTGTCAAAGCCAGCGTATTCCGATCAATGTTGTAGCTATATGTATAGCTGAGTAGTATACTACCGTCAACACCCTATAGAAATATTTTTACAAATATTTGACTATTGGTTAAGATCAGAAATGCTTAAACATTGTAATTTTTTGTTTTTAGCAATTCCATGCAAGGTTTAATTAAAGATAAATAACACTTGAAAAAAATCATCGACCTCAGGTGGGACTCGAACCCACGTCCCATCGCATACCGGGCGAGTGCTTTGACCACTAAGCTACCGATATGCTACCGATATGATACCGATCCCAATGTTAATGGAAGAAAAGTTAACCGAACGTACCCTGTTCGGTTAACTTTTTAAATAGACTTTCTTGAATGTACGAATATTAGTTAATTTCATTGATGAACTGCGTTTCATATTTTGGGTCTAGAACTCCATATAAGCCTGCCGTCCTTCATTGTATATATTCGTTTATATCATAGAAACAGTTATCAATAAGAACACTGAGAATAATTATTTTAAAAACATTAAGTTGCAAACTTTGAATGTGGTTCGGAAGCAAATTAAATAGTCGAACGCACATGCTATGACAATTTCTAGAAATACAAGCTGTGCCTGCTTTGGGCACAGATAACTTCCATGGGTACCTCCTTGTACCCCCACGATTACAGTAATCATGTTGTGTTGTGAAAAGGCTGGCATTTTTCTTTGTGAATATTAAAATTTCATATATGTATAGGGATGGTAACGTGAGAATTTTTAACTTTTTAAAGAAAGGTCTACATGATTCCATCTGTCCTATATCGCAAATAGATCTAATACATCTTTTCTGTAGGATGAAGACACGACTGCTTTGTGTTGAGCTGCCCCAAACAATAAGCCCATACCTCAGTATAGAACCAACGTATCCGTGGTATGCCATAAGAGCCGTCTTAAGGTTAGCTAATTTTGCTAGACGATACAGAGCGAACACAAACCTATTTATTTTCTGGCATACAAGTTCGACATGGTTTTGCCAAGTGAGTTCGGAATCGATGACAATACCAAGAAAAGTCGCTGATGTAGTCATGGCAATTGGATCGTTATTGTGGTGTACAAACAACTCTTGAGGTTTTCCATTTTTGTTGTGAAATTGTATATATCTGGTCTTACTGGTATTAATTTTTAAATCATTATATTGTAGCCAATTTGCTACATTCTTTATTGCATTATTTATTTCATCATTATAGTCTGTGTTAGGTTTTTTGTTTATTGTCACTGAAATATCATCTGCAAAGAGTGTTACTGGACATTGGGTACATTTGGGGAGGTCATTGATATATATAATGAAGAGTAATGGTCCCAATATACTGCCCTGTGGGCCACCTGAGCCATGCACTATAATATCTGAACTAGATGTCACACTCTGGAGCTTATCATCCAGCCTTGATATTTCCACAAATTGCTTTCTTTCACCAAGATAGCTCCCTATCCAATCATACGCAGGCCCTCGCACACCATAACGCTCGAGCTTAGACAGGAGTGTCCTATGATTGACAAAGTCAAAGGCCTTACTCATATCGAACAGAACGGTGAAGACGGGAATCCGCCTACCCATATGGATCGTTATATTCTGTAGGAGGGAGTAACAGGCCAATCCTGTTGACCTTTCCCTGCGAAACCCAATTTGTTCTTCCCTAATTATTGAATGTTTTAAAGAAGCAGTTACACAATAGCCAATCACATAATTTGTTTTTAAACATACTACCTTCAAGTATTTTTAAGTCATTAGGTAGTAAGTTATAAATATTAATGCACATGTTGAATACATTTTTCTTGTACATATATTTGCGGCTGGGGGGTTGATATAATAAGTTGTTAAATTTAGTCCTTTTTTGCCTTGTGTAGACATCATTGTATTATTTCAAATGGGTTGGATTACTTTTAACAAAAAGACACAAATCTCTCAAGTAGATGCAAGGCAGAGGAAGAATTTTACATGTTTTAAAGAGAGACCTGCAAGAATCAAGAAACCATGCCCTATTAATAGCCCTCACGCAACGCTTTTGCATTAGCAAATCTACATGCACAGTATGCTGTGAAGGCAAACAGGCCAGATTACTTTTCAAGCAGTCATTCACTCTGATGTGTGCGGTCCGATGGAAAATATTTCTATTGGAGGATCAAGATATAATGTTTGTGGATGATTTTAGAAAAGTGAAGTTTCCAAATACTTTTAAGAATTCCGCTCTATGGTTGAGAAACAAAAAGACAGAAATATCAAAGTCTTTAGAACAGACAATGGTGGTGAATATTGCAGCCAAGAATTCGAAAGTTATTTGAAAAACATGGGATAGTACATCAAAAGACAAATTCTCACACTCCGCAGCAGAATGGATTGAGTGAAAGAATGAATAGGTCAGTAGTTGAGAAGGCTAGATGCTTGCTATTTGACGGAAATTTTTAAAAAAAATTGGGCTGAAGCAGTCAATACTTCAGTATATTTTAGAAATGGATCCATTGCTACTGGACTGAATAATAAGACTCTCTACGAAGTATGGACAGGACACAAGCCGAACTTGGGACATTTGCGCATCTTTGGGAGTAGGGTAATGGTCCATGAAAAGCGTTTGAAGTGGGACAAGAAGACTAAAAACTTGATATTTGTTGGTTATGCTGAAAACGTTAAAGGATACAGAGTTTATGATCCTGAGAATAACACTATCACCACAAGCACAGACATAATTGTTATGGAAACGCCAACTGAAAATGTAGACATCCCAGTGGAGTGCAAGTCTTCAGAGGTGGAAAATAACTATGAAGATACAGAAACAGAGAGTACAGTTTCAGGAGGTATGGGAAGTGAAGATGATACATTCACTATGGATTCAGCAGCTTCTCCGGTGAGTACCTCAGATGACAGTTTCTGTGATACAACCTCAGAACAAGAAATTAACCTTATAGATGTGTGCGACCCAAATATTCTATCAAGAATAATAGTAATAATAATAATAATTGGTTATGCCATAGTATTTATTATATTTAAATTTTCGCGCCTCATTCGATAGGTTTGTGTTTACCTTATAATAATTTTCGCCAGTGAACACGGGGGTACATCCTAGTCTATTCCCCTTCCTTTTTTCCTACGGTCGCGATTCCTAGCGACCGCACGCAAACCAGTGTCAATTACGGACATGTCGGAGAAGCCTGCATTTTCGTCCTAGAAAATTATCCGCTCTGGAAACGGTCTTCAACTTGCTGCGAGGCTTTATTTGTGACGTTATATGTGTAAAACTGAATTTTGTGTCGGCTTTAAGTGTGGTGTATGTGCGTACGCTTGAATTCGACTTGGGCTGGCTAGATCGGCCTAGGTCTTCACCGAGGACACCCAAGGACCACCCCTGGATTAGCGTATCCTGGAACCACACCACCTTCACCTATTTCCTAATTACTGCACCCTGTTACGTATCACGTGTTACTGGCCCGCCATTGTGTATTTCGTCTGTTTCCTTTTATAGATATCTATTTAGCGACAATATATTCGCGAACCATCAACCTACAGTCCATTCCTCTAGGGTCTCGACCCAACCACGAGCTATCATCCAGCATTCCTTAAAGGGACGGCTGGCTAAGTTCTCTTTTTCCAAGGCGCTGCTACTCGTGGCGCCACCATTTATTTTGGCCGCTGCGAGCCGAATCTTTATTAATCTGCTCACGTTATTCATATTTATTTTTTGACGCACAATTATATTGCGCTAAGAGGCCTCCCCCGCATATGTTCATCTTTATTTTCTCCCTCCCGCATTTCATATTTTATTTTACTGTCTCCGGTCCCTGATTGCACTCATCGAACCGCATATTTCAATCAATCCGCGTTTGTATTTATTAAAATTACGTATGGTCAGTACGACTTCGTAATTATATTTCCGCTAATTTATCTATTTGAACAGTTATTGCGTACTCTCAAATAGTCATATTATATATCTTTATTCGTTAATAATAACACCTACAAAACCGCTCGCTTCGCTATCCTTTCGCTAGATACTTCTATAACTATAAGTAGGTAGTCTTCTGACTGGTAGTACCTATCTTCGCTGCAGCTGCGTCGCATCGACTGAGCCGCTGCACAGGCCTGTTGTACCTACTCATCACCGCGCTCTAAACTTTATTAGTAAATTTCGCATTCCATTGTTTTGTAATTAATAATGTCTAAAGCTCGTGATCCTGGTGATAACATTGAGGCTGCAGGTGACTCCTTGACTATAGCCATTCAGCTGGCATTGTCATGTCGCAATAGAGTTTTTGCACGTATTCAAAGCATTTTCGACCTTATTGAAAGGGTTAATAGCGGCAGTGAGCCGCAAGAAAGCTTTATTTGTGCGTGTGTCAATCTTGATTCGATACGCAACGAATTCTCTGTTGCATTAGATAATTATAACGCTCTTCTTTTAAAACAAAACCCTAACGCTAAAATTGAGGAACAGTCATGAACTACTTTCGAGGACCTGTATTGTCGTATCAAATATACGTATTCAACTTTAACTAAGTCTTTATCCGCGCCTGATACAACAAATAGCAGTAATCTCATTAAGCAACAGGTGCGTCTGCCACCTAATGAAATTATGTCATTCGATGGTTACATCCGTAACTGGCCGATTTTTTACGCTAATTTTAAAAGTACGGTCCACGAAAATAGATCATTGACTAACGCTGAAAAGCTGTACTATTTATTGGGCAAACTATCAGACAAGGCTCGATCGGCGTTCTCAGGAATTTATCTCGATGAACATAACTACAAAATTATTTTTGATTCGCTTATTGATAAGTATGAGGATAAACGCTTATTAGCTTCTACTTATCTAAATCAAATATTCGACCACAAGTCATTTACCGCCGCGACTGTGGGGAATTTGGAATCATTTTCTGATAATTTTGTTTCCGCAGCAAACGCATTACAAAACCTTAAAATTGATAATTTATCAAATTTTATTTTGTTCCACATCGCTCTAAAGAAAATCGATTCTGAAACTGCTCGACTGTTCGAGATGAGCTCGAAAGACAAAACGCCTCATTGCGATAATTTGGTTAAGTTTATCAGAGAGCAATCACGCATTTTACAAAACACAAAAACTTTAAATGGCTCCAGCTCCAATCTTCCTGGTAAACAGCTAAATAAAAGGTCAAATATTAGGGCTCCGCAACCGCAATCTTACGCGGTCATAGATAAACCCGCGAAGTGTTTATGTCACAATTTCGTTCACGAACATTTGTATAGATGTCCCACGTTTTCTAATTTGTCACCCACTGATCGCTTTAAATCAGTCAAGAAGTTGGAAGCCTGTATAAATTGTTTAAGTATTAAACATAGGGCGAACTTCTGTCAGTCGGAGTCTAGATGTAAGGTTTGTAAAAATAAACATCACTCGCTTTTACGTTATAATAACCGCGATACACATTCTTCTAACGTGCAGGTGCGTAAGCACTCGAGTCCAGCCGCTGCGCCGCAACGCAGCCGGCTACGTCGCACTCACGCGATGCATGCGTGATGCGCAGTGACGTCACTGATACCGGTCTTAGTACCTCTGCACAGATTCCACAGTGCCATGCATCTATTGCCGCGTCAGCTTTAAGCGACGTAAATACTTCCTACGCGTGCCAACGTAATGCAGGCAGGACAGTATTATTGTCAACGGCTACTGTCATTGTCCGCGATGCAATTGATAACAGCCAACATCCCGTTCGTTGTTTATTAGACAGTGGTTCACAAATAAATTTTATTACCGCAAGTTGTTGTAAACGTTTAGGTTTGACTAATTATTTTTCTGACACTCGTTCGGTCAAGGGTATCGGCGGGACAGAAAAAACCGTCAAGGGATCCGTATACTTCCAATTCGCTTCTCGCTTTAATTCAAACGTTTTATATAACGTTAACTCGCTAGTTGTCGATGAAATAACCGACAATCTGCCAACCGCTCCTGTAGATGTAACCGCAATGTCTCATTTGGTGGGCCTCCCGCTAGCCGACGAGTCGTTCGGCATACCTGGTCCTATAGATGTACTGATCGGGGCTTCGCATTTCCCGCATTTGTTATTACCCCAGGTAGTTGGAAATAACAATTCCTCCGCGCCGCCAGCTGTAAAAACTGTGCTCGGCTACGTTATTATGGACACTGCGCCCACGTTGCCTCTACGGCGCAATAAGGCTTCGCTTGCTTGCTGCGCTTATATTTTGCGTCCGCCCAATACTGACTTATTAGAAACGGCTTTAAAAAGGTTCTGGCAGGTCGATGAAGCACCCGTCACTCATTCCACGAGCAAATCACTCGAGGAACAAGAGTGCGAGCACTTCTTCTCGGCGACCACGAAGCGTGATAAGGACACAGGTCGATATACTGTGGCCTTACCATTTCGCAACGACGTGTTTTCGTTAGGAAACTCACTCGATATTGCAAAGAAACGCTATTTCTATCTAGAAAGAAGGTTAGAATCCGCGCCCGCATTGCGCGCCGCTTATAATGACGTCATTCGCGAATATATAGATAAAGGCTATTTATCTCCCGCGCCGCTTGCTTGTTCGGACGATAATCGTCTAGATTATGTCATTCCGCATTACGCCGTTGTACGTTTAGACAAAACTACAACCAAGCTACGTTCTGTGTTAGACGCTAGCTCTAAGACAAGTTCGGGGCTTTCGTTAAACGATATTTTGCACAGTGGGCCGAATCTACAGGGTGACTTGTTCACTATTTTTTTAAATTTCCGCCTATTCGGTGTCGCTCTTTCGGCCGATTGCCGTCAAATGTATTTACAAATTGGGGTGAGAGAAAGCGATCGTCGCTTCCAACGTATTCTATACCGTTGCAGCACGAAAGATCCTCTGACTTTGTATCAGTTTAATCGCGTTTGTTTTGGTCTTAAATCAAGCCCGTACCACGCGCTCCGCACCGTGCGACATTTAATCGAGGACGACGGTCATGATTTTCCGCTCGCTCATGGAGTCGCGTCCGATTCTCTGTATATGGACGATATCGTCTTCAGTGAACCATCAGAGTCGCGTGCTGTTCAGGTCGCTCATGAACTGATCCAACTCTTTAGAGGATGTCAATTCGATTTGGTCAAGTGGACTTCCAATTCCCAAACTGTATTAAACAGTATTCCCGCGTCCCATAGGCTATCTGAGGAGCTTGAATTCGACAAGTCAATAGAACAGAAGGTTCTTGGCTTACGCTGGTGTAGGTCAAACGACTCCTTTGAGTTTCTCATCTCTACACCGCTAAATACGTGTACTAAACGCGCTATTCTGTCGGCAGTCGCTCGCTTGTGGGATATCATGGGTTTTGTCGCGCCAGTAGTTCTATTCGCGAAACTTCTCATAAAAAAATTGTGGCTACTAAAGCTCGATTGGGACGATGAGCCCCCGCGTGACATTGTAAAAATATGGCAATCTTTTCGCGCTGCCTTACCGCTTCTAAATGATTTTTAAATTCCGCGCCATTTAGGTCTGTTTGAAAATTGTATTTTTCGACTGATTGGATTGTCTGACGCTAGTGAGAGCGCTTATGGTGCTGTCGTCTATGCTCATATTACTCGCAACGACGAAGTTATCGTCCAGCTGGTCTGCGCCAAGTCCAAGGTGTCCCCAGTTAAACCGCTTACTATCGCTCGACTGGAGCTTTGCGGTGCAGAGCTTCTTTCAAAACTTCTTCGTCGTGTTTACGACACATATGACGCGCGATACAAAATCGCGTCTATTTACGCTTTCACCGATTCAAAGGTGACTCTTTGTTGGATTAATTCCTCCCCGCACCGTTGGCAAACGTTTGTGGCCAATCGCGTCGTCCACATCGTAGATAACATTCCTGCGGAGCGTTTCTTTCACGTGGCTGGTACAGAGAACCCCGCGGACTGTTTATCTCGCGGCCTAACGCCTGATATGCTTATTGAGCATCCCCTATGGTTGCACGGACCTTCCTGGGCGAAGCGTGATCCCGCTCAATGGCCTATGCATAAAGTCACCGACTTAAGTTCGGACACCGTTCCTGAAGAAAGGGTCCACGCACACCTAGTAGTGTCCGATTCCTTTGATTCTCCTTTACTCGCACTCGCAGAACGTATATCAATGTGGTCTAAATTACTGCGAGTTATCGTTTTCATTTACCGCTTCATTAAGAAACTTCCGTGCCGAACTGACGCTGTTACCGCGAGCGATCTAGACTTCGCTGAAAGTGTTCTGCTGCGTCACGTTCAACGTAAATATTTTTCTAAAGATTTTGCTAACTTGAATGATAACAAGTTTTGCTCACCCGCTCTCATTAAACTCAAACCCTTTCTAGATAATGATTTGATCCGCGTAGGTGGTCGGTTATCTCACTCTGCTGAGACCTTTAAAACCAAGCACCCTGTAGTGCTACCGCGTCGCGACCGCGTCGTTGAGCTCTTTATAGATTATTATCATAAAAAACATTTACACGCCGGACCAGAACTGACAATGTCATTGTTGCGTCATAAATATTGGATTTTGTCTGCTAGGCGAATTATACGCTTTAGAATCTACAAGTGCAACGCTTGTCACAAGTGGAAACCGCGACCACAGAGTTCACCGATAATGAGCGACTTACCTAAATTTAGAGTTACCACTGCTATTAAAGCATTTTCCCATACAGGATGTGACTACGCTGGCCCTATTCAGTACGTCCCTATACGCGCTAGGGGTGCGAAGAGCCGCAAGGTCTATTTGTGTGTCTTCACTTGTATGACGACCCGCGTTATTCACATTGAACTAGCTACCGATCTTACTACAGCTTCATTTATTGCCGCTTTAAAACGGTTTCTATCGCGCCGCGGACCGGTACAACGCTTGTATTCGGATAACGCAACTAATACGGAGGAGGCCGCGGAGCTAATTCTTATTTGCGAGACTTATATAAATTCCTTGATAAAGAGTACCGCCCGCGTTTCGAGGAAGAGCTCGCTGAACATCGCATTGACTGGCAATGTAGTCCTCCAGCAAGTCCACACTTCGAAGGCTGTTACGAGTTACCGTGAAGACTCACCTCTTTAAGGTCATAGGTCAGCAGCTTCTCTCTTACGAGGAATTGGTCACAGTCCTGACTCAGATTGAGTGCTTGTTAAACTCCAGGCCTCTTACTGTGCTTAGCTCTGATCCCTCAGAGCCTAAAGCTCTGACTCCTTCGCATTTTTTACATATATTGCCGCTTCATTCTTTGCCTGCCGCAGAGATAGGTGCCTCTACTGCAGAGAGCCTGCTCGAACGACATTCTCTTATGGATAAGTTAGTCCAGTCGTTTTGGAAGAGATGGCGAAGCGAGTATCTTCATAGTTTACAAACGCGCCTCAAATGGAATAAACTTGACGGAGACGCGATCAGGGAAGGAACAGTAGTAATACTTATAAACGAAAGCGCACCTCCTTTATCGTAGCCTCTAGCTATCGTTAAAAAGTTGCATACGCTTAAGGACGGCTCCACACGCGTCGTTTCAGTACGCACTTCTAAGGGTACTCTGGTGCGACCTGTGATCCGCCTATGCCCTATTCATATACTATACTCAATAGTCTTTCTTGCTACTCCATTCCCCTCTTTAGTTATTATTTACTCTACTTTGTTTACATAAATTTCTTAAAGGTGACCCTTTAAGGCCGGGGGGAAATGGTTACGCCATAGTATTTATTATATTTAAATTTTCGCGCCTCATTCGATAGGCTTGTGTGTTTACCTTATAATAATTTTCGCCAGTGAACACGGGGGTACATCCTAGTCTATTCCCCTTCCTTTTTTCCTACGGTTGCGATTCCTAGCGACCGCACGCAAACCAGTGTCAATTACGGACATGTCGGATAAGCCTAAATTTTCTTCCTAGAAAATTATCCGCTCTAGAAACGGTCTTCAACTTGCTGCGAGGCTTTATTTGTGACGTTATATGTGTGAAACTAAATTTTGTGTCGGCTTTAAGTGTGGTGTATGTGCGTACGCTTGAATTCGACTTGGGCTGGCTAGATCGGCCTAGGTCTTCACCGAGGACACCCAAGGACCACCCTTGGATTAACGTATCCTGGAACCACCCTGATGACACCGTTTGTACGTACCACCTTCACCTATTTCCTAATTACTGCACCCTGTTACGTATCACGTGTTACTGGCCCGCCATTGTGTATTTCATCTGTTTCCTTTTATAGATATCTATTTAGCGACAATATATTCGCGAACCATCAACCTACAGTCCATTCCTCTAAGGTCTCGACCCAACCACGAGCTATCATCCAGCATTCCTTAAAAAAACGGCTAGCTAAGTACTCTTTTTCCCAAGGCGCTGCTACTCGTGGCGCCACCAATAATAATAATAATAATACCTTGGCCCGCCAATTTCAGGAGGCACTAGAGATAAGAGCTCTCCCGAACTTTCTCACTACTGGGGTCACTCACCTAGCTCCTGAAACACAAAACACCGCGGATCCGAGTAAATACTGCCCGATAACGTGTCTGCCTACCATCTATAAGACACTAACATCCGTTCTGAGCGCCAAAATTCGTGATCATATAGACGCGAATCGTCTAATGTCTGACGCTCAGAACGGATGTCGGGCTGTCGGATGTCCAGAGTACTACAGTACCACACTGAGTATCTGCACAGGCATAATCAAGCAGCCAAAATTCTCCACCAAGAGCTCGCCCTGAAGTACGGTCTCGTGAGCCAGAGACTACCCTATTATAAGTACTCGCCGGAGCCAGTACTCGAAAGTGACAGTATCCGGCTCTACTGGGACCGGCCCATCATCACTGACAGGGCTATTCTTGCGAATAAGCCTGATATAGTGCTGATGGACCGGGCGCAATCGAAGGTGTTTTTGGTGGACGTCACTATCCCTCATGACGAGAACCTTGTGAAGGCCGAGACCGAAAAGCAACGCAAGTACTTGGACCTTGTACACGAGGTTACCGAAATGTGGGAAGTGGCGTCCACTGAAATCATACCAATTGTTATATCGGCAAACGGGGTTATCCCAGCCACATTAGGTTCACACCTGAAAAGGCTGGGATTCATCGGCGGCTCGCTTCCAGCAAAGATGCAGAAAGCGGTGGTGCTTGATACCGCACGCATCGTCCGCCGATTTCTCTCTCTTTTGCCCTGAACCCGGCCAAATGTGCATCTGCCGGTCATTACCGCCTAAGAGGCGAGAGGTTTTCGGCCTATGGAGTGAATAATAATAATAAGGCGTGGGAAAGTGACGACCCCATTGCCCACTGGTTGAGTAACTAAGTGACAGATAGTTGCTCAACCTGTGCAGTCAGTCAGTACCTTAGCGGCTGGTGCGAGAGTCGGTGCCAGTCGAGCTGCCCAGGGAAATGGGTTCATAAAACGGCTCCCTCGGGGGGAATGAGCAAGACCCCGATGGTATCTTGCTCCACCAAACGATGATAGAGCAAAATAGAGAGCGCATAGGGCCGCTGCCTGGGGGTGATCGCCGGGGCGCGTCTGGGGCTGGCGCTGGACGTGGCAGCATGCGGGCCGCCAGCTTTTCCCGACTGGGCCGACCACCTGCCCAGTGACCGCCATCATCGCCTTCAGGGCGCTTGGCACCAGCAGGTGCTTCACAGTCCCAGCAATTGGTGCCCGCCACTGGAGGTACTAGGCGCATGAGGTGGAATAGAGCTATGAATGCGAACCTCATGCGCGCTTACTACGGAGCGACAGAGGGAGAAACCGGCAGGACAAGCTATCGAGCACGGATGCATCGCACATTTCTGCAGCTGGAGCCAAATTTGTCAGTCGCCGAACAAAACCTGTCGGATAGAGCTCGGTGGATATTGCGGTCTAACATCTTTAGCACCACTGAGCTCGAACAATTGCGAAGCGAGGCTGTTTTCTGCGCGCCACCCGCACCCACTGAGCGGACTGCCACTCCAGAGCCTTCTAGCGGCGAGAATATGGTAGTCGAAGACGAGCCGGTGGTAGCTGGTGGCGCGTCGGATATAGTCGCCCAGGATTTAGAGCAAACGAGGGGGATGTTAGAGGAGGCGATTTTGGAGTACAGTAATACTTCCCTGGAAGAGAGACCAAGGCTTCCGAGGCTACCACTCAGTGTTCGGATCCGGGATGTCGTTGAGGCCGTAAACCAGATGCTGCCCCAGCATTTGGAGAGCAGCTCTGGTCTGGCTGATACCAGTACGATTCTTTTCAGTGCAGCAATGATGGTGTGCCGATTCACAGGCATCCGAGTTGCACCAAGTCCAAGTGCTGCACGTACTACTCGCAGGAGTAATACTGTGCCAGTCTGGAAGAGGAGAATCGAACAACGCATCGAGCAAGCCAGAGTCCTCATCGGCAAACTGACGTGCTTCCGCTCGGGCAATACCAGGCCAAGGATTATGCGCTTTGTCAGGAGGGAGTTTTCTGGGATAACAATCAATTTGGCTAACCCAGAGTTTGCTCGGAAACTCACGGAGCGCATCGAGAAGCTGAAGCAGAAGATCGCTGCGTGGGCGAAGCGTATCAGAAGGTACTCAGAAAGGGTTGAGAGATACGAGCAGAATCGCCTTTTCGGGAGTGACCAGAGAAAGTTCTACAAACGCTTGGAAAGCTCTGAACCTCGCAACACTGGTGCAAGACCGAACAAGGCCGAAGTTGTAAGTGGCCTTTGGTCAACACCAGTGGAGCACAGCGAAGGACCCTGGATTGGCGCGATAGAGGAGGCGTGTGCATCAGTTCCTCCGATGAACCCTGTCTTCATCACTGATGAGGACGTAGCCACTGCAGTACGTCGAGCCCCGAACTAGAAAAGTCCGGGACTGGATGGCCTGCAGAGTTACTGGCTAAAAGGATTCTCGGTATGCTATACTACCTTGGCCCGCCAATTTCAGGAGGCGCTAGAGATAGGAGCTCTTCCGAACTTTCTCACTACTGGGGTCACTCACCTAGCTCCAAAAACACAAAACACCGCGGACCCGAGTAAATACGCCCGATAACGTGTCTGCCTACCATCTATAAGACACTAACATCCGTTCTAAGCGCCAAAATTCGTGATCATATAGACGCGAAACGTCTTATGTCTGACGCTCAGAAAGGATGTCGGGCTGGTAGTCGCGGTTCAAAGGAGCTTCTCCTCATAGATGCTGTCGCTGGCCAACTGGTCAAACGCAATCGCCGGAACTTCTCTGCTGCCTGGATTGACTACAAAAAAGCATTTGACTCAGTACCCCATATATGGCTAAAGAGGGTCCTCGAACTGTATAAAATTGATTATACGGTTCGACACTTCCTCGAGAAATGTATGGAGCAATGGAGTACAATGCTTAGTGTCCAGGGTGAGAGAATGGCGGATGCTGAAGACCGAATAAGCATTAGGAGGGGTATATACCAGGGTGATTGTCTGAGTCCACTTTGGTTTTGCCTTGCCCTGAACCCTCTAAGCAGATGGCTGGAGAATTCGGGGACGGAATTTCAGTTTCGGAGAGGGAGAGATCGGGTGTCGCACCTTTTTTACATGGATGACCTGAAGCTGTTAGCCCCAACAGCTCCGAATCTGAGGGAGTTACTAAACATCGTTGTTGATTTTAGTGGCTCCATCAGAATGTAGTTCGGGGTTGATAAGTGTGCGGTTATCCATGTGACGAGGGGAAAGATTACTCGGTCGAAGAAGGTAACCTTGGTGTCGTCCAACTGCGTCCGGTATCTGGGTATGTCACAGAGTAAAGGTTTGAGGGAATCTTTTTTTTTATTTTTTTATTAATCTTATTCCCACTAGCATGGGGGCCAGTGCCTTTTATTCATCTTTTTTGTTTCATAGCTAAAATGTTTAAATTTTATTTATTTTTATATGTTTTGTATCCTGTTATATTTCTACTTTTACGCATTTGCAGAACGTCTTCTTTCTTTATTTCCAATTTTTTATATATTTACTTTTTATTTATATACTTATTCTACTTTTTAATTTTTCTATATTTAACTATCCTATTGTATTTATGTTTGCCTGTTTTATGCTCTATTTGTTTTATCCTGTTTATTTATTACGTTATTTTTCTATGAATTTATCTTTTTATGGACAATTTTGTTTGTTAAATGTTATATATACGATAATTATATACACCAGCTTAACTTTAACTTAATTTTTGCCCATATTTTGTACTATTTTATCGTTTTTATTATTCTTAATTACTTTATATTTATTATTATCTATCTCGGCATTATTTATTTTATCTTTTATTTTATCAATGTTTAAAGTGTATTTGTATTTTACGAATTTAGGGTGCTTTCCTGGTGGGTCTTCCACTGTCGTTTTCTTGCGCGATTTCCATTTGCCAAATGTATCTTGGGCTATGATACGCCTGACAAATGGTAGGCGCGTTGGTTTGTTGGCAAATCGGTATTCTATCACTCTCAGGGAGTGACCCTTCTTTACATTGTAAAGTGGGATCATCTCGGAGAGTGTTAGAGCCGAGCTAAGAGACGTGGTATGGACTTCGACATAGTCGTGGCCAGGGCCCCGCTGCACTTCATTAAGATGGATCAGTGCATTTTCTTCGCTCTTTGTGTTGTTGCCCGGTACAACCTTAGCAGTACGCCACTGTGGACCTGGCTATACTGTCCCATCTGCGTCGTACCCGGCAATCTGAGCTGAAGGCGTTGTGCTCAGTGTCCCCCAGCTTCGCCTTTTGGCAGTTCAGGCAAGTAGGGTTTGCGGCTGCGAGGTACTCAGTGCACTGCGCCCGGAGGTGTGAGCCTCCGCAGTGTGAGCATGAGTCCCCGCTTTCCCTGCAGATCTTGTTGCTGTGCCCATATCCCAGGCAGCGCGAGCATTGGACCAGTGGAGACTGGTCCTCTGCTGTGAGGCGCTGCATGTCGATATGGACACACCTTGCCTCAACCAGGAGCCGCCAGACTAGCGGCGAGACACTGAGCACCACGTGCATTTGATGGGGGTTCCTGGCAATCTTCCTGTACCTAATCACAGCCCTAAATTCGTCCTCCTTTACTTCCATAAGGACGTTCTTGTTCTGGGTTTTCAGAGCCTTGAGGATGTCGTCTTCCGTATTGTATTTATTTACGTTTTTTATTATAATGAGTGGGTCCTTGTTCTTAATTTCCTCAACTTTTAGATTTTTACCTTCACTTTGAATTTTGTGTTTTATTTTATCTATTTCTAATTTTGTTTTGCAGCCTAAAATTATTTTCCTATCTCTTCCTTTCCTGATTCGATCAATTTGGTACCCCTCCTCTCTGGCTCTGACTACCCCTCTTACTCTCTCCATGACCTGGTCCCCCGTCTCCATTTCATCAGAGGACGTTATGATGACCGAGTGTACCGCTGCTTGCTCCGGGGACTTTATCCTCGGAGAAGCAGCGGCTACACTCGCGGTTTGAGGGAATCGGACGTAAAACAGTCTGTTGGTGAAGCCTTCTTCGACCGCCTTACAAAGGTGCTTAATAGTTCTTTGTCGGGGGTCAACAAGGTCAAAGCCTATAACGGATGGGTTATGCCTATTCTCTTATACACCTTTGGCATTCTCAGATGGACTCAGACCGAACTAAACGCTCTGGATCGGAAAGTCCGCACAACTATGACACTACATAGAATGCATCACCCTAGGTCGTCGGTCATGAGGCTGTATATCCCGAGGAAATGTGGTGGTTGAGGCCTGTTAAGTGCTAAAACCATGCACGACCGCGAGGTATCCTCGGAGCGTATTTCCTGGCAAAGACCGACACAACGATGCATTGTGATGTCATAGAATGTGATAAAGGACTCACCCCTCTTGATCTGGCCAACGAGTCATGGCAGTCGCCGGCGATACTAAGTGTCGAGACTCTGTCGGGAAGACTTAGCTCTGCTGCTTATGCCGTGAGAAAGATAAGACAACTGACTGATGTTGAAACGGCAAGATTGGTGTATTTTAGCTATTTTCATAGTATAATGTCTTATGGAATATTGTTATGGGGCTCAGCAGCAGACATTGAATCTATATTTGTACTGCAAAAGAGAGCTGTACGGGCAATTTACGGCCTTGGACCCCGAGAATCCTTAAAAGAACTGTTTAAAGAAATTAATATACTAACAGTAGCATCCCAATTTATTTATGAAAATATAATGTATATCCGCAAAAACCTGTCCTTATTCCTTAAGAAAAGTGACATTCATAATCTTAACACCCGAAATAAGAATAAACTTGCCGTTCCCAATTTCAGACTGCATAAAGTGGGTAATTCGTTTATGGGAAAATGTATTCGCTTTTTTAATAAATTACCAGCGTCTATTGTAGAACTGCCCCTGTTAAAATTTAAATCGCATATTAAAACAACTTTAATGAAAAAAGGATATTATACTGTAAATGATTATATAAATGATAAAAATATTTGGAAATAAATACTGCCCTGCTCGCACAGGTACATTTATCTTGTAATGTAAACTATATACTATTTAAAAAGAGGCTGACAATAGTGACCGAGTTTCTTGCGCTACTTCTTCTCGGCGCTAGCCCAAAATTGTCCCGAAGTAGTGGTAGGGAAAAAAATATTGGGACGTGTAAAAGCGCTTAGTTTAAGCCTATTTACAGAAATAAATTGGTCTCTGATCGCGAGACCGTATGGAAAGGGAAAGAGCTGCACGGACGGTTTTTCAAGGCTTTACACGAGCCCCACGTGGACCGAAAAGCTTCCGTGCATTGGCTGCGCTTTGGAGACATCTTTGGGGAAACCGAGAGTTTGCTTGTGCGATACAAGACCAGGTTATCAGGACGAACAATTACCAAAAGTACATCATAAAGGATGGCACAGTGGACATTTGTCGGGCCTGTCGCCATCCTGTGATTTCGGGTTGTTCGGCTCTTGCTAACACTTAGTATCTGCACAGGCATAATCAAGCAGCCAAAATTCTCCACCAAGAGCTCGCCCTGAAGTACGGTCTCGTGAGCCAGAGACTACCCTATTATAAGTACTCGCCGGAGCCAGTACTCGAAAGTGACAGTATCCGGATCTACTGGGACCGGCCCAACATCACTGACAGGACTATTCTTGCGAATAAGCCTGATATAGTGCTGATGGACCGGGCGCAATCGAAGGTGTTTTTGGTGGACGTCACTATCCCTCATGACGAGAACCTTGTGAAGGCCGAGACCGGAAAGCAACGCAAGTACTTGGACCTTGTACACGAGGTTACAGAAATGTGGGAAGTGGCGTCCACTGAAATCATACCAATTGTTATATCGGCAAACGGGGTTATCCCAGCCACATTAGGTTCACACCTGAAAAGGCTGGGATTCATCGGCGGCTCGCTTCCAGCAAAGATGCAGAAAGCGGTGGTGCTTGACACCGCAGGCATCGTCCGCCGATTTCTCTCTCTTTTGCCCTGAACCAACAGCCTGGCTCACCGCCGCAAGGTTGCTTGCCTATCGGTCTTCTATAGATTGTACTTCGGAGAGTGTGCTCATGAGCTGCATGAACTCATACCAACGTCACCTTTCTTCCCTCGGACATCCAGACGCACGGCCGGCTACCATCCGTTCTTAGTTGATATACCCATAACCCGCACTAAGCGCTTCTCATCATCTTTTATAATGCGCACAGCTAAGGATTGGAATTCCCTGCCTGCGTCTGTATTTCCGAGTGCATATAACCTCTCTCTTTAAGTCCAGAGTGAATAGGCATCTTCTGGGCAAGCTCGCTCTATCGTAGATCCCATCTATGCTCTAGAGCAAGATTGGGGTCAAGAGTAAGCCCATCTCAAATAAAAATAAAAAAAAAAAATTATTTCGTCTAAACACAATAGTCTTTCACAAACATAAAGGTTGACTTCTTCTATTAAGTGCGAAGGGCACCTGTGCCAGAAGAAGTCGCTCTTCCTCAACACACTCTTACGTCTAAGTTACAAACGAATAAATAAATAATAAATAAATAAATACTGGACAACATCACATACATTGCTCTGATCCTAAGGTAAGTAGCGAAAGCACTTGTGTTATACAAATCAGAAACAACGACGGTACCACAACACCCAGACCCGAGACAATATAGAAAAGTACGTTTTCTACATTGACCCGACGTGCGTGCGTGCGTGCGTGCGTGCGTGCGTGCGTGCGTGCGTGCGTTGAGACGTTTCAATAGGCATTCAGTATCGTCATAGTCCAAGGTTTTTAGCCAAGCTACAACCTTCCTTTTACATTCGCGTTGTGTCAGGGGGTAAATTTGCAGAAGTTTATTACACTTATTATACAGATACGATGCTAGATACTGAAACTGAGAGCGGGCAAATTGTGCTCGTGTCTGTATGTATACTCTCGGCTACATTAAAATGTCTTCTCTTTCTACTAGCATCAGGGTAATGGTCTATAATTTTGTGTTTAAAAAGAATAAGAAGAAAACCTGACAGATATGGTTTTAACCAGTTGTGTATTACAGAATGTGAAGACGGAAGTAATAGAGATATTACACTTCAAGAAGCTCTGAATGGACCAGAGACCAAGTTCTGGAGACAAGCAATGAGGAAGGAACTGGACTCATACAAAAAAAATATGCGTGGGAGCTTGTTGATTATCCTCAAGACAGTTCAGTGGTTTAGTGAAAATGGGTTTTTAAAAAGAAGTTTGACAGTTCAAATAATGTGCTGTATCGGGCCAGATTAGTGGCAAAGGGCTTCTCCTAAAAAGCTGGTGTAGATTAATATGAGACCTTTTCCCCTGTGCTTAGATATTCAACATTAAGATTATTATTTGCTCTGGCTGCTAAACTAGACCTTGACATAAGTCATTTGGATGTCACCACTGCCTTTTGAATGGTTTCTTGCATGAAACAGTTTACATGAAAAAAACAGTTATGTTTGAACCCTATACTGATGAAAATAAAGTGTTAAAATTAAAGCTTGCCATAATATATGGGCTCAAACAATCCTCTAGAGCTTGGTATGAAAGAATTAATGATTACCTTATTAGTTTAGGTTATAACAAATCTAAGTATGAACCATGTCTGTTCACAAAATTTGAAGGACATGTAAAGGTTATTATTGCTTTGTTTGTTGACGATTTTTTCGTATTTTCTAATAATTCTGATGCAACAAACAAGTTATTAAGTGAATTGAGCCTCAAATTTAAAATCAAGAATCTAGGTCAGCTAAAGCAGAGTTTAGGCTTAAGATTTAAAATTGATTAAAATGTGATATCTGTTGATCAAGAACAATATGTTGATAGTTTGTTAAAGAGATTCAATATGTCTAAATGTAAACCTGCTGAGAGAAACGAGATTAGTATGGCTCTCAAACAGAACAACAAGGCGCCGGGGGACGACGAAGTCACGGCTGAGCTTCTGAAAGCTGGCGGTACGCCGATTCTAAAAGCTTTGCAGAGGTTCTTTAACTCCGCCATCCTCGAGGGCAAAACGCCACAGGTTGGGCACGGGGGCGTGGTGGTGCTGTTCTTTAAAAAGGGCGATAAGTCTTTGCTGAAGAATTAGAGACCCATCACGCTTCTGAGTCATGTCTATAAGCTGTTTTCGAGAGTCATTACGAACCGTCTCGCACGCAGGCTTGACGAATTCCAGCCTCCCGAACAAGCCGGTTTCCGTAAAGGCTATAGTACCATCCATCTAATCCACACGCTCAGGCAAGCTATACAAAAATCAGAAGAGTATAACCGGCCACTATGGCTGGCGTTCGTGGATTACGAAAAAGCCTTTGATTCGATCGATACTTGGGCAGTGCTCCAATCTCTTCAGCGGTGCCAAACATCGGTACATCGAAGTCCTGAAGTCTTTGTACACAAACGCTAACATATCAGTACGTCTCCAGGACGAGAGCTCGGAACCGATTCAGCTGCAGCGAGGTGTAAGACAGGGAAACGTAATCTCCTCGAAACTATTCACCGCAGCGCTGGAGGACGCTTTCAAGCTCTGGGACTGGAGAGGACTTGGCATAAACATCAACGGTGAGTGCCTGACTCACCTTCGTTTTGCCGATGATATCGTGGTCATGGCTGAGACCCTGGAGGATCTTGGAGCAATGTTCGATGACCTCAGTAGAGTCTCCCAACAAGTGGGTCTTAAAATGAACATGGAAAAGACGAAAATCATGTCTAACTCCCATGTCGCACCAACTCCTCTTATGGTTGCAGGCTCTACTCTGGAAGTCGTTGACCGCTTAATTTACCTTGGACAAACAGTCCAGCTAGGTAAGTCCAACTTCCAGAAAGAGGTCGATCGTCGAATCCAACTTGGATGGGCAGCGTTCGGGAAGCTAAGTAATATCTTCTCCTCACAAACACTACCGCAATGCCTCAAGACCAAGGTATGGAATCAATGTGTGTTGCCAGTGATGACATACGGATCTAACCGTGGCCGCTAACGATGGGCCTCATAAGAAAGCTCAAGGTCACTCAAAGGGCGATGTTTCCCTTCGGATTTTCCCTTCTCGATCGAATCAGAAATGAGACGATCCGAAGGCGAACCAAAGTCACCGACGTAGCTCTCAGAATCGCAAACCTTAAGTGGCAGTGGGCGGGGCACATTGCTCGCAGGACTGATGGCCGTTGGGGCAGGAAGGTCCTTGAATGGCGGCCGCGGGCCGGAAGGCGTAGTGTTGGTAGGCCAACGATCTGGTGGACCGACGATCTGGTGAAGGTCGCGGGAAGCCGCTGGATGCGGGTGGCACAAGACCGATCTTTGTGGAAATCCTTGGGGGAGGCCTATGTCCAGCAGTGGACGTCTTTCGGCTGATGGATGGATGGAAACCTGCTGTAACTCTTATGGAAACTAATTTAAAATTGTTCAAATCTCAGAATGTTAGTAGTAATTTCAATACTTTAGTCACTTCACTTTTGGGAATTTGGGTTTCCGTCCCACATTGGCACATGCCGGAACTTGCTGGCAAGGCAAGGTTTTCTATAAATTAACTTATTCTAAAATAAGCAGGTAGGTAACCTTCAAAATTATTTTGCGGTTTTTTATTTTAATCTGTGGGTCACGTCGCGGATCATAATAACTTTAAGGCTCGGTCTATACACTGCCGGAATCCGTAAGCATCCGCAAGAATCCGTACTCTGACTTATTTGTATTGTTTTTATAATTAAACATATTGTTTTTGTAAATTTTTTTTTGCTAGTTTTGTTTTAATCTGTTATCTTTTTTTATCTTTTTAATATCGCGTGCTTGTTGTGTATTGTAATTGTAATTATTTGTTTTGTTACTCCGTTTCTGTCTCGTCTCCTGTCCTGTAATGGTACTCGTATGTGAGCGGCGGTGCATCGGCTCATCGGAACCTTCCTGTTTTTTTCGACTGACTCCGAGCGGAGTCGGCCGGAGGAATTGGGGGTTCTTTGGTGATCCGATGTACCGTTGACACTACTCGTCCCGCGTCCTGAAGGGTCTCCGCTGAAAACCAGCGTCGTTATGGCTCTGGCTGTAACGACAAATGCTGAGCGGGGTTCTTTTTGACACTTTTTTTATGTTAATATATATATTTGATTCTGTTTGTACTTGTGCTTATGTGTCAAATAAATGTTTTCTATTCTATTCTATTATATTACCCGTACCAACAGCTTATAGGTAGCTTAATGTATCTGAAATAGAAATCGTTTATTTGCTAAAAAACACGGTAAAAAGGTTATTACAATTATGTTAATGTTCTCATGTTTTGCCACTTAAAAGTAGTATAACATTAAGTAAGTTACAGAATAAATGTCTATTTTATTATGAATTAGGTACTATGTCAATAATATGAACTATGTCATTATATTTAAGGTAGAAAAAATCTTTCAGCTCATAAAAACTTTGCTCATTAGACATCTGTAGAGCCTACTTTTAAATGGATTAATACCGAGCATTTTTTACCCATGACGGTACGGAGATGGTATATGCGTTTGGGGTGAGAGGTTGTTTGTGGAATCCAATGTTGCCAATTATCTCCAAAATTGCTTTTCCAATTTTGATGCGGTTTTCAGTGGTAGATTCAGTTTTGATTCGTGCATGTTCTTTTAAAGGTGTTACAGTGACAGCTCACCAGGGGGCGCCGCAGTCAAATTTTTGTGCAAAACCAAAACTACTAGTACGATTTTGATGCGGTTTTCAGTAATAGATTTGTGGTTGATTAGTGTAGGTTCTTAAATGGGTGTTACGGTAGTCACTCACTAGGGGGCGCTGCAGTAAACATTAGTTTGTGCCAAACCAAAACTACTAGCATGATTTTGATGCGGTTATTAGTGCTGGGGTCAAGTTTGATTGGTGCATGTTCTTAGATGTTACGGTGACAACTCACCAGGGGGCGCTACAGCAAACATTTCTTTGTGCAAAACCAAAACTACTAGTAAGATCTTGATGCGGTTTTCAGTAATGGATTTGTAATTGATTAATAAGTGTTCTAAAATAGCTGTTATGGTAGTAACTCACTAGGGGGCGTTGCAGTAATATATTTTATATTAGCTACAGCATATAAATAAATCAATAGGTAAGTATTTCTGTAGAGAATCTTCTTCTTAGTCGGTATCTTCATTGCTGAAAGTCGTGTCTATAAAAGATTTTTTTCTCTTCTTAACACAGATTTTATTATTTATTAAACCAAAAAAAAGTTACAGTTGTGGGTTGAATTTTAAATTTAAGTTTGATATTTAAAAAAAAAGTTAAGAGCCAGCCAGTTAGCGGTCGGGAAACGTGGGTATTTTGAAATGAGTTTCAAACCTACGGGGTTGAGCAATTATCAATTTGGTTGAGCCTATAATGTTAATAAATTGTGGGCGCCATACCCTTAAGATGGGTAAACCCTTCTTCTTCTTATCCGATACGCTCTTGACAGAGCGGTCGTGATCGCTATGTACTCGTAGTAGCATTGGATGGGGCAGATGTGATACGCTTCACGACATTTCGCCACCGCTGCCTGCTAAAGGTCATCCTGCTGCACTCATTAACGGAATCCCCAATGGTAGACTTGATCCGGTCAGTCCAACGCGTGGGTGACCTTCCGCGCGGTCTAGTGCCTTCTACCTTCCCTTGGACGACAAGACATTCTATCGACTGATTGTCACGCCGGGAAACATGTCCGAAGAATGTTAGGATGCGAGATTGTACTATCGAAAACTGACGCTGCTTGATACCGAGTTCTTGAAGTATCGAGACGTTCGTGCGAAACTCGGTCCACGAAACCCCAAGCATTCTTCTCCAGCACCACATTTCCAGAGAGTCTATTTTCTGCCTTTCCACATCTCGCAAGGTCCACGTTTCAGCCGCGTAAAGAAATATGGGGAATATAAGCGTCCTCACGAGCCTGGTCTTCGTGGCTTTAGTTATGTTTCTATTCCTCCATATTTTCCGCATCTTGTCCATCGCTGTTCTTGTGATGCCCATACATCGTTTGATCTCATCGATGCACCCACCATTGTTTGAAATTATAGCCCCAAGATAGATGTAAAATTGGACCACGTTGCAATTCGCGATTTGAGTCACATCAGGCGAATTATTCCTGGCACGGTCAACAATCATCACCTTGGTCTTGCTACGATTAATTTTTAATCCAAACTCCTGGCTCACTCGTTCCATTTTTGACAGTAGCTCTTCCAAGTGTTGCGAACTGGTTGCAAATAAGGTGGTGTCATCTGCATAACGCAAGTTTGCAATCTTGTATCCACCAATTGTTACACCATCCGTCCAGTCTGCCAAGGTGATACGCATTATTAGCTCTGTGTAAGCATTAAATAAGAGCGGTGATATAATGCACCCCTGGCGTACTCCGGCACTAGGATGGAAGTCATTTGACAGGACATCATCTGTGCGAACTGAGGCCGTGCCTTCTTCGTATAGACGTCTCAAAAGGTGAACAAGATGTTTTGGTGTGCCCATGTCTAGCAAGGTCTTCCATAATACCGGCCATTTCACCGAGTCGAATGCTTTGGAGAAATCAACAAAGCAATGGAATATGAGCTTATTGACTTCTCTTGACTTCTCGATGATCTGACGTACGATGAGAATTTGTTCCCGAGTGCCCTTCCCCTTAACAAAACCGGCTTGTTCCGGAGCAATCTCCTTAGAGAGGTAAGTTTTCAATCGCTCGTTGAGAATATGTAACATAATTTTGCTAGCGTGTGATATCAGGGCAATGAGGCGGTAGTTGTTACACTTCTTCGTCGAGCCTTTCTTGTGCAGGGGTGTGAATACGTGTGTCCATTCCGAAGGCCAAACTCCTGTCTGCCATACCTTGTTGCAGATAATATGAAACATCTGGTCGCCACGTTCTCCTAAGGCTTTAATTGTCTCTATAGGAATTGCATCCCTACCAGTTGCTTTTTTGCTTTTCAGGTGTTTTATGGCAGCTTTTACTTCGGACAGAAGGATGTCTGGTTCCAAATTCTCTTGTTCTGGGTCTGTACTTGCAAACTGTCGCGACTGCGGGTCCAGGAATAATGACTGACAGTAGCTCTTCCACGTTTCAGAGATTTTTTCGAGTTCTGTTACCACTTCATTCTTGTCGTTCTCAATTGTCCAGGTTTTAGCAGGTAGAGATTTAGTAATGAGACGAATTTTGTGATAAAGATCTCTAGACTCATGCTTTATAGCGTGTTTTTCGACCTCTTCACAAATGCTACGAAAGTGGAAATTGTGGTTTAGCCTGCAGAAGGCCTGGATATTGGCAGACAACTTATGGGTCGATCTCCAGGGGCTTTTTTTTCCTGTCGGACGGGATAAACCTATTTTCTAATCGAAAGGCGTATTTAAAATATTTTTTCATAGAGAGTTCGGTGTCTTATCTACATGGTACAAAGCTAATTTTATGCATAAGTTTGTTTTAAATATGTTTAAAAAAATCATTAACCCAAAAATCTTGATCGCTCTGGGTTGACCCAACTCCCGATTAAATGAAAAAAATATTTTTTTTACTTTGTAATGAGAAGGATCAATATTAAACAACTTAGTTAAATGGCATAACAAATAGTTAATCTTCAAAGCAATAAAATATTTTTAATTATATTAACAATACTTCGGCCACAATTTGAATTTAAAATCGTGACCGGGCCTTTTTTATCATAGCTCTGCGCCGAGACAAAACGTCGCGCACAACCTTAGTTAGGCGTTATAGACCCTAAATTCCTCTCCCGCGGGGGAACGCCATTAGTGGTCTAACCGCCGAGGAGGACACCTATGTTTTACGTTCCCGCGTTCCAACATAACGAAGGTAAGTTTATGATTGCTCTGGTTTTGGTTCTCGATTTTTATGATTGCTATTGCACGTTATTTAAATTCAATAGTAAGTTTGTGAATGTGTTTGTTATGTGAATTAAGTGATCGTAATGGTGTTTTTTATGTGACGTAATCACAACTTTCTGTTGCTTTTAAATGCGGCTATATTTATGATTTTGTGACTTTATATGATCGCTATGGCTCTGATTGCTCTGTCCAAAAAGACCAGAGCGATGATATTTTGCATTAATATTACATTATTAAATTTGCTCTAAGTAGTATTAACTGACTGTAACAATGACAAACGATGCGTATGTATACCTTATAGAAATATACCTTTCATCATATTAGCCTGTTGCAGTCCACTGCTGGACAAAGGCCTCCCCCAAGGAGCGCCACAGCGCACGATCTCCCGCCCTTTGCATCCAGTCGCTGCCAGCTGCCTTCTTCAGGTCATCGGTCCATCTAGCCGGGAGGCGTCCTACACTACGTCTGCCTAAGCGTGGTCACCATTCGAGAACCTTCCTGCTCCACCTCTCGTCGGTTCTGCGACAGACATGGCCAGCCCACTGCCACTTCAGCTTGCTACATTTTTGGACAATGTCAGTCACCTTAGTCTTATGTCGTATGACCTCGTTCCGGATCTTATCCCTTAATGAGATCCCCAACATAGACCTTTCCATAGCACGCTGAGTGACGTGTAGTCGGTGGGCCAACTTGACTGTCGTGTTCCTCGTTTCGGCTCCATAGGTTAAACTGGTAAAACGCATTGGTTAAACACCCGGCTTTTCAGGCACTGCGGCAGTGTCGACGTGAAGATATGACGCGATTTCCCAAATGCTGCCCAGCACTGCACTTCTGAGCACCTTCACGTACCGCCAATCGACTTGGCATCGCTGCAAGGATTCCAGAACAGCCCAGGTTTCGACCGAGTTGACCGGCTTTCTCATAGTCCACAAAGGCTAGGCACAGGGGCTGGTTATACTCTACGGACTTCTGTATAACCTGCCGCACCGTGTGAATGTGGTCTATGGTACTGTAACCTTTGCGAAACCCAGCCTGTTCCGGTGACTGGAAAGCATCAAATCTTGCGGAAAGACGGTTTGTGATGACCCTCGAGAACAGCTTGTAAACGTGACTCAGGAGCGTGATTGGCATGTATAGTTTTTCAGGAGACTTTTGTCTCCTTTCTTGAAAAACAATGCCACCACGCCCCCACTCCACGCTTCCGGAGTTGTCCCATTGGCTATGACGGAATTAAAGAGCCTCTTAAGTTCGCCAAGCACAGGTTGGCCTGCAGCTTTTAAGAGCTCAGATGTGATACCGTCTTCGCCGGGAGCCTTCCTATTACTAAGCTGTCCGAGGGCAGCCTCAATCTCATCCTCCTCCACGTCTGGGAGATGTTCAGTGAAGAGGCGGGTAAGCTTGGCTCTTGGGTCGTTCGCGTCGGGCTGCGGCTGTAGGGAATGCAATGCGTTCAATCGGCCGTAAATACCTTCGATTTCGGCCAGAATCTCCGGAACCGATGAGACGATTCTGCCATCCGAGGTTTTCAGCTTTGTCAGGTGACTTTTTGCCAGTCAGTGAAGACCTCATTAATATCATCTTTTTTTTAAATTTTGTTTTCTTTAATTCCTTTTTAAAAGCTACGACTTATGTAACGACTTAACTAGACTAAATCAATTTTATAACTTGAAAAGACTAATATTAATAGTTGAATTCAATAAGACTTTTAATTTTGGCTGATTTATCTAAAAGTCATTTGTGATTTAATTAAGTCCAAAAAAAAATTATTTTTATAATTATGTAAATTAGTTATTGTTGCTATTATTTCGTAAAAAATATTCCGAATTTTTTAATATGTATAATTATATAATATGGCTCGGCCTCTTACGTGTATCATTACTTCTTGTCACACGTATGATGTGTTTGAGGTAAATGTAATTGTTTTAGGTCTGTTCTGAATTTTTAGTAAATAACATGTTACCTTAAAGGGCTACTATGTTCTTTTGTAATATAAATCAATAACTAAAACAGCTTAATAAATAACATTTTATCAGATTCATTTTTTGTTTTACTGATTTCACCAATTATGATCTCTCTGGCACTAATTATGATTGCTCTGGACGCGATTTTTTTTAAACTTAAATATTTTTATAACCGTTTGTAAAAATTAAAGGCCAATAAAAAAAATATACTATTTGAACATCCCACTTTTTAATGAGATGCATAACTCCCATCGAATATTAATATCTGAAAAGCACCAGAGCGATCACACGAATAAGCCTGTTTTGGAGATCGACCCTTGTTCAGCTCTCTTATGTCTGTTCCCGCGGCTTTCTTAAGGCGCCTCTCTTCTATTAGAGCCAGAGTACTATCCGTCATCCAATGTTGACGTTTGCGCGTTTCCGATCTTGGATTAGACTCTGCCACCGCACTATGAATGAGATGTTTAGCCTTATTCCATAGCATGTCTGGTGTGGCTTCATTGTGGTTCACTTTATTCCATTCTTTCCAATTCTGCTCAATGGCTGTATTGAACTTCTCGTTATCTACAACTTCAATCCGTCTTATTTTCTTGGAGGATCGGGCAGCTTTGAGTTTCAACCGCATCTTTGCGATGACGAGTTCATGGTCGGATCCACAATCTGCCCCCGGAAGTGTGTGGGCATTGAGGACGGAGGTGCGCCAGCGTGATCTAATCAGTATGTAGTCGATCTGGTTTTTAGTTTTGCCTCCAGGTGACATCCAGGTAAACAGCCTACGGGGATGGTGCTGGAATAGACTTCGCCACCACCATGTTGTTTTCGTCTGCAAACTGCATAAATCTTTCACCTCTTTCATTTCGTACCACAAGTCCGAAGTTCCCTACACATTTGCTATACTGAGCAGCGTTTGCGCCAATTTTCGAATTAAAATCACCCATTATTAAAGGTATCTCTCTGTTGGGGATTTTTTCGACTGTTGCCTGTAATTCTTTGTAAAAACTCTCAAGAATGGAGGGTAGAGCTTCACTGGTGGGGGCATATACCTGTATTAAGTTTAGGTTTACAGGTGATGCTTTGAGTTTCATTGACATAATGCGGTCGCTGACTGCTTCGTACCCTATCACACTATTATTTCTATGCTTAGGAACAAGAATTGCTACTCCGTTTTGGCTGTTGTCATCGTTTCCTGAAAAGTAGATTGCATGGGCATCGGTAAAGAAATGCCCGTTGTTTCTCCAGTGAGTTTCGGCTAGACCACATATGCACAAACCACATCTGGTAACTTCCTTTTCTACGATATTGAATTTACCGGGTTTTAGCAAGCCACGAACATTCCACGTGCCTATCTTCTGGATTTTTCGCAATTTGAGGGAGCTTCCAGTAGCATTATTTCCATGTAGAGTCTGGTCTCTTACTCCATCATGGCCGGTAGTCCATTTCCCACCGCTCGCCCCGGACGCGGCGCGGCGCCGCTCGCTAGGCGGTTCGCATGGCAATCGTGATCCTTTTGTGTCTACTTTCATAACGATTTTCTCGGGAGGTTAGTTGCAGTGGTTTCCCGTTGCCTTCTGCACCAGATATTTTAGGGGTTATTTATACCCCAAGGCTCCTGTAGCCTCTGCTGACCTCTGGTCAGGGATGTGGTTATACCGCCACTGCTCGGTCGCCATTGCCTCGTCTGTTATCTAGCAGGGGGACCGCGGTATAGGAATACCGCCGCAGATGATGTGTTATCCGCGCGTGATGATGTGTTAATGAATGAATGTAACAAGAGATGCTAGTGTAAAATGTGCTGCAAATTGATTAGTTAATAGGTAAATAAGTTTCCATGAGTGGTTCTAAAATTACTACGTAACAAGCTTGAAGTGTTAATCACCCGATGCACTATGCTTCTCCACGTATTCCTGCTCGGACGATGCGAACAGTGTGGTGTCATCTGCATATCGCAGGTTGCTGATCTTTCTGTAGATACTATTATTTATCTGTGATGGAAATTAGTTATTTTTCTCTCTTACAAAATGTCGATTACTTAAAAAAAAACGGCAATATAAGAATAAACATTGTAGCATTCGCAAATTTTTCACGCTCGCTTCGCTTACGGATTGTATTTTTACGACATGGAATTTACCAACGGCGGTGCGAACCTATTTAAAAGAATATTCGTTAAATACTTGCTTCTCACCAAAGAGCTTCTCACCTTAGCTCATAGGAACAAGAACTCGCATTAAAAATGTTTTACCAGTTTCTCAAAACTTAACGAAAATAAATATTAATTACGCGTCATCTCTGTCAAAAGGGCTTGATCGTTTATCCCTGGCAAATGTGGAAGGTATAAATGTATAAAAGTTCAATAGCATTGCACGGCTTTCATAGAGGTACATTCTGCATGCCAATGCAGCAGGCAGTTGAATTCACCAATGCCAACGCTGTTGTCGTGCTTTCTTGTGTAAAAATGCATAATAGCTTTATACGTTTGCGTGCTCGCAGTTTTTATGATTTGGATATGGGACAACTCACTGGAGTCCATGACATGTTTATAAAACTCTGCCCAAGACCAAATAAATGAACACATCCTGGCAGCAAATAATTTACTAGATCTTGGTTACCATGATACTGGTTTTAAATCACTACCAAACATGAAGGTAAATTCAATACCGGACCCTTCACTGCAGAGAGATTTTGGCCAGGAGTTGTCCTCCCCAGTGTTAAATTTGAACAGCCCGATAAAATCTTATAATAGATCCAACGATCATGGTAATGTTATTGTTTTTTCAGATAGGTTAGGAGTTGGTTGCGGTCCCTTATTAAATAAAAAATTTAAATGTAATATTGTTAACCATTGTATGCCGGACGCATCAATTGATGAAATAGTTAATTGCATACAAAGTAGTAAATTAAATTCTGACTCAATACTAGTAATAATGTTAGGAGATAGTCATAAACTTACAAAGACAAAAATTATTCAAAATTATTCTATTTTGTCCACCATTTTGTAAAAATCACACGACACAAGAAAATACAAGTATACATTTGTTGAATAATTTACTTTATAATATGACTCAACGTCATGACAAATTTGTGTTTTTTGACACAAATAAATTTATTAATAATAATTTTAAATTTATTCTTTACACCTGCCTTATAAATTTAAGAAACAAATAGCTACCCTGTGAGCATATAATATTAAATGTTTTGTTAATAAAACAAAAATATTGGATAATAAACGTATTTGTATTATTAGTACTTGTACTAATTGTAATATACCTCTGACTACCTCTGAGAATTTAAACTGAGAGGGAAGACAAAAGCCAGGCCTAATAAAAACTTTAATATTGTTCATCAAAACATGCAAGGCCGGCAAAGAGTTAGGGTTAGGGTTATTTCTACAGGATTTTTATGTTAATGTTATTTGCATAACAGAACACTGGTTCAATAAACATGTTAAACATTGATAATTATAAAGTTGGTAGTTCGTTTACAAGGGAGTCTACTACTAGAGGAGGATCGCTTGTACTTTTGAACAAAGAATTAAAATGTAAAAAACGCAAAGACATTGTGTCACTCTCATCTGAACGAAATATTGAACTAGCGTGTGTTGAGCTAGAGCAGTTTATTATAATAAGTGTATATAGCCCCCCCATCTTCAAATTACCATATCTTTGAATCCATTATGGATGAGGCCTTAGGGAAGGTCTGTAAATCTAACAAGGAAGTAGTTTTATGTGGAGATTTAAACGTCAATATATTAGTGAAAAATCAATATTCAGTCCGATTTATAAATCTTTTTAGGTCACATAATTTGATAAATATTTTTAATGAACCCACAAGGGTAACTTCCACATCAGCAACTTACTTGGACAACATTTTTTGTAATGGCAATGTAATAAATAAATCTATTATAAATTTATAACTTTTTAAATTGTCTTGTTGCATTTTTAAACATAATCATTACCACCACGGCTCGTGTAATCGAGCCGAAACGTCGGGACAAAAAACAAATCGTTTTAGGTATGTTGTTTCATGAAATCCCGTTAGAGTGTAATGACTATTATAAATTGTCTAAGTTCGAACCATAGTGGACAAAAGGCATCATTTGTGCACCATCAAGTCTCAAACATAGTACAGGCTGTTTATAGGCCAGTTACTGTAAGTAGGATAGAGAGATTTAAGGAGAATATTAATAATGGTGTAGATTTACTAAGGCCTAATAATGGACATAGTGTTGATAAATTATATCAGATTTTTACTCAAAAGCAATTAAAAACAAATAAGCTGAACTGTAAGTTTAATGACTGGGCAACACCTGGTATTTACAAAAGTAAAAATACTTTATATGAAGCAAGAAACATGTAAGCAAAAGTCAAGGGATCACACTTACTCTCTCAAAATAAGGGATAAGCAAATCAGCTCAGACATAGGAGTTGCAAATATTTTGAGACATTCTTCTCAAACATAGCTACTTCTACAACTAAAGATCTTGCTTCATTTGCTGAACTAGCTGAATCTCTTCTAAAATTCGTGTTGTCGAATGCAAGTCCCAATTAAATTTTAGATATATAAATCGCGATGGAATAATAAAAGCATTAAGAGAATTAAAACAATTAAAACTGAAAAGCACAGAAGACCTATGGGGAATCTCTGTTAATAATATTAGTACAATTATAAATACTATAGCCCCATATCTTACAATCATTTTTATCAAATGTATTGATGATAGAGAATTCCCAACTACAATGAAATTTAGTAAAATAATTCCGTTATTTAAATCTGGTGAGAAAAGTGACCCCTCCAATTTTCTACCAATATCTATCTTACCAGTTCTTAGTAAAATATTTGAAAAAAATATGTTCAATCAACTATTATCTCATTTTTTTTGAATAAATTACTACATAATCAACAATATGGTTTCACGAAAGAAGCACAACCGATGCTGGAGTTGCACTCTTGAAACATATATTTGATGCTTGGGAGAGTAAGCAAGATGCTTTAGGTGTCTTTTGTGATCTTTCAAAAGCTTATGACTGTGTAGATCATCAAACTTTACTTAAAAAACTGAGACATTATGGTGTATCAAAGAAGTCTTTAGATTTGATAAATTCATATCTCACAGGTAGAACGCAAAAAGTATGTATAAATGGAGCTGAGTCTTCCGGATCACCTCTAACCCATAGTTAGTTAGTGTACCACTGGGATCGATATTAGGACTGCTGTTTTCTTATATAAGATTCAACGATTTTAGTTACATTCCTTTTAATGGGGGTATCTATACGTCATACCAAGGAGCCTGACAAAATTTAAGCGAAAAATTCAGGCTAGTTTCGGAGATATTCATCATTACAATCTTATTTCGTAACTACAAAATTCCACATCCTTTACAGCTGATTACTACTACAATGACACACTAAATACGCACACAAGCAAACTCAAAATTCAAGAATCAAGCGCGGTCAGCGATGGGGTGACATGCCGGGTCAGGAATACCAACATGAAAAAATTTACCCTGTTTTTAGGGTAAATTAAAGTTTTTGATTTGTTTTTTTTTCGATAAAGTAATAAGAAAAAATACGACTAGGTTTGTAATTAATGTTGTGATGCTAAGTCATTAAAACTTAACGAACGGTTTTTTACCCATGATTTTTATGTTCACACTATCACGTAGCCAACGCGGTTGCGAAAATAGGTACACAAAATTGAAGGGATCAGGATGCCGCAAACTGACCAAAGAGTGTAATCTGAACATGCGACTTGATTCACGTCAAAAAATGAAAAGATTCACTTCTTTGATAATCAAAGCTGTTATTACTTACGTATCATTTTAAATTATTGAAAAAAAAAACCGCGGAGACAACGACAAGCTACTATTTTATTGTTGTCGCAAGCTCAAGTAATGTTGCGTAATCAGCTTTAATAAAACCACTTAGGTAGACGATTAATTAGTTATTCATCACGGCCGCCAACTTGTCGTGTAATGAGTTATTAAATTTTATAAACAAAACTACTAACATTCGAGATTTATAAGGTGTCGTTTAATAATAACATTAAATTTAACAGCTAGTCTTAATAATAAACAAAAAAATACAATATCATTAAATCCAAATTTCTTGCCATTCAAATTCCACTTTATTTTTTCAATAAATTTTAGGGGTAAAAGTATGACAAGAACAAGTCGCAGAGTATCCGACTGGCCGCTCGCGCCGAAAGGCCGCCGGTGCCGCCGGGGCACGTGTCGGGCAAGGTCAAAGCATGAGCGAGCTAGAGATGTGCCACAGCCCACATTAGATCCGATCTTAGGGCTAAAAATTTTCGACTCACGGTGGAGGTCGGACTGCACTTTATTAATAAAGATTTTATTCTTGCACTATCTGAAAGTTAGTACTGTTAAGTAATAAACTTTTTTAGGTACATTTAGTAACAAATATCAACGAATGCGATTTATTGTTATTATTTTAGTCTTAATGACGACAACAATGTTTTATGCGTCTTCGTGCTAAAAAATTATACATTTTATAAGTGTTTTGATTTCTCTAGAAATCCCTTACTTTTGCCGCTAACAATAAAACTTAAGTGGTTTAGAATTAAAAAAAACCTTTACGTCTGTAAGTTAAGAATAAAATGTCTGATACAGTTCAATATGGCCTAATTTGTTAAAACAATAGTTAAAACGTCCTTAATTGTTATCACTTATCAGTGCGTGTGTATCTTTAACACACACATTTATTTTTATTGGTTTGGACGAAATGAGTTCGATAAAACATTGATGCAACTCGGACTCATAGCCCGATGGAGTGTAAGAGAGATAGATGCGTCACAAGCTGAAAGTTTAGGCCGATAGTGCCTCTCTATCGCTTGTTCCGCGCTCTCGCTCGTACGCGAAACGTGAAACTTTCGTGCGTGCAGTCGTGGTGCAGTCGGTCATCGATTTATAAGACGTTATCACGTCAAAAACTTGTGTCGCACTCTCGATTTAGTTTAAAACGGGGTGTCAATTCCCAATTCACGATCCGCTATCAATCAGGCATGTTTTCGTATCTTACAAATAATCCAATCATAAGCGCATCTCTAGCTGGCGTTTTTTCGGCTTTAAACAAAGCGCGCGCGCTGCAGTTTTTGTGTGTGGTGAAATAAATCAGTCAGTCACTCAGTCAGAGACTCAGAGTCAGTCTCTTACTTGCTTCCTTGCGTGTGTGACGTGTCAGTCAGGTGCAACACGATGTTCTATCGGTATACGATTTCGACGATCTGCATAACAAATGGTTATTTACTACCCTATTGCCAATTACCAACTTGTTGATGAACTAATTGGCGCAATATTTTTGGAGCGTCTCAATGGACACAGCTACCTCGAGTGTCTTCAAGGAACCTTGGAGGAACTGCTATCTAACACATCCCTCTTGATCTCCGCCGTGGATTGCAGTACTTCTAGCAAGATGGAGCCCCGGCGCACTACGACCGCGTTGCACGTACGTGCGTGCCTGCTTGCCTGCCTACATCGCATCGGCATCGCGCGAAGGATTGGTTGTGCTGGGCCGGTTCTCTGGTCGGCACGTTCCCTGGTCCCTATGCCTCTCGACTTCCATGAGAAGTGAAGGACTTAGTGTGTGATGAAAGTGATCTTAACATTCAAAGTGCGTCACATCACAATAACGAAAGCGAAAAGTGGCAGTGACACGTGGCGTTATTGCGCGTAAAAAAGCACGTCAGTAAGTGACCTTTGGTCTGTTATGTAGGCGTCAGTGAAGGATATTTTCATATTTTTTTTATAAATTGGTGATTTGTAAATGCCTTTAAAGAAACTGACTCTTAATTAAGCAAGGTAAGGTGGATTGGAACCAAGCGGCACCTACTTACTCGATTGATTTGTAATTTATTTAGTTGTTTGTCAAAAAACTTATTTATTAGATAGGTACCTAGGTAGTTACACTTACAACAACGCTTAACTTGCAAGACCGTAGCCTGTGAAAATGTGATAGGGTGTCATAATAAAATAAATGTTATTAAAACCGTATTTTATTTTTTATTTCTATCCGCCTACTGCCTCTGCTAAGGAAAGATAAAACTTTAAAATTACTAATTCAGTACAACAATTAAAATCAAGTAAATACCTTATCTACTTAAAATAAGGATGCAATCTAAGTCATAAAACATTGAAATTATCTTTTCTTAAGCTTCGAAGTTCGAAAAACAAAAAAACAATGTTGGCTATTAATTTAATTGGCATTGGTTTTAATGTTTGATAACAATCATTATTATGATAAGAAGCGCATTCTACACACACATGTAGGTTCATGTGTGCATGAAGAGGAGCAGATTACAATTGGTCTGTGATTGGTCGACGAGACAGCCCGGCCGTGCTGCTAAACCAATCGCAGATCAGCTGACTTGACAGTTAGTATACACACAACTAACTTGCTAGTGGGCGCTGTGTACGTACACTACGTACGTACACAATCTGTAAACTACAGCTTGCACATGTGTTGGAAAAGATACAGAGTGTTTCAGGTTTGACTGTGATTTTATTGATTTATTTTGTTAGAAAACATAACTTTTAAAAATGACTACGAAACAGTACCTTATTTTTTGGCATCGTATTTAGTATGATTTTTAGATACCACCCTATAAAGGAATGTAACTAATTTCGTTAGATCCTGTATATATAAATGACCTTCCTTTCTTTACAAAAGATCTATGTGAGATGGTATTGTTTGCAGATGATACATCAATAATTTTCAAAATCAAAAGGGGCCAAGAATCTTTTGACGATGTCAATAATGCCCTCTCGCAAGTATTGTTTTGGTTTACTACCAACAATCTTTTGCTCAATGCGAACAAAACTAAATGCATTAAATTTACAATGCCTAATATAAGACAGGTCTCAACGCATATTATTGTAAAAGATTAACAAATAGATACGACTAATTCCTCAACGTTCTTAGAAATAACTTTAGATTCCCGTTTGCGGTGGGGTCATACTAGAGGGGTAACACTCTGCGCATCATACTAGAGCAGGCATCAGAATGGCAAAGGGAGGGTTATCTAACCTTTGTCGATTTCGAAAAAGCCTTCGATACGTTGAAGTGGACAAGCATATGGTCCCGTCTATCTAATGTTGGTGTCCCGCCAAAGATCATCGACCTTCTGAAGGCCATCTACAAGAAATATTCTTGTAGAGTCACTCACGACGGCCTCATCTCCGAAGACATCGTGGTGCATGCGGGTGTCCGTCTCTCGTTCGTCTCTTTTTGGTTGTCCTCGACGGAATTATGCATCGCTCATACGAAACCAAGCGACGTGGGATAGAGTGGGGCATAACCGATGTCTTAGAGGACTTAGATTATTCCGATGTTATCTGCCTGCTGAGCCACACGCACCGCGACATGCAGTCCAATATCGACGACTTACATCGAGAGGCGGGCGTTACAGGGCTCAAAATCAACTGCCGCAAGTCCCAAGAGATGCGATCTGGAGTGGAGAATCGCACACTGTTACGGATTAGTGCAGAGGATGTGGTACGAGTCCACAATTTCACTTACCTCGGGAGCGTCGTGTGAGAAACTGGAGGCACAGAAGAGGACATCACTTCGCGCATTGCCAAGGCTCGAGCTGCCTTCGCGCAACTTCGGCCCGTACGGCGATCACGGAAACTGACACGAAGGATTAAGATCAAGATTTTCGGGTCCAACGTCAAATCCGTATTGCTATACGGGTGCGAAACGTGGAAGGTCACCAAGTCCATCTCGCACGAACTCCAGGTCGTCATCAACCGCTGTTTTCGCCAAATCCTCGGTGTGTACTGGCCTGAGAAAACGAACACCTGTTGGAACGCTGCCACGAAACCCCGATCGACCAGCAGATCAAGCGCCGCAAGTGGAATTGGATTGGCCACACTCTCCGGAGGGATCCCGATCATATTCCCAAACAGGCTCTGGATTGGAATCCCCTAGGAAAACGCAAACGTGGTCGTCCCAAGCACACTTGGCGTCGCATTGTAGCAGATGAGGCGAAAAAGATCGGCAAGACTTGGAGTGAAATCAAACGCGAAGCTCAAGACCGAACGCGATGGAGGACTACTGTGGACGCCCTCTGCCCCATCTAGGGGACCTAGGACATTCAGTCAAGTTGCAGTGGGGTGCTCATATTGAGGCTTCATCGGAAAGACTTGGTTCAGCTGCTTATGCCGTGAGAAAGATAAGACAAATGACTGATGTTGAAACGGCAAGATTAGTGTATTTTTGTTATTTTCACAGTTTATTGTCATACGGCATACTGTTATGGGGCTCAGCTGCAGATATTGAAACCATATTTGTCCTGCAAAAGAGAGCTGTTCAGGCTTTTTACAATCTTAGACCCCGAGATTCGCTAAGAGAACTATTAAAAGAAATTAACGTACTTACAGTCGCTTCACAGTATATTTTTGAAAATATTATGTATGTTCGCAAAAATCTGCACTTGTTTGCTAAGAGAAATGACATACATAAGTATAATACCAGGCATAAAGATAAACTTGCCGTTCCAATGTTTAGATTGCACAAGGTAGGAAGTTCTTTCATGGGCAATTGTATTCGTTTTTTTAGTAAATTACCACAATCCATTGTTGAAATGCCTGTATATGAATTCAAATTGCATGTTAAAAGGACTCTAATGAAAAAGGGCTATTACACCGTTAGTGATTATATAAATGATAAAAATGTGTGCATTTAAAACTGCTTAGCTCACAAAAAATCTTGTAAAATATTTATTTATTTTTAAAAGAGGCTGACAATATTGACCGAGTTTCTTGGGCTGCTTCTTCTCGGCACTAGCCCACAATAGTCCCGAAGCAGTGGTAGGGAAAAAAAATTGGGACATGTAAAAGTGCCTTTTATGGCCAATTTACATAAATAAATTATTTTGATTTTGATAGCTTTGTCCTCCACTGAAGCTGAGTACATTTCAATGTCAGGAGCAAGTAAGGAGGCAATCTATATAAAGAATTTATATTGTGAAATTGTAGGAGATTCTGAACCAATTGTGTTGTACAATGATAGCCAAAGTGCTCAAATTATTTTTTAATACTGTATTCGATCGTAGATCGAAACACATTGATATAAGGTACCATTTTGTAAGAGATGCTGTAGCCAATAATTATTATTAAAATAGCTTACTAAGAAACAGCTGAAATGCCTGCTGATATGTTAACCAAGACTTTAGGATCTGTAAAGCATTATTATTTTATGAAGAAGCTAGGTATATTACCTGTTTCATAGTTTTTAATTGTACGTTTTAGATGAATAATAGGTGTTCGGGCAATTCATATGTTTTTATAAGTGGGTAGTTGTGATATCGGCGACCTGCGATCTGCCTGCAAAGAAGAGGGTAGTTTTCGGCGCCTCTGCACCGTCCGTCACGACTGTGCGTCTGTCTGTTCCAATCGGGCTCCCATTCGGCGCGGACGCATCGGTGTCGTCTATTACGACGTTAATTTCTGGAGTGTATTCGGGATACTTATGGATTGTTCTTCACGGATTGTATTATTGTGGTGTACTTAGTGAATGTTCGGTTACCATTGAAGATACAGAGTTTCCTCCTAAGACGTGGAACGACCACGCCCTAGGCACGTGGTGGCGGTTCTTCTACACATGGTCACATGGTGGGCTGGCTACGGATCTGTTCAAGGTGAGCGGCTCCCCTTATTATTATATGTGAATTGCCTGACCCAATTTGCCTGCCCTAACACAAAGCGCCAAGTCTTTAACAAAATTGAAGGCTCCAATCGCCTTAACAATAGGCTATAACTTGTTTATTCTTTATGATATTCTCAAGTTATTTTCTTGATTTTGTTAAAAGGTGATGTTAGTTGGTAACAAAATTAATGTCATAACTTGTAGCGCCACGTTAGTATGTGTCAAACTACTCATCGTGTTTTATTAAGTTACTCTGTTACTAACAACTATGGATCTAAGATGTCCGACATAAATGATTATTATTATTATTCACTCCATAGGCCGAAAACCTCTCGCCTCTTGGGCAGTAATGACCGGCAGATGCACATTTGGCCGGGTTCAGGGCAAAAAAGAGAGAAATCGGCGGACGATGCGTGCGGTATCAAGCACCACCGCTTTGTGCATCTTTGCTGGAAGCGAGCCGCTGATGAATCCCAGCCTTTTCAGGTGTGAACCTAATGTGGCTGGGATTAACCCGTTTGCCGATATAACAATTGGTATGATTTCAGTGGACGCCACTTCCCACATTTCGGTAACCTCGTGTACTAGGTCCAAGTACTTGCGTTGTTTTTCGGTCTCGGCCTTCACAAGGTTCTCGTCATGAGGGATAGTGACGTCCACCAAAAACACCTTCGATTGCGCCCGGTCCATCAGCACTATATCAGGCTTATTCGCAAGAATAGCCCTGTCAGTGATGATGGGCCGGTCCCAGTAGAGCCGGATACTGTCACTTTCGAGTACTGGCTCCGGCGAGTACTTATAATAGGGTAGTCTCTGGCTCACGAGACTGTACTTCAGGGCGAGCTCTTGGTGGAGAATTTTGGCTGCTTGGTTATGCCTGTGCAGATACTCAGTGTTAGCAAGAGCCGAACAACCCGAAACTACATGACGGAGTGATTCTCCAGGATGGCGATAGGCCCGACAAATGTCCACTGTGCCATCCTTTATGATGTACTTTCGGTAATTGTTCGTCCTGATAACCTGGTCTTGTATCGCACAAGCAAATCCCTCGGTTTCCCCAAAGAGGTCTCCAAAGCGCAGCCAATGCACGGAAGCTTTTCGGTCCACGTGGAGCTCGTGTAAAGCCTTGAAAAACCGTCTGTGCAGCTCTTTCCCTTTCCATACGGTCTCGCGATCAGAGACACTTAGTATCGCCGGCGGCTGCCATGACTCGTTGGCCAGATCAAGAGGGGTGAGTCCTTTATCACATTCTATGACATCACAATGCATCGTTGTGTCGGTCTTTGCTAGGAAATACGCTCTGAGGCTAGATACCTCGCGGTCCTGCATGGTTTTAGCACTTAACAGGCCTCGATCACCACATTTCCTCGGGATATACAGCCTCATGACCGACGATCTGGGGTGATGCATTCTATGTAGTGTCATAGTTGTGCGGACTTTCCGATCCAGAGCGTTTAGTTCGGTCTGAGTCCATCTGAGAATGCCAAAGGTGTATAAGAGAATAGGCATAACCCATCCGTTATAGGCTTTGACCTTGTTGACCCCCAACAAAGAACTATTAAGCACCTTTGTAAGGCGGTCGAAGAAGGCTTCACCAACAGACTGTTTTACGTCCGATTCCCTCAAACCTATACTCTGTGACATACCCAGATACCGGTACGTATCAGTTTCGGAAAGTGTTTGCAGTTGGACGACACCAAGGTTAACCTCCTGCGACCTAGTAATCTTTCCCCTCGTCACATGGATAACCGCACACTTATCAACCCCGAACTCCATTCTGATGGAGCCACTAAAATCAACAACGATGTTTAGTAGTTCCCTCAGCTTCGGAGCTGTTGGGGCTAACAGCTTCAGGTCATTCATGTAAAAAAGGTGCGACGCCCGATCTCTCCCTCTCCGAAACTGAAATCCCGTCTCCGAATTCTCCAGCAATCTGCTTAGAGGGTTCAGGGCAAGGCAGAACCAAAGTGGACTCAGACAATCGCCCTGGTATATACCCCTCCTAATGCTTATTCGGTCTTCAGCATCCGCCATTCTCTCGCCCTGGAGACTAAGCAATGTACTCCATTGCTCCATACATTTCTCGAGGAAGTGTCGAACCGTATAGTCAATTTTACACAGTTCGAGGACCCTCTTTAGCCATGTATGGGGGACTGAGTCAAATGCTTTTTTGTAGTCAATCCAGGCAGCAGAGAAGTTCCGGCGATTGCGTTTGACCAGTTGGCCAGCGACAGCATCTATGAGGAGAAGCTCCTTTGAACCGCGACTACCAGCCCGACATCCGTTCTGAGCGTCAGACATAAGACGATTCGCGTCTATATGATCACGAATTTTGGCGCTCAGAACGGATGTTAGTGTCTTATAGATGGTAGGCAGACACGTTATCGGGCGGTATTTACTAGGGTCCGCGGTGTTTTGTGTTTTAGGAGCTAGGTGAGTGACCCCAGTAGTGAGAAAGTTCGGGAGAGCTCCTGTCGGGCCAAGGTAGCATGGCATACCGAGAATCCTTTTAGCCAGTAACTCTGCAGGCCATCCAGTCCCGGACCTTTCCAGTTCGGGGCTCGACGTACTGCAGTGGCTACGTCCTCATCAGTGATGAAGACAGGGTTCATCGGAGGAACTGATGCACACGCCTCCTCTATCGCGCCAATCCAGGGTCCTTCGCTGTGCTCCACTGGTATTGACCAAAGACCACGCCAAAGGCTTACAACTTCGGCCTTGTTCGGTTTTGCACCAGTGTTGCGAGGTTCAGAGCTCTCCAAGCGTTTGTAGAACTTTCTCTGGTCACTCCCGAAAAAGCGATTCTGCTCGTATCTCTGAACCCTTTCTGAGTACCTTCTGATACGCTTCGCCCACGCAGCGATCTTCTGCTTCAGCTCGTCGATGCGCTCCGTCAGTTTTCGTCAGTTTATTATTATTATTATAGCCTTTTGTCAATGTAGGAGACTAGTTGGTAAAAGTTGGGGTCTAAATCCAAAAATCACACTTTGGCTATACATATCAGTTATCAGACCTTCTATAACTTATGGATCAGTTGTATGGTGGCCCAGAACACAACTGACCACAGTGAAAACAAAACTCCAGAGTCTACAGCGACTAGCGAGCTTAGCAACTACTGGATGCATGAAAACCACCCCAGCAGCCGCGCTCGAGTTCCTCTTAAACTTGAGACCGCTAGATTTCATCATACAGGAGGAAGCACAGTCAGCCGCCTTGAGACTAAGAGCAAATGGAATATGAAAACAAAACATAAAAACAACACACTCAAAAGTTCTGCAGGAGGTCCTAAAGGAATTACCACTCCTTGAGGCGCCCATGGACAGAACTCCGTGTCAACACATCTTCGATCGAAGATACAATATCCAACTCACAGAAGAACCAAAAGATAACTCTGGCGTCAATGCAGTTAGGATATACACATACGGCTTAAAAACGGCACACGGTACCATGTGCCGGCGTCTTCTCGAATGATTTAAACATAAAGATATTAACCACACTAGACAAGTTAAACTCCACCTTTCAGGCAGAATGCATTGGTATAACCAAAGCGGCACAGGCGCTTGCAGCCAGAGACGTCCAAGATCTTAACATAAAAATTGTCTCGGATAGTGCATCCGTACTCCAAGCCCTACAAAACAATGTCGTAACCTCCGCACTCATACTAGAGTGTCACAATGCACTCCAATCCATTGCGAACACGAACAGAGTAGTTCTGCAATGGATCAAGGGACACAGCAACTCACTAAGATATGACACTGCAGATGAATTGGCCAAGAGAGGATTGAAGGTAGTAGTCCATGGACCGGAACCGCTACTGCCTATACCTCAGGCCCAAATTAAAACGTGGCTGCGTGAAAGAACCAGAGGAACACACCATACCGAATGGATGAACAGTGTAGGATGCAGGCAAACAAAAGATGCAATTCCGGTAGCATCAAAAAAGCTTGCCCGCAGCCTCATCAGACTAAAGCGGGACGAACTTCGGAAGGTTGTAGGTATTATAACCGGTCATTGTTCTCTAAACAGGCACCTATTCAACATAGGAGTAACAGACAGCCCCACATGCAGAGGATGCATGGAGGCAGAGGAAACGCCGCAGCACTTGCTCATAGAGTGCGAGAGTGTGGCAGAACAACGGGCACGGATTCTCCAATCACCAGGATCACTCTCGGAAGCCTTCAAGAGCCTGAAAGGTCTGCTGACCTTCTGGGATGACTTGGGCTGGTTGGAGTAGGGGAAGGACACAGCACGCACAATGGCCCAATCAAAAGGCTGAGTGCACATACCTCCCATTTACGTAAAGCGATCTAATAGTGTTTTATAAAGCTCAGAATACAAACATTAGGCATGTCAATACTCGCCATAGTGTTACAGTGTCCACACGTGTTAAACCTGTTAAAAAATAACGAAAGGAAATAAGAAGTTTCTTCAAGCTTTAGGGTTTAAAACATGTATATTCTAGGAATTAGCGATTATCCTAAATATGATAACTCAATTGAAAGTTATGAAATTCATACGTACAACCCTTACAATAATAATTTTAATGAAAATGATGAAATAAGAATACCAATTGCGAGTGCGATTTATATTGAAGGAGAAATTCAACCCTATGATAAAGATGGTAAAAATATCAAAAAACCTCTCAAACTCACTAATAACCCAGTTTTATTTCTATTCCAAAATATTCGATATGAAATGAACGGTATTGAAATAGATCGTATCAAAAATGCTGGCATAACAACTTGTATGAAATCGCATAATATCAATGAATGAAGGGGAGAGCAAGGTTGCAGCTACATGGGGATGGAGTTTAAATGGAGCTTTAAGAAGTAATGATAATTTCAGTGCAGTTATGGGGTATAACGTATAAGGATTCGCGGAAGATTATGAAAAAAATGTGATTAACTGTAAGCATGAACTTATTTTAAACAAAGGTCACAGCATATTGAATAGTGTCATTTTACCAGATGATGACAATTATATTAAAATAAATATTCAAAAAGTACAGTGGCGAGTTCCACACATCAAAGTTTCAGATTATGAGAGACTGTCATTGCTTTAACTTCTTGAAAAAGATAAGCCTATCCAAATTGCATTTAGAAACTGGAATTTATATGAATACCCTGTATTGCCAAAAACAGTAAGGCATTCATGGTCAGTAAAAACTGCTTCACAAATAGAAAAACCTCGTAACGTAATTTTAGGTCTACAATCAAAAAGAAAGAATAATAGGACATTGGATTGTTCAGAGTTTGATCATTGTAAGATAACAAACGTTGCGTTATTTTTGAATTCACAATATAATCCCTACGAATCTATGAATCTGAAGTTTGATAAAAATAAATAAAGTATATATTGTGTCAAAAAAGTTTCGGGAATTGATAATTTTTTTATGGTTCCAAATTCAAAATTATATTTTTTTTGTTGTTGTTAGATTAGCACAACTGTTTTCCATTTTGGCGCGGAGTTTGAGTTACATCTGATAATAAGATTAAATACAGTATTGTTTTTAGTTATACCATATCTAGTGTGTATTGCGAATTTCATAATGGACAAAAACATCGAACAAAGAGTTTGTCTTAAATTTTGCATCGCCAATGGGATTTCGTGTTCAGAGTCTCTGAAAATGTTACAGAAGGCTTACGGTGAATCGTCTTTATCAAAAACACGTGTTTATGAGTAGTACAAAGCGTTCAAAAGTAGTCGAGATGTGATGGAAGGTTTGTCTCGCTCTGGTAGGCCATCAACGTCTGCTACTGAAGATAACATCGCAAAAGTGAAGGAAATAGTGACTGAAAATCCTTATTCAAGTTTGAGAGAGCTAGCCGTCGAACTTTCTGTTTCACACGAGTCGATTCGTACCATTTTAAATAATCAATTGGGTATGAAACATGTTGCCGCTTGGTTAGTCCCAAAAGACCTGAATTTTCTCCAAAAACTCAATCGCAAAAGAGTCGGTGAGGACATGCTAGAACGAGTCAATTCCGAACCAACATTCATGAAACGCATTGTTACTGGTGACGAGACGAGGTTTTACGAGTTTGACATGCAAACTAGTCAACAAGCTTCGGAGTGGCGCCTTCCAACTGAACCGAAACCGAAGATACCACGCCAAACTCGATCGAAAGTCAAAGTCATGTTGACTGTTTTCTTTGACTGTCACGGTGTTGTGCACTCAGAATTCTTGCCAGAAGATCAAACGATAAAAAAAGAATTATTATTTAAGCGTTATGCTGCGTTAAAGATTTTTGACGACAATTTTTGACGACCTCCGTAGCTGGGAGGCGAGCACGCTGGACTTAAAATAGCGCCGCCATCTCTGAGGTTCCGGGTTCGATCCCCGGTCGGATCAATGTAGATAACGAACTTTTCTATATTAGCTCGGGTCTAGGTGTTGTGGTACCGTCGTTGTTTCTGATTTGTGACAAGTGCTTTAGCAACTAATCTTAGGATCAGAGCCAATGTATGTGATGTTGTCCAATATTTATTTATTTATTTATTAAAAAAAAAAAATAGACGAAAAAGGCCAGATTTGTAGAATAAAAATTCTTGCATTTTGCACCACGATAATGCGCCTGGGATGTAGTGGGGCGTTTGTTTCCTTACTGGGTGGTGCACCGATAGGTACAGGCGGCCTGCAACTCTCGCCAGTGGCTCCAAGTAGCTGCAGTGCTTGCAGCGGCCACATCCCGGTAAACCGCGTTGGTTCGCGGGCTAAACCTGGTCGAGGGGGACTTTTTCTACTTCGGCAGAATGGTCTAATGCGGACGCCTCCCGCATAAAAAAGCACGAAGTCTGTCTCGGCGCAGAAGGCAACCCACGCTGATTAGCAACGGACCTTGGCGGATGCGGCGAGACAGCAAGGCATTGTGAAAGGTCGAGGGCGACGATAGAGGTCCAAAGCAATCGTCGGCCAGACACTGCATCCGTCCCTTTTCCAGTCGTAGCGGTTCTCCGTTCCACTGGATCAAGAAGGGTAAGGACGAGAGAGTGCGTCTGTGTTTGCGCGTACACTTATGCACTAAAATATATCCTGCGCACTAGACCGCTTCCGAAAAAATGGACTCCGCAGACGTCAAGTCCTGTGGCGATGGGCAGAGGTTGAGAGGTCCGGTTTGATGCAAGCCGGGCTTTGTCTGATGCCTGCACGCAGGCGGCTCCGGGGGTGTGAGTACACGCCGTGGTCGTTTTTGCACTGCAACGGGGTGACAGTGTAAGTTCGGCAGCACCCAGGGTGACAAAGCAGCCCTTTTCAGGGAGGCACTGCTTTCCCCGCTCAGCCGGGGGAGGGGCTAGAAAAGGTGCCCTAAAGAAATGCTCATCCCACTCGCACAGGATGGTAGTAACCGCGGCTGCCTCCGCATCTATTAATTCGTGGTCGACGTCGCAAAGAAAAAACGAATAATGTTAAAACATCTACTATGACATTCGGCGCATGGAACGTGAGAACACTTCTTGACCGCGACTCTAATGCTTGTACTGAGCGAAAAACTGCCATTGTTTCCAGGGAACTTTGTCACTATGATGTAGATGTAGCTGCACTAAGCGAAACACATCTTGCTGACGAAGGTGAACTGGTAGAGCACGGAGGTGGATATACTTTTTTCTGGAAAGGTACCGCTGCCTCAGAACCGAGACGTTCAGGTGTCGGGTTCGCGATCAAAAACCGACTTGTAAAGTGTCTGGACGAATATCCTGTCCACATATCTGATCGCGTGACCACCTTGCGCCTTCATCTGCATAATGACAACTGTCTTAATGTCATCAGTATATATGCACCAACGTTGGATAAATCTTATGACATAAAAGACCAGTTCTACGAGGAGTTGACTCAATGCCTTGATAGCATTCGTCCTAAAGAACAGATACTTCTACTGGGGGACTTCAATGCCAGAGTCGGTCGAGATCATGACGCTTGGCCGAGGGTCCTTGGTAAGCATGGGATTGGGAATATGAACAGTAATGGCCAACTGCTGCTCAGCCTATGTGCGCAATTAGAACTAGCAATTACAAACACAATGTTCAGACACCCCGCTAAGCACAAAACCACGTGGATGTACCCAAGGTCCAAACACTGGCATCTTATCGACTATGCGATTGTTCGGCAAAATCACGTTTCCCAAGTCCAAGATACGCGCGTCATGCGCGGTGCGCACTGTTGGACAGATCATAGACTCGTTATCATTAAGCTATGCCTTCGCTTATTTCCTCCTCGTAGGTCGAAACGTATAAAACCTGCGTCCCTGGTCGTGCAAAAGCTCAACAGCGAAGAGGTGAGAAATACATACGTTTCAGGCTTAGCAAGTGCCCTACCGCGTGTTCAAACAGGTGATATTGAAGCCGACTGGAAGACTCTGTCTACTCATGTCTTAGATACAGCTACGAATATCTTAGGTCAAAAAGTCCGGAGAAATGAAGACTGGTACGATGAGAATGACAAAGTATTGACAGAAGCTATATCGGATCACCGCAAATTACGCGAAAATGGTAGAAAGCGAACTGCCGGTAACGCTGCTGTTTGTTCACTTTGCTTGATGTGCTGACATCAAGCAAAGTGAACAAGCTTTACAAAAACTATCTCGGGAAACAAAAGACAACTGGTGGCAGAAGAAAGCTGAGTCCATACAGTTTCTTGCAGACACCAACCAGCTTGGTGAGTTTTATAGTGAGGTAAGAAATCTTCTGGGAAGTACTATCCGAGCAAAGGTGCCCCTTAAGTCACTTGATGGTGAGCATCTCATTAAAAGTAAGGATAGTGTGTTAAAAAGGTGGGCAGAACATTTCAACAATCTGCTCAATGTGGATCGATCAGCCGATCTACAACATATTAGCTTGATGCCTCAACTCCCAATTGCTGATGAGTTAGATGAGCCACTGAAGTTGGATGAAGTGGTCCTTGCCATAAAACTGCAGCAAAATAAGCGTGCGGTTGGTATTGACTTAATACCGGGGGAACTACTTAAGTACGGCGGGATGGGGTTGTACTCGTCCTTACATGAACTTTTTGTTCGCATGTGGGCTGAAGAACGGGTCCCAAATGACTTCAAAGTCTTACGCATCAGCTCCTTGTACAAGAACAAGGGTAACCGTTCGGACTGCAACTCCTACCGTGGTATTTCGCTTCTATCTGTGCCGGGGAAAGTCTTTGCCAGAATACTTTTAAACCACCTTAGGACACTATCAGAACAGCTATTGCCGGAGACCCAGTTTGGCTTCCGACCTGACTGGGGAACCTGTGAAGTTATCTTCTCAGTGCGTCAACTACAGGAAAAAAAGTAAATAACAAGGTCGTAAGTTGTACCTCTGCTTTGTTGACCTCGAAAAGGCCTTTGACAGTGTTCCCCGTGAAGCCCTGTGGCTTGTCCTTACGAAAATGGGTTGCACAGAGAAATTTGTAAAGCTTCTCAGACTGTTGCATGACGACATGGAGTGCTGTGTGATAGTGGAAGGGGAGCAGTCAAGTTATTTTCCCATCACCTGTGGAGTGAAACAAGGCTGTGTACTCGCACCCACACTCTTTGCTTTATACTTTTCTGTTGTGGTCAGGGAGGTTTTACGGGATTCTCTTGAAGGTGTACGCATCCGCTTTCGAACAGACGGCAAACTGTTTAATCTCGCTAGATTTAAGGCAAGTACCAAAGTGTCGTACGCCACTATCAGCGAGATTATGTACGCTGACGATCTTTGCTTTCTGGCAGAATCCCCGGTTGGCCTGCAAAAGCTGATGTCTGATCTACACCAATCTTGTTGTAATTTTGGCCTTAAGATCAGTGTCAAAAAGACGGAAGTGCTATCCTTGGACATTAATGGTCATGAGACACTATCCGTAAAGATTGGTAATGACGTGCTGAAGCAGGTTGACAAATTCAGATACCTGGGGAGCACTATTACAGCTAAGTGCGACCTGGACTCAGAGATAAGCAGTCGGATTAGTGCTGCCGCGGCAGCATTCGGCAAACTCAACTCCAAGGTCTTCTGTTCACACGATCTGAAACTGTCCACGAAAGTGTTAGTGTACAAGGCTATTGTGCTGCCAAATCGCCTATATTCCGCTGAATCGTGGTGCCTGTACCGACACCATATTCGTACACTAGACCGATTCCACCTGAAATGTCTGAGGGGTATTATGAAGATAAGTTGGTCTGACCGTGTACGTAACACTGAAGTGCTGCGACGAGCCAATGTTGGTGGCATTGAAGCTTACCTGATGCGGCGACAACTTCGGTGGTGCGGACACGTGTCACGGATGGCGTAGGATCGAGTGGCGAAACGCGTCTTTTACTCAGAGCTCGAGGAGGGCAAGCGAAAGCATGGCGGTCAACTCCTTAGATATAAAGACGTTCCGAAAAGACATTTGAAAAGATGCGAGATAGAGCACTCGATATGGGAAGATCTGGCAGCACAGCGACCTGAATGGAGACATATTGTCAAAACAAAAATTGACAATTTCGAAAAGCGTCGCATACTGGAGTTAGACGCTAAACGTGACGAACTCAAAGCCCGACCACCAGCGGCCATAACTTATAATTATTTGAACGGTGTACTTTCATGCCCGCGCTGTGCGCGAGAATTCACCGCAAAAATCGGCTACGTAAGCCACATAAGGGCGCATGAACGCCGAAACTAATACCTATAGGAGTTGACAGCGGTCGCCATGACCGAAAACGGTCGGAGGAGGATTAATGCGCCTTCCCATAAGGTCATCATTGTGAACAATTTTTTGACCAAAAACTCAACAAATACCATAGAGCAGCCACCTTATTCACCAGATATGGCTCCAGCCGACTTCTTTCTTTTTTCTAAACTCAAATTACCACTTCGTGGCACCCGGTTTCATTCGGCAGAAGACATAAAGGAGAATTCGCGGCGAGAACTGAACTCGATTCCGGAAAAAGCATTTTGTGTATTATAAATCTTTTCCCGGTACTTTCTTGACAGAGTAGTATCATACGAAATGTATACTAAATTCCGTCATTCGTATTACAACATTCCACCAGACCCATTACTTGATCTAAATAATTTTTAAAGCAAAGCTCCATTGTTTATTTTTGATTGCTCAAGACAAAGAAAATTTGAAAACTGGACCTGTAGATGTACGAATAGAAATTGAATGCTCGGACTCTTTACCGGATGATACAACAGCATACTGTTTAATTATTAACGACCGTCTGTTTGAATACAAGCCTTTGAGTAAAATCGTTCGAAAACTATCATAATAGTTTTAGTAGATGTACAGGGTTTTAAAACAGATGATAATGCATTTATTCTTAAGGAAATAGCAATTTAAAAACAAGAAAAAAGTACATGTTCTTCTTATAAAAAACCCCGTTTCCTTATTACAACCTAACCAAAACAGAGAGAAAATAAGTTAGTTGGATTGAGAGAAACAGAGCGATTTACTGGAAAGAGGGTTACCTATTTGCCATACTCTCATCATAAAAAACTGATCATGGAACTGTTGTCAAACAAAACAATTTATACTTAAGGCGGGAGTTTCTAACTTTTAGTCATGTTCCGACGGATTTATTGACAAAACTAAGGAACTTTAAAAAAAAAATACAATTAAAATATGTGATCTTTTATCTAATGTCTCGGTGAAACCAAAACACGATAATAATGACTTGGCTCGATAGAAAAAAATCTTAAAGGTAGTTCGTTTAATGATTTTTGGATCGATTTTCTGGAAAGATTTTATATGATACAAGTATGTAAAAACTAAGCAGTTTACTAAAGATCAAAATTTGCTAGTGTCTTGGTGCAAAAAAAAAATTGTTATGTTATTATGTACCAAAGATTAAAAAACCTCGAAAACCATGCACAAAAGGCGTGCAAGCCGCCCTGCCAGTGTCCAGTAGGATGTAGGGCCGAGGTAGGACCTGTATTGTGTTGCGCTAGGACTCCCCCCGCCCCCCCCCCCCCCCCGCCCCCCCGCACACCTTCGCAATAGCTACGAAATGTAATTCTTGTAAATATTTAGATTTTTTGTGAAACTTTTTTGTGTGGAGCCAGGCATACCTCAACCTCAATTTTACTTTATTTGGTGTTACACCAATGAAAATACAAAATAAATACATGTACAAGTAGGTAATACTCTGTAAATTTGTTGTATGTTCTAAGGCACTTTGCATCTACATTTACTTTAGCTTCACAGGATCCTAGCCAGGCAATAACAGATTTGGCGAATTCCAATCTATCAAACATACTTTTTTCTGAGTCTGACACCTCTAGGGCTATCAAGCAACTTGACGTACAAAAGGGAGCAGGTCCAGATAAAATACCTCCTTTATTTATTAGACAGTGTGGTCTGTACCTATCGCTGCCACTGACTTTAATTTTTAACCGCTCACTCCGCGACGGAGTGTTCCCTGAAGAACGGAAGAAAGCAAAAATTGTACCTGTGTTTAAAAAAGGCGAAACCAGTAACATTAAACATTACCGCCCAATCTCTATATTGTCAACGTTTTCTAAACTATTCGAGTCCTTGATTAACCCGATAATCAGCAGCCATGTAGAAAATTTATTGACCGAGTATCAGCACGGTTTTCGTAGGGGCCGTTCAACACAAACTAACCTAGCTTCATTTATATCAGAAATTGCTAAAAGGGTGGACGGTGGTACCCAAATAGATGCTATTTATACCGATTTTTCTAGCGCAATTGATAGAGTTAACCACTAACTAATTATTAACTAAACTAAAACTGAAGGGCATTCACGGCAACTTGCTCCAATGTTTCAGATCATACATCAAAATGAGACCTCAAAGAGTGGCTGTCGACGGGTTCGAGTCAAAGGTATATCATGCATCATCAGGAGTTCCTCTGGGCTCCCACCTGGGACCTATACTCTTTCTCGTATTTATCGACGACATAGCCTATGATATAAAACATTGCAGGTTTGAATTGTTTGCGGATGATATGAAGATACACAAATCGTTGGGCATTGTTGGAGGCAGACATGTCGCTTGTTGTCCGTAATTACCGTACTTTACCTGCACACTATTCTTAACCGTCAGCGTACGCATCACAAATCATAATCGGGTGTGAACTTGAGTGAATTTTTCCATTAAAAACATTAATCGTGTGGTTTCGAGTTCGCATTCGGGTGGACTCGCGAGTGTTCGTCATCAGTGCGTGTGCGACCTGCTGCAGCAACTTACACCAACACCGTGCGTAAACAAAGGACAGCTGTTACTACGTCACGATACGATAGTTACGACGAAGTGCGAGGTCTAGGTTATTGATGGTCGTCCCGTTGGCTGCGGTGAGCTTGTATCCCGTTGTTGTTCGCCGCTCGTGAAGCTGTGACCGGGGAAAAACGCAGAGGTCGCTGCCGGTGTCGACCAAAATCTGGGTTTTCGTGGTGCGGTCTGTTAAGAAGACGCGACCTGGTGAGTTAGGGCAATCTTTTGTCGCCATTACTGACTGCCCGCGTCGTTTCCCGCCTTATAATCACAGGGCTTTTGGCACTTGCGCGCTTTTGATCCGTACTTCTAATGGTACCAGCATACTGGGTGCCGATTGTAGTTGGAAGACGATTGGGATCCGCTTCTTGAAGGTGGTTGGCGCTGCTGTAGTCTCGACCAGTTCTGGGGGCGCGACGCTCTTGTGTACGTGTCGAGTTTGGTTTCCAGACGTTCTACCATCATCCGTAGCTCGGCGATCTCGCTGTTCGAGGTTTTGCTTCTCGAAGCTGCCGCGGGGGCGGAATTAGAAGCCACGTGTCATCCAGGGCCAGTGATTTCTTGGATGCGGTCCGCCAGATCTGCCAGTTGGTCCAACGAATGGGTCGGCTGCATCGTTAGCACTGTCTGAATATGTTTGGGCAGGCGATTTGTCCAAATTGTCCTTACGAACTCTTGTGTTACATCGGGTCCTGCTAAATCCAGTAAGTGACGCAGAAACTGTGATGCGGTGCGATCTCCGAGTTCCTCATAAGTCAAGAGTTGTTTAACCTTTTTCTCATGTGAGGCCGTCAGTCGCTTAATTAACTTCGACTTGATTTTATTGTAGCGGTTGTTATCTGGTGGGTTCACAATAATATCCTTGACCGTCTTGGCATGGTGGATATCAAGGTTGGTGATGACATTGTTAAATTTAATAAAGTCGTCGGTTATACCAAAATTATTAAATTGTCCTTCCAAAAGTGCAAACCATATCTTCGGATCGTCTGGACTGAATGTAGGAACCTCCAGGTTCAACTTCAAGTAGTCGACCGACTTTTTCTCGTATGAGTCAATGGGAACGCGAACTTTTTTTTTTCGTTCGGTGAAACCACGTACTCCCACCTGCGTATCGTCGGTATGTGCAGAATCGCTGTCGCTCATCGTGAAAAATTCGGGGTCACCAGTTTGGGGTACTTGTTGTAGTACGATGTGTGCTGGTAGGTATAGGTGCAGGTTACTTAGCTGTAGGTGCGAAGAAGCGAAGAATAAAGCAGATAGTTCCAAATGAAGGTGATTTACGAGTATTCCACACGCACCGAAGAATAGCGAAGGTACATACACAAAAGTCAATAGCACGAGTAGAAGGAGAAGAAACAGTTCACAGCAAAGAAAGTTTAGCATAGATATGAAAACGCGGGTGACGTGCGTTCAGTGTCGGACGGTGATTCTGACTGGCGAGGCGCGGCGGTTGCGCCCGCGCCGTTAACGAGTTACCTATATCTGTCTATACGTACGTCGCCTGTTTACACGTTTTCTTACCACCTAGGAACGGGCAGCCAGCTGCTACACGGCAATGACGGAACGGTAAGTGTCATTATAATGTATGTAAGTAGAAGTATGCGTATTGTGTTTGTGTATGTATATATAATATTTATATGTATGTACGTGCTTGTATTATTATATTTTATGTAATTTATATTATGCATTTATGACGAATGTTTATTTAGAATAGTTTGTTACGGGATTGCTACCATGTACCTTATTTTTGAGTTCCCGATATTTCGGCACTGTTGCAAGCGCCATGATCACGGAGTAACTGAAGATCTTGCGGGTAAGTTGTTAAGGGCAAACATATCGGTCTACCCTCTTTCGCTGTCTTTTATTGCACGCATCGGTACCATTGTCTACAAACTCGCTATTTTCTCGCACCTGTTCTCGACACACAACACTAACAGTATCTGACCGCGAAACAGCAGTTCATTATCATTGGGCATGTGCGTCTGTGACGTACATCTTTTAGATTTTATTACCCGCGAGTTGCAGAAAATGTCATTATCTTTAAAGATGCCATAATGCAGGTTTATAACCTAACTTCAGTACACAAAATGCAAAAATAAACATTAATAGACGACATTAAAGAAAATAATACTCTCAGCAACTGATGCGATGACGATTAATCACTTTATGCTGTAATTTATTTAAAAATAATTTGTTTTTACAATAACACCAATTATTTAGCTCCAAATTTAGCAAAACATCCTTGACTTAGGCACATATACCTACTCGTGCCCATCACACAAACATTCGCCTCTTTCGGGATTCGAACCCGCAACTGCCCGACTTTGTCGTCCGAAATGCAAATAACTACACCAGTCGTTCGTAGAGTGGGTAATTGCTTCTATCAATTTTACAGTACAATAACAACACAATACAGTTTAATTTTAAAAAATGGTTTTTATTAAATTTGCATTACACTTTTTACAAACACCATTTTAAATAACACAACGCAGACAATGAACTTTGACCTCCCATCACACTTGTCATATCACAGTAGGTAGATTTTTGTTGCCTCCCATTCTGGTGGATGCAGAGGGCAGCCCTTAAAGTGTGTCTACTAACACGCACTAATGTTTCACTGTCACGGTCACCTCGTATTGTTTCGAAAGCACTAATAATACCTACGTGCATTTAACTGTACAGCACTGGTGATGGTTTGGCCATCTTGATCATACATAAGGTGGAAATCCAGCGTAGTCAGGTCAGGCGAGCGTGAAGGCCAGGTAATAGGCCCACCGCGTTTACTCCATCGACCCTGGAACTGTGCTGTCAGGTACTTGCGAACACGGCGGTCGTAAGGCGCGGGCGCGCCGTCTTGCTGGTAGTGCTAGTGCTGTCAATCCAGTGACAGAACTCCACGCGTGCGTGACACGTTAGTCCTGCGATCTCAGCTCCTCACTCCTGCACTCTCGTGAAGTGGTAGGGGTTCCTTTCTTCACTCTTTGGCGGTTTCCACACGTACCGAAGACGGCTGCAGCAGCATCCCTCGTTCTGGCTGTCGGGTGGTGACTCCGATAGGCTGTAGTTCGGCTCATTGTAGCACAAAACCATGGTTAAGTTGAGGTAGTCAGGTTTCGAATACTTGTATTGTAGGGCATGGTGACAATTTTTAACTAACGTCAAACTCAAGCGGTGGTCCAGCGCCGATTGACTTATTTTTGTAACTTAATAATAAAAAAGCGTGCGTAAGGGCAACGGTAAGTGTAGCGTTAGCAAAAAAAAGATAATATTCGGTGATGTTTTTTACTTAACATTTCGAATCTTGTATCAATGTACTAAACTTTATAATTAAGATTACTTCTGTTACCAATATTACCAAAACAAATCTGTACCTAGGCACAGAACGTGGCTGTAGTTAAGAGAGATTATCCGTTCTACAGAGATAACGTTCTACGAAAACCAACACCACGTTTTTGGTAATAACTAGTAGCTAGTAACGTTAAGCTTGAAAGGTACTAGCTGATTGTCTCCCTCTTTAGCTCCCATTCAGCATTATCTACAGCAAGGTACTTGTACCTACCTGAAAGTACGTAAGTACTCAACATTGGATTATTTTTCTACATTGGGTAGATTTATTTTGAAATTTGAATTGTAATGAAATGATAAAATGATAATGAAATGTAAATACACTAAAAACCAGCAGTGTAGTAGTCGCAGTGGATAAGGAGATCGCCCTAAGCGTGGAGGGTTTCGGGTTCAAATTCCGGTCAAGGCAAACCACAAAAATACTTTAAATTATTCAGCAAGTGTTTGGGGGACGAAAAATAGATTCGTAGTACAGGCAATACCGCAGTTTGGCCCTAATCAACGCCTGGTTGACTTTACTTTTAAATCTGAGATAATAAATGTATCAAAAATAATAAATAGAAAGCAGGTTAAAAAGAAGTTTATTTCAGATTAGAGCCTTTGCCTTTTGATTTAAATCATGCATGGTCAGTGTGAGTATTCCAAAACATAGCTAGCCTAGTCTGTTCTTCGGCGGCTGTTGGCAATAAATCATAGTAGCGCATGCACACAAACAAGCGAGCGTTTGTTGTTGTACTTTAGTAGTAGCTTCTTGTCCGCTAAGTAGTAATCAGCTGCTTAGAGGGTGTTGATAGTTGCGTTTGATATCAAAGTTTTGATCGTGTTTTTCTCTAAAACTATAGCTCGAATAAAAAAAAAATACTTACAATTTGTTTTTTGTCATAACGTAAACTTATTACCCTTAAAATATCTGACACTAATCCACGTACATCTTATATAATCCAAAATATTTAAAAATAATATATTATAAAGGTAGCGAGAGGGTACTTTGAAGTAAACACGCGATTTTTAGCGCTGTGTTTATTTAAAACATTAAAATAGAAATAACAACTTAAAAGTTTTAACCACAGGACATTAGTTTCACGTAGTGGAAAACCGGAAACAATCAATAAAACGTTTTTTCGGGTCTGAATTCGGGTTTGTGGATTACTTTTGACCAATCTGTCAAAATGTCTTCAAGTGATGGAAGGAGTTGCAACGGTTGCCAGCGAGTGATCGAGGACAGTCGGTTTATGACTTGTAGCTTGTGCAGCCGTTGCTACGACTTGGACTGCGCGGGTGTCTCCGATCAACGTTTTTATAATCCCAGCGAGCGGAGGGATGCGTGGAGGTGCGTCGCTTGCACTAGCAAGCAGCCCAAGACCGACAACACCGAGACACCGGCCCGGGCGGGTGGTGTCACTCTGCGTCGGCTCGCCACCAGGATGTTTCCCATGGACCAGGATGCGTCGGTCCTCGACCAGACCGACCGGGACATCGGGCAGCTCCCCGAGGAGAAGGGCGAGAACGTGGTGCACAGCGTCATGGTGCTCGCGAGCCGCCTCGGGGTGCCCCTCGAGGAGTGGGACGGGGTGTTCGCGGAGCGGCTAGGTGCGGCGGCGGGGGAAGAGGCCAGAGCTCCCAGGCTGACTGGATATAGACTACGACACACACCAAGACCGGACCACATAAGGGCAGGGCGGGGTGGGGGAGTGGGTTTTTACATTCGCAAAAGCCTTCATGTTAAGCTGTGTCCGCACCCTAATTCTAATTCACCAGTAGAACATGTGGATGTCAATACGTCTGCACGGTCAGAACTTTATTGTGGGTACAGCCTACAGACCACAAAGGCTGGATGTAGACGAGTTCCTCGACACCATAACTGAGACGGTGGCCACCTTCGCAGGGGCAGATGGGGTTATATTGGCTGGGAATTTTAATATAAATATCCTAAACAGTGGGTGTGGCAAATGCAGGTCTTTCGCACAATTCACTCAAAGCCTTAATTTAAAACAAATAATAACTGAACCAACCCACTTTACTGACCATAGTAGCACCTTGATTGATGTGATATGCACTGATGTCAGGGCTGTACAGGTGACAGTGAAACACTGTCCTGATCTGGGAAGGCATGCTATGTTGCTTACGAAATTAAAAATTAAAAAGGAAAGGTATACCCCACAGCAGATCTCGTGTAGGCCTCTAAAGAACATACTTTTGGATCAATTTCATAAAGACTTAGGAACCATTCAGTGGGATAATTTTAAAGAAATTAAAGGTGTCAACGGCCTAGTGGAAGCATTTACACTGTGTGTTAGGGGCCTTTTTGATCTGCATGCACCTATACAGACACAAAAATTCAAGCGGCCCCCACACCCCTAGATCACAGATACGATTAAGTCAATGATGCGGATTAGGGACAGGTATCATAAGCAGTATAAAATGCATGGTACTGCAAATCTTAAAGCAAGCTACAGGGAAATGCGACACGAAGTCATGGCAGCGATCGAGCGGGAAAAGTCGTGTTTCTTCAAGAAACATATTAATAGCAACATCAAAAACCCAAAATTGTTATGGAGGAAGCTTACAAGCACAGTATTGGAAAACCAAACAAAAAGGCCTCAGAATTGTCCCCATCTCTCAGTGATCCGGGACTGGTAATTGCACACTTTTTGGATGTGCCTGGCAGCGGCATGGTCTCAATATCACAAGTTACATACTATGAACACCATAGATACAATAGCGAGGCTACATTCTCTTTGCAAACGGTGAGCAGTGAACTGGTTCTAAGGACCACCAAAGGTCTGAAATCCAACGCTCATGGGAATGATGGTCTGTCTCTGGACATGTTATTGCTGACCTTACCCGATTCACTGAATGCCATTACCACAATAGTCAACAGCTCTATACTGGAGGGTGTATTCCCTGAGTATTGGAAGATAGCAGTTGTAAAATCACTGCCAAAATCTAGTGAGCCTGTGACAGTGCAGGACCTGCGTCCAATAAGCCTTCTCCCATGCCTCTCTAAGGTCTTGGAAAGAATAATTTGTGACCAACTGACCGAATACTTGGAGCAGCATCGTATACTTCCATACTTTCAGTCTGGCTTCCGTAAAGGCTACGGGACAGCAACTGCTCTGGCAGATGTAGTTGATGGTCTGCTGACTGCCCAGGACCAGGGAAAGGTTGCCCTTTTGCACCTTCTTGACTTTTCTCGCGCTTTCGACTCGATAAGCATACCCTTGTTGCTGTCCAAGCTTAGTTATTATGGCCTTGACGCTGGAGCTGTGAGGTGGTTCCACAGTTATCTGACTCACAGGACGCAACTTGTGGAGCTGCAACAAGCAAATGGCTCTAAGCTGCGGTCTAGCCCGAGGGGAGTCCCCCAGGGATCGATACTGGGACCTATACTTTACATCTTGTATAGTGCTGACATCACATCATGCATTACACACTGTTTTCACCACCTTAACGCGGATTACCTGCAGCTGTGTCTTCCCTTTGATCCCACTGACCATGCCAGCGCTGTTGCAGGGGTAAACAGTGACCTACAAAAAATATCTGACTGGTGTTTGTCGAATTGTCTAACACCTAATGCAAAAAAATCAAAACTAATGGTCTTTGGAAATTCTAAAAATATTGAAAAGATATATGATGTATCTATGGCTATTTTTATGAATGCGGACCAAATTAAGAGGGTGGATAAAGCAAGGAACTTGGGACTGGTTTTTGACAGCAGGCTCAGGTTCGAGGCCCACATAGCTGAATGTGCAAGGAATTGCTTTTATAGACTGAGGCTGCTTTATAGAATCAGGTCATATCTAAGTGAAGAGCTCCGAATTACCCTATGTGAGTCACTTATATTGTCAAAGCTCAATTACTGTAATACAGTGTACGGTCCATGTCTGCTGGGCCGATCAGCCGGACTGATCCAGAGAGTGCAGAATGCGTGTGCTAGGTATTGCTTTACAATCCCACCACGGTCACATGTTTCTCCTTTTCTTAATGCTAAGGGATTGCTTAAGATGGAATCGCATAGACGTCTGCATCTAGCTACCATGTTATTTGGAGTCATAGGACTGCAGAAACCGGGGTACCTACTTGATAAGATGATGTGGGCCCGGGGTCACGATGGTCATGGTAAACGGGCATGTACTCGCGTGTTCCTAACACCATGCCATCGCACAGTTGCGTTTCGGGGCTCTTTTCGCTTTGCCGCCTCGAAGTGCTGGAATGACCTGCCACCGCCAATGCGCGCTCTAAAAACAAAAAACATGTTTAAGAAAAAACTCAAAAAAAAACCTCATAACTTGACAGCAAGCAGAAGACAGTTATATTTATACTTAGAAGCGGAGTACGCGCGTCGCGTGGACAGGTGTGATGGGCGTCGCGTCCCAGCACATTGGGGACGGCTGAGCGAAAGCGTCATCTCTCAGTTCATCAATCTGGTGACCCTGTGGCCTGCAGATGGAAACGGAAAATGCATTGTAGTTATTGTTGCTAGCTATCACACATGAAACACTAGGTGCACTGTGTACAAAACAGCGTAGGTACAGTGCAGGTACTCGCGGTGACGGGCGGCGTTGTCCATTCACTGCTCATTATGCGTATCACGCGCACACACATTCGTGTTGTTGTAAATAAAGGAACTAATCAACTTTCCACTTCACGACTTGAAATGCGAAACATGTGCACACATGATTACTGACGCGGCTATTAACGTGGCTGGCACCATTTTGGGGCGTGGGCAAATAAATAAAAATAGCGACATGGCGGCCACTGATCACTCACAGATTGGTTGGAGTCACTGATCAAATAAACTACGGAGCTAGCCAGAGAGAATGCAATCACTGCTGGCCGGTCGATGCTTATAAAGGCATGCGCACACACACTATTTGTGCTGAGCTATCGGCTGAGCTAGTTGTGTTCTGCTGCTGGTCTCTGGTTGGCTCTGACTGAATAGTGTCTCCATGTCGTTGAATGTTGTTGTTGATTATTTTGTTGTTTAATTGGTTTGTTAATGATTTTATTTTCTTGTTTTTTTTTTGATGAATTAATTTGTTGAATTGATGAATGTTATTGTTATTATTTTAATGTATTTTGATTATTCTTGATTATGCTTGATTTTTTTTTATTATTATTTTTTTTTATTATTATTTTATTTTATTATTTCTTTTGTTCTGTTAATGTGTTTTGCCTCAGTGTTATAGGCCCCCGCAGAATATCAGTGTCGTGGCAGTCCTCAGTTGCCACGACTAATACTGAGTGGGGGTCCTTTTTGGCACACCTCGTTTTTTTTTCTCTCTGCATGTATGTCCATTTTTGTTTGTGCCAAATAAGTATTATTCTATTCTATATTTAAATCAAACTCAAGCAAACACACAACAGACAAAGGAGTCAAAAACAACATTTGCATTATGTTTTTAAAGCCACATCACATCAAAAGCCGGTAGTGTAGAGTAGATTCTCTAAATATGGACCACCTATCGTTTTCATTGAATAAAACAATTAAGTTGTTATCCAAATCAGTCCTTATTAAAATTAGAAATAGATAAACTATCAAGTTACAACAATCTGTAGATATCTTTTAAAAACTCAAAAAAAAATCTAACAAAGTTTAATTTTTTGTATAATATTACAAAGTTAGCTTTAAAAAAAGAGGTAGTTTGATATGGACTACTAGGGTTTTAATATGGACTACGGGTACCTAATATGGAATACAGGTATACAATAAGGACTTTTATAATTATTTTTAACAGCAAATTATCACAATTATTAGGAACTTCTTGATCTGTCTCATAAACAAAATACTTACCAAATAAACAAAAGAGATTAAATTAATCAGATTGACAAAATTCACACACAAATGCGACATCGTCAGCCCCAGCACATTCTTCATAGCCCCATCTCTTGCAAGAAACGCATTGGATCCATTGTTCCTCACGAGTGTCTTCTGAAAATAACCCGTCACAATAAAAACATTTAGCGTTTTCACTTTGGCTACGATCTGGACTTTAATCAGTTTCGTCGTTAACTGAAAAGTAATTGTCTTCATCTTCAGAGTTGGAAGCTGATCGATGTACTTAAGTTGTCGTTTTTCTTTTCTTTCGTTCTGTTTTCTTCTGTTTTTCTTTACTTTTCAGTTTTCTTTTAATTCCAGGTTTCTGCTTTCTTCCTTTTATGTTTTGCTTGTCTAATTCTTTGTTAAAACTCTTTCTTTTTTTTAATGACTCTATTTGTTCCTTTCTTTTTATTGATGTTTCTAAATCAGTTTTGTAAGGCGATGCAGTCAAAATCATTGGCTTGGTTGCCTTCCTTCCTTTGTTACTCGTTTTTTTTTGTAGGCGTGGTATATGACGCAATTGTATTGGAGAAATATAACCGGCTGATGTAGAAGGACCTGCTAACACTTTTTCAATCGCATCATTATATTTAGAAGGACTTGCGGTTAAAGTAACAGCTTCAGAATTCACTCCTAAGGGCTTGGCTTTTTGAGCATCTTCAGCTATTTCACAAGTTTTAACTTCAGCAACGGCCTAGCTGTATACTTTATCACTCCTGAGACGCAGTTTGCAATTGCAAAGCTGCCGCTAGCGCTAAACTGACTAAAGTTGGTGCTGCGATGGTAGTATTGGGTTGAAACATTTTGCTTGATCCCCCAACAGTAGAATTACTCAATTGGGTGTTCTCTTTGAGATGACATTGTTCATCGCTAACTTTAAATTCTTCACAAAAAGTTCGGTCTGAATTATGATCTTCGGCACAGCTAATAGCTGACTAAGTTGGTGGATTAATCATGCATGTCGCTCTGATCATCTGAATTTGCTGTAGCCAATTGAGCTGTGGAGTTAGGATGTAAATCCTGAACTTCAGCACAGTCAGTAGCTGACTGGGTTGGGGGATTAATCATGTCAATGTCATCGTCACTCAGATTGTCTAAGTTCGCTGTAGCCAATTGAACTGTCTGGTTAGGATTTATATCGACTGGCTCATCAACAATAAAATCGTGGTCTTGAAATACACTTCTATCCATAGGGCATATCCCAGTTACTCGAAAGCCATTGATGGCCAAATCAGCTCGCTGTGCTTTTACGTAAGCACGACCAAATAAATCAGCGATATCAGATATTGATGCCGCTTTGGCGTTGTTATTTCCCCATTGGCGGGTTGCTTCAGTAAAATATTTTTTAAAAGGACCTATGAATGTACGGTCGAGTGGTTGAATTTTCTGGCTTGAATGCGGAGGCAATGACAAAAATTGTACATGATTCGCTCGAGCTAAATCAATTAGTTCTATATTCCGCGTATGACTTGCATGACCATCTAAGTTTAACAGGACTGGAGATTCAGCAGTAGGTTTTACGAATTGCAGGAAGTGTTTAAACCATTTTGTGAAGAGATCAGTCTGAATCCAGCCTGATGGATGGCATACGTGGATTGCACTAGGTGGAGCACCTCTCATCAGAAGTTGGTTGTCCCGTTTACGGGGAAATATTATCATAGGCGGCACAAATGTTCCACCAGCATTCATACACATTACGCAAGTAACTGTAGAACCTCTTTCAGCCGAAGTTACAGCTGCTATTTGCCTTTTGCCTTTTCGTGCCAATACCTCTGGCATTTTTCCAGGTACAAGCGTGATACCGGTTTCGTCGACATTGTAAATGTTGTTCGGGGAGTACCTATATTTATTCATAGACATCGCGAAAAATTCATCACCGTTTTCTTTGTTAAAACCTTTTAGTCTTGCAACAGAAGTCCCTGTTGGTCGACGAAACGAAAGTTCTGGGTGGCGTTTCAAAAACAAACGTAGCCAAGTTTTACCAGCGGACTGCTTATCTTTCGAAAAATTGTGATATAACTTATTTTTTTCTGCTAATTGATAAGCTAAGGTTTTAAGATTACTTCGAGTTAGACCAAATGCCGCTGCCTCCATTTTAAGAGCATAGTCTGCCAAATCTTTCTCTAATTCAGGTGGCAGTGTAGCTTTCTTTCCTAGTTTCATGTTAGTTATTTCTGCCAATGGCATCTTATTTTGCCGTGATAAACGTATAAGTGTAGTTTTAGGAACACCAAAGGCTTTAGATGCTTTTAAGTATCCCAATTTTTTTTCTCTAATAGCCAGAATAGACATGCAGTCTTTTCCATTGCTGTCGAACCGGTTTTTTTTCTAAGGATGCCATAACCTGCAACAAAAATTATACCCGTTTGCTAATACTCTAATTATGGACTACTGTAGTATTCATGAACCTAAATATGGACTACCAGTCCATATTCAGAACCTCACGCTAGGTCCATATTGCAAAACGGTGACTTAAAAACGAAAAAATTTTTTTTTTTAATATCACAAGAATTTACGTTTACACTTTGTTTATGTGAGATTTAATGAAAAAATGATAATTTCAACAAAAAACAACTGACATTCTACGTTTACAAGAAAAACTAAGAGGATCTTAGAAAACTTACCAAAAATATACATGAAATGTTGAAGAAATCTCAAAATGGTGACCACCGACACACACTTGCTCAAATCACTTCCGAGTTCGACTGACAGATTGGTGCGGGGCGGCAGCAACGTATGCAGTCAACTTCACACTAAAAGTGGCGACATCTACCGAACTATGTCAGTAGTCCATATTGTAGGACTAGTCCATATTTAGAGAATCTACTCTACGTACATTGGCAGAAAGAAGAATATCACTAAGTTACACTTGTAAAAAGGCAGTAGTTATTTTATTTTTGAGAAGATTAGGTCTTGCCATAAACAGATCAACATGTTCTGAGTAATTTCTGTTAAAATTTTTGAATACCCTATTGAAATAGGAATTCCGTCTGTAATTTGAAACGTTTGTATCGACATCGAGTCTAAGATGATTTCTCCTGGAATTGGCACGGAGTGGTAATTGTAATTTGACATGAGGTAGAAGGTCTATACAGTCAATTTTTCCATTTATAATCTTTTGAAGAAATGTTAAGTCTGCTGCCTCTCTCCGCAGCTTTAGAGGAAGTAAGTGATGACGTTGCAGTTATCGCTGTAGTTCGAAGTTGGGTTTAATCGGTGTTTATAATTTAGAAATTTTAGAAACTTCTTCTGTATTTTTTTAATTTTATTTATATAAACTTCGTATTGTGGATTCCAAGCTTGACTTGCATATTCTAATTGACTTCGAACCAGTGAACAGTACAGGATTTTACCATTATTTAACAGTAGCGATTTAACCATTTTGAAATTTTTTGTGATTCTTATTATGAATCCCAATGTCTTTGTGGCTTTAGATGTTATAGTATCAATATGTTTATCAAGAAGAAGTTTGGAATCCAACGTTACACCGAGATCTTTGATGTGATCTGTACGCTGGAGCAAATGGTGGTTCAGTGCATAATTATAAAGTATTGCATTCCGAGATCTGCTAAATGTTATACAATTGCATTTAGAGACATTTAGTTCAAGTTTATTGATTGCACAGTAATGCTGCAATCTGTCGAGATCTCGTTGCAACTGTACAAAGTCACTCAGTGAGCCTATTTTTTTATATACTTTCATGTCGTCAGCAAAGAGTAAATATTGAGAATTTGTGAAGCATTTGTGAATGTCGTTGATAAATAATATGAACAGGAGAGGTCCCAAGATTGAGCCTTGCGGGACACCTGATAGAATGGCAGAGAAGCGTGACTGTGAAGAATACCCGTTTAGACCTACAGTCTGGCATCGATCGGTAATGTAGGACGTAAACCATCTGAAGAGATCTCCAGGAATACCAGCTAGCTGCAGCTTGGTGAGTAAGATCACGTGATCAATTCGATCAAATGCCTTCTTGTAGTCTGTGTATATAGCATCGACCTGGCCCCCAGACTGCATACCAGAAGATACATCCTCCGTAAATGCTATAAGGTTACTGATTGTAGATCTTCCCTTTAAGAAACCATGTTGTTGGGGTGAGAAAACATGTTTGAGAGCTGCATATACTTGTTGGTGAACCAGTTTATCCAATACTTTAGCCAATACGCAGAGTTTAGATATAGGTCTATAATTTTCGATATTACGCTTGGGGCCTTTTTTATGTATGGGAGTGACGGTAGCAGTTTTTCAGACCGAAGGTACTATACCCTAATAGAGCGTCTGAACAAAAAACTCACCGGAAAAGCCAGGCTATCTGCGCATTTAGATATAAGGATAGGATGTTAATCGTCAGGGCCAGCCGACTTATTACAGTCAAGTGTTTTTAAAATTTTGGAGACTTGGTCCTGTATAATATCAATAGTACAAATATCAGGAGTGGCTGTGAGTGAATCCTCGTTTAGGGTCGGAACAGTAGAAGCGGTGGTAGTTGCAGGGCCAGGTTATAAAAAGTTTGATTCAAAAAATTCTGCAAAGGCATTGCAGATTTCATTGCCTGACGTCACAATAGTGTTCCCAAAAATCATAGAAGAAGGATACGAGCTATGTTGTTTACTGACATGTATGTAGGACCAAAAAGCTTTGGGATTTTCCCGTTAAGAATGTTCGGTATTATTTATATAATTTTTAAAGCACTCCAGTTCCACTCTTTTTGCTCGTTGTCTTAAAATATTAAAGGCGGCATAATCTGCAACATTGCCATAACTCCTAATTTTTCTATGAAACTTATTATTGTCCTTAAGAAGTAGACTGTCGAAATGTAACTTAATGAAATAATTACAAATTAAATTCAATAAACTTATTAACCTAAAAATCGTGTTGAACTAGTCGATACCTCTAATTTGAAACCAAAAACGGTCTGTAGGGGTTTATAATCTGTTGTTTACTAGTCATAGCAATTACAATTTTATTATAAAATATATATATATATTTTTTTTACATTTTAAATAATGTATGTACTATCACCGTATCACTTTATTTATTTATTCAGTAAGGAACACGAACAGTATATATATAAATACATTCAAGGACAAAATTATAATATGAGGTGATAAATTCTTATATCCTACTCTGTCAAGAAAGTACCGGGAAAAGATTAATAATACACAAAATGTTAGTTAATCCAAATTTATTTTTAAAGTATGCTCCTTTAGAAGCGATACACTTACGCCAAGGAATAATCCAATCATCAAAACATTTTTTGAACGATTTTTCCGGAATCGAGTTCAGTTCTCGCCGTGAATTCTTCTTTATATCTTCTACCGAATAAAACCGGGTGCCACGAAGTGGTAATTTGAGTTTAGGAAAAAGAAAGAAGTCGGTTGGAGCCATATCTGGTGAATAAGGTGGCTGCTCGATTGTATTTGTTGAGTTTTTGGTCAAAAATTCGTTCACAATGTTGGCCTTGTGGGAAGGCGCATTATCGTGGTGCAAAATCCAAGAATTTTCATTCCACAAATCTGGCCTTTTTCGTCTAATTTCCTCTCTTAAACGCCACATAACGCTTAAATATTACTCTTTTTTTATCGTTTGACTTTCTAACAAGAATTCTGAGTGCACAACACCGCGACAGTCAAAGAAAACAGTCAACAAGACTTTGACTTTCGATCGAGTTTGGTGCGGTTTCTTTGGTTTCGGTTCAGTTGGAAGGCGCCACTCCGAAGCTTGTTGACTAGTTTGCATGCCAAACTCGTAAACCCACCCACGTCTCGTCACCAGTAACAATGCGTTTCATGAATGTTGGGTCGGAATTGACTCGGTCTAGCGTGTCTTCAGCGACTCTTTGCGATTGAGTTTTTGGAGAAAATTCAGGTCTTGTGGGACTAGCCAAGCGGCAACATGTTTCAAACCCAATTGATTATTTAAAATGGTACGAATCGACTCGTGTGACACAGAAAGTTCGATGGCTAGCTCTCTCAAACTTGAATGAGGATTTTCAGTAGCTATTTCCTTCACTTTTGCGATGTTATCTTCAGTAGCAGACGTTAATGGCCTACTAGAGCGAGGCAAATCTTCCATCACATCTCGACCGCTTTTGAACGCTTTGTACCACTCATAAACACGTGTTTTTGATTAAGTCGATTCACCGTAAGCCTTCTGTAACATTTTCAGAGATTCCGAACACGAAATCCCATTGGCGATGCAAAATTTAAGATAAACTCTTTGTTCGATGTTTTTGTCCATTATAAAATTCGTAATACACACTAGATATGGTATATCTAAAAACAATACTGTGTTTAATCTAATTATCAGATGTAACTCAAACTCCGCGCTAAAATGGAAAACAGTTGTGCCAATCTAAAAACAACAAAAAAAATATAATTTTGAATTTGGAACCATAAACAAATCATCAATTCCCGAAACTTTTTTGGCAGAATGTATAAAATAATAAAATAATTTCAGCTAATTTTATATTTCTCTAAAAGAATTGCAAAAAAGGCAGGAAGAAGGAGAAGGAAGATTATTTTTCTCTAAACATCTTGTCCACGCTCAGGCCAAAATTGAACATTTTTCTTTTCTTTTTATTTAGAATAGAATAGAATGTATTTATTTGTCTTAAGGCAGATTACAGATAAGTAAAACATAATATGCAAACTTAATGCTATAAGACAAAATGGTCTATGGCTCAGTGGATGCAGGAAACCCGCAAACTCTGTTATTCTGCCATAGCCTCTTTTATGGTACCAAAGTTATAAAAATTGATAAAAAAATTACATGAATTCTTTACTTACATCTACATTTTCTGAGGTTTTGTGGCGATGGGAAATGCCTATTTAAATGTATAATTAGCTAGTGCTAATGACTGTTCGTAGAGCAGCCAGTTGCGACATCTTTTGCGGAACGTTGGAAGCGAAAGTTCCAATGCGGAACGAACCGGTGGTGGTAGATCATTCCATATCTTTGCCGATGCATACTTAAAACTGCCCCTAGCACTAACCAATCTCAGCTTTGGATTCAATAGTTGATATCCCCTGTCTCTTAGCGGTTTGTATTTCAAGCGTTTGGGAGAAAGTTTACTATACAAATAAGTTGGTATTTCTGTGTGTTGCAGGGTGTGCAGAAAACATGCATACTTTAATGTGACTTGTTTAGACATACTAAGAATGTTTTTAGCAATTAAAACCGGCGTTATATGATGTCTTTTCGGTATGGTATAACAAAATCGCATGCACGCGTTCTGCACCCTCTGCACGCTCTGGGCAGTTTTTTTAATAAGCAAGGAGTGTAAACAATGTCACAATATGCAAGCTGTGATAAAACTAAGCTATTACACAACAAAAGCCTGATATCCCGCTTTAAATACGTACGAAATTGATACAATTTCTTCAGAGCCCCGAAACATTTACCCGTCTTATTACGAACGTGCTGCTCAAACCTTAAGCTTTCATCCAACAACATTCCAAGATTGCGAACACAGCCCTCGCTAGGTACTATAGTATCACACACCTTAACAACCGGATTGATTTGCTTTATTTTCCGTACCTGATTTTTTGTCCCCAGTATCATAGCGACACTCTTTTTAGGATAAAGAACAAGTCCGTGCCTTAGTGACCATTTCGTAATAGCATTCAAGTCCTCATTCTGTCCTAGCGGCAGCACTCTGGACTTCACTATCAGAAGGCAAGGTATGGATGTACAACTAGCTATCGTCCGCATATAGGTGGAGCTGTGCGTGCTCCACAACATCAGGCATACTCGCTGTGTAAAGCGAAAATAACGTTGGACCTAGTATTGACCCCTGGATTACGCCCCTCTCCAAGGGTAGCTGCGCTGACACAGTCAACTTGCCATCAATATCTGGGCATTGCACTCTTTGACAGCGGCCACTAAAGTATGACCTAAACCAAGCACACGCGGCCGCACCAACACCACAGGATTCTAGCTTCATTAATAACGTTGGTATGTCTATACAGTCAAAAGCTCGGCTGAAGTCAAGGAGCACCAGTAACGTACCTCGACCTTCGTCCGACGCTGTAAGGATATCGTCTGTGATATTCATAAGGGCAGATACCGTACTATGATGTCTTCTGAACCCTGACTGTATTGACGGTAAAATATCATTTTTTTCTAGGAATGACACCAGTTGCACATTCACACATTTCTCAACTACCTTTGACAAAGCAGGAAGTATATTGATAGGTCTTAAATCAGAATAGTTTTCTGGGGTTGTATTTTTAGGTATTGGAGTAATAATGGCACACTTCCAGGCTTCTGGAAATATCCCCTCTGCCAAGGATTTATTTACTATAGCGAGAATCGCATCCATTGAATACGGAAGGGTCAAGTATAGCATTAACATCGAGATTCCGTCACTGCCTTTAGAATTGGAGGATGCCTCCGATGAAATTATTTTGTCGACAGTTAGCTCATTAACCATTGCAAAACATAATTCAGCACCAGTATGTCTATGTGCTTGGGATCCATATGCTTGTGTTTCATAAGACGTGTTCTGTGTTGTAGGTATACTATTTAAGAAATATGAGTTTAAGGCATCAGGCTCCGCAAGATGTCTAGGTACCGATTCATTACTTTTACCAATCGGGGCCATCAGAGTGTTAATGTGACGCCACATTACATTTGGTTTAGCTGTGTTTTTGTTTACAAACTGAGTAAAATAAGCTTGCTTCTCCACAGCCAGGGCACGGTTATATGTATTACGCAATTCACGATAGTATTGTCGGCTTGAGTCTGTTCTAGTGACTTTCGCTCGACGACATGCTTTATCCCTTGTGTTAAATATGTGGGTCAATCAACTTTTAAGTGTACATCAATGATAAATTTTATTTTTTTAATTTTATTCGATTTTTTTTATATTTTAACATTTTTTCTTTAGATAATTATTTATATTTTAAGAATTCACATAGAACAGAACGATTTATTTAAATAAAATAGTAAATTTGACTCCGAAATCCACATGACTTTAGTTAAGATAGTCCCTTGGACAACTAACTAAATAGACTTCTGAACCATTTGAAATTCAGTCAAATTGTGAATCGTCACTTTATTCTCACTTAATATAGGATGGATTTCAATTTGTCTTCCATAAATAAAAGACGTGACTTTTAATTGATAAGTTATTTCCAATTATATTGTCTCCTGGACAACGACAAACTTTAAATGTAACGAACTCTTCATTTAACTTTTAAAATAATAATTAATACGTGATATTTAAAACTCTTTGTTTCACTTTTAATTGTTACATTCATATTTCAAAATTTTGTTAACCCCACTGTTTTTTTTAAGTAAAATTGACGATAATGTGTCTTTAGGAGACAGGGACAAAATGGTTGTCCAGTGGACATATACGGTCGTCCATAGGACATACTCGGGAGTTCAAAGGAGATACTAGGATTGAAATCGCCTGTATTTGTTATTTTTATGTTAAAAAAACAACTGTATGACAATAATTTTTAGTTTTATTATATTTTTTTACGAAAGAATCAACATTACAATAAATGACTAAATAATGAACAGACCTATAAACGTGACAACTCTTACTAATGAACTTACAAACATTAACAGCCTCTTTAATCAGCTTAAATACTTTTTTGACTCTAACTTGTACTTAGCTGTCTCAATAAATGACTAATACCTCTGTGTATCACATAAGTGTTCAGTAAGATACAAAACTTAAAAATTAATCTACAAAAACAAAATTTCTTAATCATAGCAGAGATCCATAGGTGTTACACTAAAATACATGAACTATTTTCTAAAATCATTAATATCACATGAAAATTTATAATACTCAGTGCCTCTTTTGTGTTCAATGTCCGGGGTTGGAAGTTTTTTAATTATATCATTGAATGCTACATAGGATTTATCTTTCTTATTCAATATAAAAAGTTTTCCATTTTTAACATATTTTAGGAATGTGACTTTGATTTCACCGTCTTCATCGATATCGGTTTCGGCAATGCACGCATATGTATCGTATGATTTACCTTTGGTACTGTAAACTTTGACCAGCAAAAAGTCACCTACACCAGGCAATAAATTCTTTTGTCCTGACGTAGATGGCTGTGGTTCCTCTGTAGTGTCATTTTCATTGTCAGAGCTATCAGACGATCCATATACACTCTTGTAGATGCTCTTGCGTAAGCCTTTGTGTATTTCAGCGAATGTAATGTTGTCTTTATTCGAGGATAGCAAATTATTTAAAGGTACGTCGTCAACATCGCTAAATGTGTCGTTGTAAATATTTTCCAGTGGTGCTAGGATAGGACTTAATGGCATCTCGAGAGGTATGTCTTCGTCAGGGTCGACAGGGGTTGGAATCTTCCTTGGAGCTGGTATCGGCGAGTATAACTTGGGACGCAAGCATTCGCATAATCCTCTAGAACAGAAGCAACTCAAATTTCTGGACATTAGTTGGCCACAGCTCTTTGAAAATATTTGGTGCACTTCTTTTGTACCGGGCAAAGGCAAAAGATTCTTTGGTATGTCCCTCTGAATCCCGTCGATCTCTTCTTTTGTTACATAAAATAACTGAATTTTACTTGACTCTTTGAGAACTTCATAAAATTGAAGAGCATCAGTAACGTCCGTTCCTGTTGCCACTTTCTTATCAGCTGCTCTTTTTAAGAATCCCCCAATACCGTCTGCAGGGCCTTTGCCATGCCCGGCTTCAAAGAATGACCAGCTAAAAGCTTGGAAGCCGTAGCTAAATGTTTTCGTGCAGGCCAAATAAAAATTTGCTTTTTGACGATATTGCGAAAATGGGCCATCGGAGAAATAATGAATAGTGTCAATTCCAGGGTAATTTTCAATAACCTTCATCAAAATGGGATGCAAATGAGCCCATATTGCAGCTGGTTGATGAATATTGCATGGAGAAATAGTACAAAACGATAAAGCTTCATATTGTTTATTTTTATCATATACGTAAACCACAACTGTGTGAAGAGTGACTTGGTTACGAGAGCCACCAAATTGATGCGCCTGAATTTCTTCTGTACATTTACAATTATAATTTTCGCTGAAATCGACTAATATCACAGCTTCGTTTGCTCTGATCTCATCAACACATTGGCGAAAATTTTTAAACTGAGTTTTCATATTAAAAATATGTTTCTTTATACTCTTCAGTTCTTCTTGAAAGTTCTTGACCATGTTTTCTATAGTATCTTCTTTAAGTCTCTTCACGTTCTTTACAGCTTTAAATTTCTTGTCGTTTTTCAGATAGATTTCTTGTTCCCTCACCCATTCAAACCACTGTATTTTGCCTCGAACACTGTCACTATTTATCTTGAATTCCTTATCCCGACACTGATTACAAGTACCAAACATGCACTCTTTTTTAGTGCTGTTACAGACTGTCTCTGATATCAGTGTGCTTAGATCTAAAGCACTAATAACTCTTTTTTGTTTCAGAGCCTTTATCTTAGCTGCTGCATTAGTATGTACTTTACAAAGGCACATATCCCTTCCATCAACTGTTGGTGTAACTACGAAGAAAGGGCGATTTTTAGTAAAATAGAAATATGAGCATTTGGCATTTGGATTCTCTGATTTGAAAGCTTTAAACAAGTTTTTCATTGAGTCCAATAGGAACCGTTTTTGCAACTTATCTTTGCCTTTAGTGATGGTTTCTTTTTTGCCGGCAGTATTTCTAGATACATCATCTCTTAAGAAGAAGCTATTAATTTTTTTTGTCAGCTCTGTATCTGAATTACGCGTGTTACTTGTTCTGAGTCTTCCTTGTAAGCCCAAACAGTCTTTTACTATTTTATGCTTTTGCGCACTAAGTTTCGCGAAAATGTTTTTCAGCATTTTTTGCCGTTTCTGGCTTTAATTTTCCTGTAATTATCTTTGATAGCGTTTGTTAATATGCCGTACTTTTGTTTTTCTTCAATATTTCCTTCCCTTTTTTCTTTTACTTTAATTAATTCTTTTTCTCTCCGATGAGCTCTCTTTTTATATTTTTCAAACTTTTTCTTCCACTTCTTGCATTCACATTGCAATTTTACATTTTCTCTATATAATTTAGACCTGTCTCGTCGAACTTTTTTTCTGCCTCTAATTTTTTCATTTTTCGAAGACATGGCAGGACTGGGAAGTGGTGTCGTCGGTTGAAGTCGATCTTCGGGATTTATTTCTTGCATAATAGACGGAGAGCTTGGAGGCGTATTCTCAATTATTTTCCGAACAGCTTTTTGGCGATTTCTCTGTGACTGTTTTCGCAGCTTCCATATAATTCTGCAGTTTTCTTTATCTTCTGGCGGCATACTTGAAATTAGTTTTTTATTCTTATGGTAGCTTTCCCTTTTTTTTCTATTTCGCTCAGCTAATTTCTCCGGATCTGCTTTAAGTCTTTCTCTATAGCGTCTTGATTTTTCTTTTTCCGTCAAACCCATTATCTAAAAATAATAACAAAAATAATTTAGAATATAGAACTATTAGATATAGCAAAAATGTGTTAAGTAAGTAAGCTAACTGCCTCCGTGGTGTAGTGATTTGAGCGTTCGTCTTAGGGTCCGGAGTTTCCTGGTTCGATTCTCGGGAAAAGAACACGTAAAGTTAATATTTGTCAATTTATCACTTTCACTCACAAGATTGTGCCCAGTTTGGTTAGGACATAGCAAGCTAAACCACCTGATTGTTCATAACAAAGATGGTTCCGTGCTTCGGAGGCCATGTTAAGCTGTTGGTCCCGGTTGCTATGATTCATTAAATGGCAGTCGTTACACAATCATGTTAGAGGCCTACTGCTAGTAGTAAGACTAATTATTGAAAGGAAAAGTATTGCTCTATGCTGATTCTATCATTAATTGTCCTATGGGCAACCAAAATGTCCCACGGACAACGATTTTGGTTGTCCAAGTGACTGGTTGTCCGAGTGACATTTATCAGTCTTTGCGCTTTCTGATAATAAATAATGATATTTTGAATTAGGTCTTACGCACAGTGAAAAATATAGATAAAATAGAATATATTTCACTTTTATTTACTATGATATATCAAATACTTACGTTTTTGTGCTGGTTGTCCGGTAGACACACAAAAAAGCCACGCACTTTTTCAAAACGCGCGCGACCGACTGACACCGCGGCAATGATGAAATCAAAATGGCGGTTGGATGAGTGTTGTCACCAAATCGACTGACTTATTGTCAAGGCACAGATCACTCCATCTATGTTTCGGTTTCGGAACTTTTTTTACCGTTGCCCGAAGGAAGTCGGAATAATAAAATATAATAGGGACCAAAACGAACATGCAAAAAATGCGGTAAAATTATGAAACAAACAAAAATCTATATGCTAGCATCTTAGTGAACATTGTAATGAATAATTATGTACAAGCGTAATTAATTGCCATATAATATTTTTTTGTATAGAGTAATGTTTCATTGTAAACAGCTACTGGGGGACAAATAAAAAAACGCTACATCCAGATATTTTGTCACCTGGACAACCATTAAAATTCCAGTTTAATAGTGATTTATTTAAAATAATTTACTCGTATGTTTGCTTAATAATAACATAAATGCGACATATGCCAAAAAACCACTTAATTTTCTTTAGAACTGCGATTATTGGTCAGGGACAAAACATAGTACTTACAGGACAAATAAAAGTTGATTGACCCACGTATCAAAATATTGTCTATACATAATCTTTAGTTTATGGCTAGGTTGAATTAAAAAAATAAAATATCTTTGTCTGTGGCGAGCACTTCGTAGTTTTATTAGGTTATGGGCCCAGTCCCGCATTTTAATTGTAAAAAGTATAGTTTTATTGTCTGAAATGGCTGGAAGTTATATTGTAAACGTTCCTAAACTCAGGGGTCGTGAAAATTACGACGAGTGGGCGTTCGCGGCAGAAAACTTCTTAATTTTGGAAGGCGTCGACATCAACAAGCAAGAGACCGAAGATGGCGGGAATGCAGTTAACGTTGTTGATGATCAAAAGGCAAAAGCAAAATTGGTGATGACAATCGATTCGTCGTTATACGTGCATATAAAGAGTGAAAACACTGCCTTGGGTGTATGAAAAAAGCTCAAGTCACTATTCGACGACTCCGGTTTTACACGCAGGATTAGCTTGTTAAGAAATTTGATTTCTATACGCCTTGAGAACAGTGAGTCAATGACGGCATACGTTACGCAGCTTATCGACACGGCGCAAAAATTAAGAGGAACCGGCTTTGATATAAATGAAGAATGGATCGGATCGTTATTGTTGGCAGGTCTACCCGACAAATTTTCGCCAATGATAATGGCCATCGAACATTCTGGGATGGCCATTTCCGCTGACGTCATTAAAACGAAACTGTTGGACATGAGTGATAGTGTTGGCAGCAGTGAGTCGGAAAGCGCATTTTTATCTAAAAGTTGGCAGCGTCAAAAAGGAAACAAAGTGGGCAAGACTGGATAAACGTCATCTCGACCTGTCAAAGTAATAAAATGCTATCGATGTAAACAAACTGGCCATTACAAAACCAATGCCCACAAATAAAGGAAAAACAAGTAAATGCTTTTAGTGCAGAGTTTCTTAATGGCAGTTTTGATAAACGAGAATGGTACATCGACTCCGGTGCCAGTAACCATATGATGATCAGCCAAGAAAACTTAAAGAATGCGTCACACAACCTCACTACTAAGGAGATTATAGTTGCAAATAAAACAACTATGCCAGTGATGTGCTCAGGAGATACACAGATCAGGACTGTTGTGAACAATAAGGAATATGATATTGTTGTTAAGGATGTGTTATGTATTCCCGATCTCACCACAAACTTACTGTCTGTCAGTCAGCTGATAAAGCATGGAAACAAAGTCAGTTTTCAGCGAGAATGTTGTTACATCAGAAATCGGCAGAATGAACTGATTAGTACAGCACAGTTAGTGAACGGAGTCTACAAGTTGAACACTAAGTCGGCATGTTCGTTTGCAGCTTCGGCTACAACAACCTCAGATGTAATATGGTACAGAAGATTTGGCCACATTAACAGCAAAGACATCAATGACATGAGAGACGGCGCTGTTGAAGGTTTGGAGTTTGATAAAAAAGCTGAGATCAGCAAGTTCAATTGTATGGTGTGCTGTGAGGGCAAACAAACCAGATTACCTTTTCCACATAGCAATCACAGGAGTGAGCGTGTTCTTGAGATGATACATGCAGACGTGTGTGGACCGATGGAGACCAAATCAATCGGTTCATCCAGGTATTTTTTGCTATTCGTAGATGATTACAGCAGGATGTCAATTGTCTATTTTTTGCAAAAGAAAAGTGAAGTCTACTCCTGTTTTAAAGAGTTCAAAGCCATGGTTGAAAAACAGATGAATTGTAGTATAAAAGTGTTGAGAACAGATAATGGCACGGAATTTTGTTCCAATGAAATGAAGAGCCTTTTGAAACAAAGTGGCATAGTTCATCAGCGAACCAACCCCTATACCCCGGAACAAAATGGGATGTGCGAAAGGTTTAACCGCACTATTGTTGAACGAGCCAGGTGCTTGCTGTATGATGCAAGGTTCGAGAAGAAGATTTGGGCAGAAGCAGTTCACACAGCAGTGTATTTAAAAAACAGAACTATAGCTTCAGGGCTGAAGAAGAAAACTCCCTACGAACTTTGGACTGGCTGTAAGCCAAATGTTAGTCATATAAGAGTGTTTGGAAGTACAGTTATGGCTCACATCCCTAAAGAAAAGAGGCTTAAGTGGGATATGAAAGCAGAAGAGCATTACTTGGTGGGGTATGCTGAAAACGTAAAGGGGTACCGTCTGTATAATCCCAAAACCAATAAGGTTATAACAAGCAGGGATGTCACCATTATTGAGCAGGATGGTTCAGAAATGATGCAAGCTGTAATAAATGAAAACAACAAGTCATCAACTGACAGTGTTGACCAGCATAGAGATTTTGATTCAGATTCTGAACTATCAGCTTGTACAGTGAAAAGTTATAATAATAATGACAGTACCTACATAGAAGAAGAATCTAGCACAAACAATAGTTCTTCAGATGAATTTTTTGACAGTGTTTCAGCAAGAGAGTTGAAAAATTTACAGAATATAAAACCAGATAAGAATGTCAGAGAAAGAAAAAAGCCGGACAGGTATGGTTATAGCAATGTGTGCATTGAATTGAAAGCCATGTGGAGACCAGCTTATAACATATGAAGAGGCCATAAATGGGCAAGAATCAAAGGAATGGTGTAAAGCCATGCAGGAAGAGTTAAAAATCACTTGCTGCACTAGACTCGGTGGAACGCAGAGCCAAGAGAATAATAGGCGATAAAAAACTGGTGGCGTCCAAGCTGCACAGCCTGGTTCACCGCCGCAAAGTTGCTTGCCTATCGGTCTTCTACAGATTGTACTTCGGAGAGTGTGCTCATGAGCTGCATGAGCTCATACCACCGTCACCTTTCTTCCATCGGACATCCAGACGCACGGCCGGCTACCATCCGTTCTTAGTTGATATACCCATAATCCGCACTAAGCGCTTCTCATCTTCTTTTATAATGCGCACAGCTAAAGATTGGAATTCCCTGCCTGCGTCTGTATTTCCGAGTGCATATAACCTGACTCTCTTTAAGTCCAGAGTGAATGGCTTCTGGGCAAGCTCGCTCCATCGAAGATCCCATCTATGCTCTAGAGCAAGATTGGGGTCAAGAGTAAGCCCATCTTAAGTAAAAAAAAAAAAAAAAAAAAACATTTGAAGAAAATGAAGCTTGGGAAGTAGTGGATAGGCCGAAACAAGCTACAGTGGTTAAGTGTAAGTGGGTGTTTAAGAAAAAGGTGATGGAAAGGAAAAGTGATGATAATGTGAGATATCGTGCCCGGTTAGTTGCCAAGGGTTTTACGCAGAAAGCAGGAATAGACTATACAGAAACATTCTCACCAGTGGTCCGTCATTCAACCATAAGACTATTGTTTGCATTGAGTGTTAAATATAACCTAGATATAACTCACCTTGATGTAACCACAGCATTTTTGAATGGGCATTTAAGTGAAGATGTGTATATGTGTTTACCTGAGAATTTTGAATGTCATGATAGGGCGAACAAAGTATTAAAACTAAAAAGAGCAATTTATGGATTAAAACAATCAGCCAGGGCATGGTATAAGCGTGTAGATGATTGTTTACAAGCTTTGGGCTATAAAAAGTCAATGTATGAAGCTTGCTTATTTGTAAAACAAACTGATACTGCTAGAACATATATTGCTTTGTTTGTAGATGATTTTTTTATTTTGTCTGATTGTAAACAAGAAACTGAATATCTAAAGACTGAGTTAAAATCTAAATTTAAATTAAAAGACTTAGGAGAAATTAGACAGTGCTTAGGTATGAGAGTTAGAAAAAACAATAATGAGATTTTTGTAGACCAGGAACAATTTGTTGATCAATTGTTAAATAAGTTTTATATGAAAAATTGTAACCCAGTCAGTACACCAATGGAAGTAAATTTAAAACTAAAAAAGGAAGAGAATTGTTGTACTCAGTATCCTTACCAGCAATTAATAGGAAGTTTGCTTTATTTATCTATGTTAACCCGGCCAGACATATTTTATGCTGTTTGTTACCTTAGCCAATTTAATAACAATTATAATGAAACACATTGGAAGCATGTTAAACGTATTCTAAAGTACTTGCAAAAAACCAAGCATTTTGGTCTAAAATATATTAATGATGACTTGGATTTAATAGGCTATGCCGATGCTGATTGGGCATCAGATTGTGTAGACCGTAGGTCTTATACAGGATATATGTTTAAAATGTCTGGTAGTATAATTTCATTTGAATGTAAAAAACAATTAACAATAGCTTTATCTAGTACAGAGGCTGAATATATGGCAATATGTGAGGCAAGTAAAGAGGCCATTTATTTGAGAAACCTACTATCAGAATTGAAATGCAGAAATGAGTTACCTGTAATGTTATATAATGACAACCAGAGTGCACAATTGTTAACTAAACACAGTGTATTTCATAAAAGAAGCAAGCATATTGATGTGAGATTTCATTTTGTCAGAAAAGCAGTTGAAAATAAATTTATTAAAATAGAGTATTTAAATACAAATAATATGCCTGCAGATATATTAACAAAGAGCTTAAGTTGTAAAAAACATAATTATTTTGTTGAACAGTTGGGTGTCACTTCTTTGTAATTTCTCTATATATATATTTTTTTCTTTGTTGCATTTCATACAGCCTTGTAACTTAAATATTAATTTCATAAAGACTATGTCAATTATTTTGATAAGGGATTGTGTTAAATATGTATCAAAATATTTTCTATACATAATCTTTAGTTTATGGCTAGGTTGAATTAAAAAAATAAAATATCTTTGTCTGTGGCGAGCACTACGTAGTTTTATTACCTTGCCACCCTCATTTGCTTAAGGGTATCTGTCATCCATGGTGTAGGGGGCCGCTTAAATGTGCGCGTTTGTGTAGGTACGAATGTATCCACCAAGTCCAACACAAGGGCATTGAATGTACCAACCATGTCATTGATATCGGCATAGGTCAAAACGAGGTCCCAGGGTGTAAATTTTGCAGCATTATTAATAGCGTCCGCATTTGTGTCCAAAGGTCTAAAAGTGACTTGCCGAGGCATTAACCTATCAAACTTGATAGAAAATTTGGTAGATACAAGACCGTGGTCACTAAGATAAGATTTTAGAAGATGACGTAACACGCGTTGCTTTATCGACGACTTGATGTAAATTGTAACATTCGGTTAGTGCACTAAAACAGTGCGGGACAAACGTGCTACCATCATCCGATAGACAGTTTACGTTAATGTCGCCCAGCATAAAGAAGTAATCATACCTAATCGAGAATAGCGCAAGCGAGTTTTGAAGACACTCGATAGCCTTCCCAATGCTCACCGATTCAGGTCGGTATACGACTCCAAAGACGGCAATATGATAACCCAACTTAACAGTGAACCACATTTGTTCGAGTACCCCGGCGGGGTGCTCCAATCGTTTCAGACGCAACCCAGTTTTCAGGAAAGCTCCCACACCACCACCCTGGCCCTGACGAGGGCTATGCAGCAATCTATAGCCAGGTATAGAGTAAAGCCAGTATTTGAGTTAGAGTTAAGCCACGTTTCCGTTAGACACAAAATATCAAAGTTAGCTGTTTGAATACTTTGGACTAGTTCGTCCCATCCTGTATTTATAGACTGTAAATTTAGAAGTCCTAATGACAAACAGTTTTTACAAGACTTGCCCATTTTGGCAAATTTAAGTTCTGGATATAATGTTAATTTTATTTGCTATATCTAGACTAATACTACACTCACTGCAACCCCCGCAAACACTCACTACCCCTTATGAGAACAGGTGGCATGCCCTCGTTCTTACGGGCATAAAGCAAACCTCTACGCACCCAAACAAACCTGTAGCTCTTATCCTTTCCCACTTTCCTAGCGTCTCTAAAAAGTTTTTTACAGTCTGGTGACAGATGTTCGGACACATATACGTTTTCAGTTGCTCCTTTGATTCCCAGATGTTTCGAGTTAAGTTTGCCAGTTGAGGTCTTGTTAAACCTGGAGACGGCAGCAAGGAGATCTTCGCGAAGCCTAGGTGAAGAAAGCGTCACCAGTATGTTTCGAGGCCTTTTAGAAGTCTGGTCCATTTTTGCGATACGACGACAGCTGCGAATATCCGAGTCAGCGATTGGTGATTTAACTGTATCACAAAGTTGTAACAGATTTTCACTTTTATACTCCTTTACTCCCTGGATTTCCAGGTTATGGTCACGCGAAATTTTTTCTATTGTCGTAATCCGGTTGTTCAGCGTCTGTATCTCTTTCTGTAGCCCCATTGATTTACATTGGAGCTCCTTGATTTCCTTGTCTTTTTGCCCCAAGCGCGTCTTCAGGTCCGTTTGCTCGGCTGCCAAGAAATCGGTAGTTGTAGTGAAGTCCGCCTTTAGCTGATCGGTTACAGCCTTCAACTTAACGGTAATTATAGCCATAAGGTCCTCTTTGAGTGCTGACCGCAAGCTGCAAATAATTGCTACATTAGAAGATAGCTTCCTATCCAACAACTCGCTAATATCATTGATAGTGGCCGGCAACGGACCATCATTACTCGAACCATCAAGGTCGCACGAAGACTGTGTCGTTTGCGGTAACGGTTTCGTCCGGACGGTAACGTTGTGGCGGTCCGAATAGTCACTGGAGTCACCACTCGCGGCGTCGGAGGAGGGCGGCTTTAAAGGTGTGTTTTGGTTATCTCGTTTCGGTTGCCGATTTTTGCATGCTTGGCATGTCCACACCGCCTTACGATCCTTGTCCAACAGTTTAAATAGTTTCTCACTTATGTTACTACAATCCAGGTCGTATTTTAATTTACACGATGAGCAGCTCATAAACAGTTTATTTGTTATGGGTTTATTGCAGCCGGCGCAGTTCATCTTAGAAGTTGACATTTTTGCTCAACGATCGCGTTCACAGTTCACCGGTACGAGCCTTGCGCTACGGCACTTGGGTGGGCGGAGCCGGCGAGCAGCGAGCGGGCAGTCGGGGGCAGCGTCGTAGCACTTCGTAGCACGCCGTAGACTTGCTACGTTCGATGACGACACGGTGACCACACCAGCCGATTATGTCCGATCGTCCCTGTGTATGGTCCGATGTGCTCCGATTAGAGGAACCGGTACTATCTATACCCGGTGTGATGCTTAGTACGCGTAGCTGTTAACCGATGTCGAGCCCGTTTAAAACATCAAATGCACGGTATCTTCGCAATGAGATAACAGAAGTTTAGCTAGTTCAATCAAACAGTTAATTTCACAGTAAAAATCCTTGTGTTATGTTCTATCCACGCATATATCACTCCACCCAAAAATGCATTTTTTAACACTACTTAACTATAAAATATACGGAGACAGTGATTTTGCGACTAGGCAGCGCCGAGCGCCGAGCGCGAATGACCTTTTTCAACCTCTTTACATTTTTTCCAGTGCTGTAATAACATGACAGGTTTTTTGTGGATAGATGAATTAATAGCCCCTAAATTATCGCCGGTCGAAACCCAGACACACTGTTTATTAAGAAATCCAGCCTGCTCCGGTGGCATGAGGGTGTCAACTCTTGCGCCTAGACGATTTGTGACGACTATTTAGAATAGCTTATAGACGTTGCTCAGGAGCGTGATCGGTTTGTAGTTCTTCAAGAGTTTTTATCTCCTTTTTAAAAACCGTATTACCGCGCCCTCGCTCCACGCCTTCGGCGTAGTCCTATTGCCTACGACGGGGGTGAACAGTTTTCTTAGTTCCCCAAGGATGGGTAGCTGTCCTCTCGCTTTCAGAAGTTCTGAAGTGACTCCAGCTTTGCCTTGCCATTACTAAGATGTTTGAGAGCCGACTCAATTTCGTCTATGTCTAGTTCTGAGAAACCATCGCTGTAGTGGCGTCTTAGTGTGGCTCTAGGGTCATTCGCGTCAGGTGGAAGTTTCAGGACATGCGAGGCATATAAGCAGCCATAGAAGTCCGAGGACTTCTAGATCGAGATCTAGGCGAGAATTTCCGAAACTGATGTGACGGTTCTGCCATCCTAGGTTTTCAGATTTGTAAAATGCGATCTCCCCATTCTTTAGGAAAAGACTTTTGACCCCGGTTTTGCTCAACAACCAAGAATAATAAGTTTACAAATATTTTGCATGGTGCCTTATATCCTATATGAGGCAGGAGTTTCAGCTTTGGAGATCGCGTCTTACCAAGCACCGGATCTTTTTATGGATGGCATCTGACTGGCCTCTGGCGACCCGTAAAATATATGTGTTAGAGGGTTCATGGTTAATGAAGAAAACCCAGACGTAAGCACGGACGTAAAAAAAATACGGACGTAACCTCGTCTAACCATAAGTGAAGCATAATAATGGCCGCCCGTTTAAGCTGTGTGCGTTATTTAAGGGTTGCTATATAAACCATCAATTTCCCTGCTGTTTGGTGGTACCAATCGATCTCAGTTAACTTATGTAATTTACATATATTTTTTAACATAAATATAAACGGTTGTTCTATGTTGGCCTACCAAACATATTTTTTATGATCACTGTGATAGAAAATAAAACACATGTTACGTATAAAAAAAAATATTTTTACACATGACATTATTAGTGATAATGCTATGACTATCTATAAAATATACCCCTTAAAACCAAAATGTAAAATTAAAAAAATTTGAAAACCCCACGACGCTTAATACCTAATTGAAAAAGGATAAAAATTCTACTAGTCAGCCCTTTCATTGGATAGTATATTGAGGGAGTTTAACAAAAATATGTAATCCGCCATTTTGTTACGGAGGCCATCTTGGACCGATTTCATCAAACATAGCTAAAAACACTATCGACTAATTAATCATTCAAACGAAAAAAGTTCAAAATCGGTTCAACCGTTCGGGAGCAAAGATGCCACACACACACAGACACGTCAAACTTATAACACCCCGTCGTTTTTGCGTCGGGGGTTAAAGTCAAAAATACGTTTACATCATATATCATAATGGTATAATTATAATGTTAAGTACGTATATTATTATTATAATTAATAAAGCTGCGCTAAAATCCTTTATGTTGTGTCAACTTTTTGTACACTTGTCTTTTGTTGTCCAATGTACGGGAAATACTTTCTATTTTAGAAATATGATGGAACCGAACGTTCAAATACTTTTGAATAATGCATTTCATTAAACTTATTCTATTCGCTCCTGATATGGCGTGAATATTTTCTAAATTTAAAAAAGTTGTTCTGTTGTCAATGAACATTTCCAAAATTTTTGTCATTAGATACATATGTTGCTTATTACTATATATTTGTATTTTTTCTTTAGCCAACTTTCTAATAACGATTTCACAAACACAACATATATCAAATAAGTCTTTAGATGGGAACCTCAATCCTCCTCTTTTTTTCTTGAAAATCAATTTATTTACTTTACTCTTTTTGGAATGGCATACGGAACCAAACAACGTAGCCCCTTAGCTGTAGTTATAAAATCTATGTCATCAAAATGTTTACTGCAAACGGACTGGCAGATGATGGGTTCCAACTGTTTTCTCCTCTGCAGTTTCGAATAATTAAAATCCAGTCATCATCATCATCATCATTTGTACAGACAAAAATCGTAGGGATCTTTTATTTTACATTTGAGAAACGGTACCCAAAAACTGACGAAATCTGATTTCAGAGAGTCACATACATAGTTTGTTGCATACAAATATAGATTTCCCCACATTTTGGGGTAATTTTCCCGTAAATAAAGTGACAACACTGTTGAATTTTACCTCTAGAATTCTCGGCAAAGTATTTAAAACATAAATAAAAAAAAATATGACGAATCGTAATAACTTACGTATGATAGGTGATTCCATGTGACTTTATACGTTTACTCATGTAGTTTTTGCATGATTTAACAACACAAGACGGCATTTTTGAAAAATAAATCGTTGACGCAACGAACGCATTTACTACGTGTCACTGGCGCTGTCACTCGGAGCGAAATGGCGGCGGGTTGTCGTACCTAGTGTGTATGTGTGAGTGTAGATCATGTACAACAAACGAAATTGTAGTACCTTGCATGCTTCACACTTTTTATATGTGATGTTACGTCCGTATTTTTTTTACGTCCGTGGACGTAAGAGTTATCGCAGCACTTTATTCAGACGTCTTTACTCGACGGTGGTTCAACTCAGAATGCCTCTCAACGCCGCTTGCCCCTACCACCACTACTATTCTCTGACAAGCGTCAAGCGACAACCTGTAACGACCATACCCTTTCAAATCATAGTATGATTTAGGTTTAGTAGAGAGAAATTTAATATTTATTTTATTAATTAATTAATTAATAATATAAATATTAAATTTATCTCTTCAAATTATTTCTAACTAAAAAGGGCAACTTATTAAACACCATGCTTTCTTCGTAATTTTTAACCAATTCAAAACCCTAATAAAACAAGCTTTTTAAAGCGGATTGACCGGAATGGACAGATAAATAATAAGATAATTTGTTTAATCCATTATGACCTGAATTATTTTAGGGTTCCAGAATTCTATAATATTTCAATATGTTGTTGTTAGAGGTTCCCTTAATCATATCTGATACCTAAAATGGTGCTCTGATTATTACTTTTGGAAAAAACACCGGGTGCCAGTTGGCACCGCTAGGCGCATACCTTGTCTAATGGTGACCCATATGTTTAGTACTGGGCATATAAATTAATTGTTGTCAAATAATTATTTATTTAATATTATTGTTATTTTATGACACTAGAATAATATATATTTATTAAAACATTTTTTAAACAGTAAAATATAATCGTAAAACTTCCTTTACATAGTATGAAATTCTAAGTTACATGCTGCATTTATTGCATTGCAATCTGGTCTGACTCTTACATGTCTCTAAAGCACACTTGCGCCGAGATTCACTGGGAACCAGTAAGTGGTGAAGACCATCGTGACGTATGCTGTCATTGATTCTATTTCCAGTTTTCTAAGATTTTGAGACTGCTGGACGCTCACACCGCGTGGCACACTTTTGAATTTCAACAGGTATGTCTGGACAATTTCTCTTCGAAAAGCCAGTTGAGTAAGGGTACTGCCTGCTTGTCTTGATAGTACCCAAGCATTACATATAGCTGCGTCGACAAGGTACGTGAATATTGGCCACCACCATTTCTTTCCCCTGATTCCTATGCGATAGGTGTTAATATTTTGATCCATCAAATCTGTGCCGCCCATATGTTGATTATATTCCGTAAAGATAGCTGGTCGTGGAACTTGTATTTTCTTTTTTGTTTTTTGCGCAGTAACGAGTAACGTTTGATAAAGGTTCTACACCATGTAAAGTGGACATTGCAGTAACCACAGAATTGTCTTTTCAGCGAACTACAATCACATCTTCGAGCGTGGGAGAACTCCGACCGCGAGATGACGTAAACGAAAGCCCTGCTTCGGGTTTAATGTCAGCAGTTGCTTGTGGATTTTTAGATGTAGATGCCAGTACCACTTCCAATCTGGCATTTAGTTGTCGTCCTGTAAGATTGTTTATAAAACCACCTTCGTCTTCATCGGCCGAGTCCTCATCTGAACGAACTGCAGGGTCTGGAGGCTCGATAATAACATCTGAGGCTCCAGCTCTTCGTCTTCTTCTAGCATAGCTAATGCTTCATGTAATGTACAATTCCTACAACAAAAAGAAATCTTGTAACTGGTAAAACAACACTTAGTACACATCCATCGAAAAGACTACATATCAGCCGAGAGGTGCCGAACGGCACCCGACACATTACTCGTGCGATATACTGAGCACAGATGCAAAATTAAATTATATTTTCAACACAGTTGCTCGTAAATTCACTCTTATAACACCGTTTTTAGTATCATAACTCATCATATTACGCACTTGTGCTGTAAAAAGATTATCGCACTAGTGCGGTAATGTAAACTTTTTTTTAAAAAATCCAGCAAAAGTTTGTGTCTAAGAACATTGAATATTTTACGAATATTAAATTATTTAAGGGTTAAGATGACAAATAAATATTTCATTTTATTAAATTGTATATAAATAAACACAAACTAACTTAACTATCATTTTTAGAAACAATAATTTATAGTTTATTTTATTTTTTAAATTGCTGCTACTCGGCTGAACAGCCAGTTTTTCCTGTGCCATCATTGAACCTGCGCGCGCATCGAAATTGCGGCGCGCGAAAAAAACAAAACTTACGTGTTGTTTTCCATTATTATTTGATAAAGTTGTTGCTGTGTGGTTAATTACTATCAAAAATGTCTACTTTAAATAGTAAAGACGAGTAAAATGTTATTCAACCCCGTCGGAAATACTTATCGAGGCACGAAACGCGAGTGATAGCCTGTTGCCGCCAAAATGCATAGAAAAACAGCAAAAACGCCAAGTCATATTCGGAGAAGGTATTTTAGATTTTAGTTTGTTTTTTCCTCGCAATTGTGTTGAAAAACGTCGTATGCAACTCGTGTGCATTGATCATTATCACACTCGGCTTCCTTACCGCGCTCGCCTGCGGCTCGCGCTTATAATAATGCCTCGTGTATAATGACCAACGTAGCACACTTGTATCATAATGTACTATTATGTATTATCAACACGGAAACTCTTAAAACAAAGTACAAAATAGCATTCTAATGCAAAATTACTAATAGTTTACAAAATATAAGCCACTTACTTGAGAGGTACTTCAATTTTTGACAATAATTTCCCAACACTGATTGTCAATTGTCTGTATCGGTCGCGCGATGTTCATTCATTGAAACGAAGTAATACGATCGATAGCTATCTCTTTCTGGCACTTAGACAAAATATAAACACTTCGTTTTAGCCAGTCATAATCACGTAACGCGCTAAAGTTTAAACACGTAAAAATGGGTGCCGATCGGCACCGCTAGGTCATAATGGGTTAACGGATCCTTCAGTGCATTGCGCGAGCGCACATTGTAATGTTTTTTGTGCCTGATGCTGGACATATGATTCAAAATTGTGAGCCATAGCATAAAAAAGAGCTTTTAGGAATTTTAACATATAGAAATGTAAAACAACACAAAAAATACTGCATTTAAAGCAAAAGGACTATAGAAACGCACGCCATTAAGTCCGCAGGCGAAACTACGCACGTGTATCCCATGGCAAGGCGAGAACACTGGAGGTCAGATGTAGTCAACTTTTGAATGATCCTAAAATTAAAATTATTAAGATTTGATTTGTCCTCAATAATGTACACTATGAGCGTAAGACTTAGACGTAGAAGCTAATTTATAGTCATTTAGTAATTTACAATATGTCAAATATTTTGATATACCTAGGTAAACAGTGATACGCAATATTCATATAATAACTAATGAAGGAAAAGGAAGTAAATTTATATTTCCAGACAGTCATATTTGTATTAGTCCAATATAGTAAAATAATAGGACTTTAGGAAAGATAGAGTATGTGTTAGAATATTGGTCGTGCTATGTTGAAATGGGGCTCGAGGATCATAGAAAGTTGAGTACCCCTGCAAATTGAAAGATTTCGAACGTCAGCTCTTAAGACATGGGGCGTGGGACGCAGGGAAGAAATGTGATGTTTTAGCAGGTTATGCTTGAGGGACAGTCAAATTTGGGCGGTCTGACGTAGACGGTCCGAATGGTGTTCGCGTGTGTCCTAAGAAAAGATGCAGAGGGGTAAGTGTTTTGATTATTACAAATTCCTTTTCAAATTAAAAAAAATTTGAAAGTATTTTAATTAGAATATTTAAAGATACAGTAATTTTTAAATTTTGATGACAAGATGATGTTGATGCTGATGATAAAGTATTTAATAATGAATTATTTAAAACGTCATTGTAATATTTTACATGGTTTTCCTGTTTTACGTCATTTTTTATCAAAAGGAATTTAGCAACTTTTTTTCATGTCCTCATAGAAAGCAAAATGGGATTTAATTTGATATGCTTTAAATAATAATAAATATAACGTAAATAATTGATTTAAATTATAACTACTTATTTCATAGATTTAATGCCAAATGAATTTAAATAATGTTTATTTTGTAGCTGGGTTATTTTGATTTTAAAGATTGACATGTTGTTTGCTATTAATTTTCCTAATTTCGATTATTGGGTAACATTTTGTGCGCATTGATTTTTAATATTGGTTTGAACCCATTTTTCATTTCATGATAACATGGTGCATGCTAATTTTATTAGATTTTTTTTGTGTTTTATTTTGAGTGTTTATTTGTGGTACCTAAATTAACGCGGACTATTTAAAGTTCATCTTACGTGTTAAAACTCTTTGAAAATATTAAATGGGTTTTGAATATGATTTACGTATCAAAACGTTTATTAATTGACGATTTAGCGCTCATTAGAGCCATTAAACTTTGACATTTTTCTGTGGTAAATCAAAGGTCATTTGATCTTGTTTTACATAAAAACAACCCCAGTGGTTTTATTTAACAAATATGACTGTCGTTTATCTTTTAAATGGTTGCTCGATTATTGAGCCAATTTACAACAAAACAACTTTGAAATCTTCATTTTACCTTTTACTTATAATTATTTTACGCCTAAGACTACGCATATTTGACTTATAAACCTTTACGTTTACCAAATTGACTTACTAGATCTATTTTAACTAACGTTTGGAGAAATATTAAGTACTCATAGATATCATAATTTTATTGTAGATAACTACAATTAAGTAGATAGGTATACGTTCTGACGTTGAGAAAACAAACTTAATTATTTAATATTGTAGGTGGGAAGTAGGTAGGGTACAGTTAGGATTATACGTTTCTTTGTAGGGTTCTAGGTTCGTAAATATGTAGTTCAGGCAGAGGTACCGTTAGGTAGGAGTAGGTAGGTACCCCTTTTTCCATAATAACATATCCTTCCTAATACCTGTTCCATCCTACCTTCTTAAAATCGCTACATTTGTTTAGGTTAACCGTTGTAGTAATTAGGTAGTTAGGAAATGGGCTATTTTTAGGAATCCTTATACAAAATCCTATATCCATAAAACTGAGAGAAGAATTTAATAAAAGTTTTGAGATTATTTTCAAATTAAAATATTTTGTAAATCATAAGTAATCCAAGAGCCAATTTTACAACATTTATTTCAAATTCAAACAATTTTGATTGATGTGGGAATATCCATCTGACATTACTTGGTGTCATGGATATTATTAGGTCAATCTATATTTCATAACGAGGGGTTTAGTATAAATATTTTACTAGTCGGAAAATAATCAGAATCTTTAATCTAAATAATGCTGGTTGATGTGGGAGTATCGATGACTTCACATAGGACATAATGCAGATTTCAGGACCCGGTCTTATACGAGTTGTCATCGATACTGTTGGATCATCTTGGAATTATATTGGACTAAAGGATTCAGATTACTTATTTAAGTAATTAATTTAAGGACCCCGAACCCTTGGTTGACATATCATGCAGTCAAATAGGTAGATTTTAGTATGTCATATTAAATTCTTTAAACTCAGTTGTTCCCTTAGTTGCGCATAATTACGCTAAATACGTTTTGTTTCAGACTCAGGTCCTATTCCTGGGGGTGGCAGATTGTATTGGCGATAACTGTTTATCACATGGCCACCACTCCTGGTGAGCGTTTGGTGTTGGGGCTCACCAGGCGCCCCTCGGGGCGTTCTTCCTTGAATGCGCACAAACCCATGAAACTCTTGAGTAAACTTATTTATAACATCCACGTTCCTCTAAAAGAATTTGGTTTACTACTATTAATACAACGTACGGTCCTATCATTTAAACTAGACGATCACACAGCCAATTTAAATTATCACAGCCAAACGTTATTAACGTAGTCCGTTTAGATCTGAATTAATTATTAATTTCCACATATTTTTAGAGTTAGACGCAGGGGGGGGGGGAATAGTTACAATTGTTACCGTGTTCCAGGATTTAAAAAAAACACTGGATCATGTTTAGTAGGCTTGTTAGCCTACAATTGCTGTCTGTGAAATAAAAAGAGATTGAAAACGTGGATTTTTGATTTAAGTGTATCGAAGTTATTTTGTTGTGCGCATTTAAGGATATTGGAATAGTGGGGGCGAAATGTTAAGGTCATCATCATCATATCAGCCTTTTGCAGTCCACTGCTGGACATAGGCCTCCCCCAAGGAGCGCCAAAGCGCACGATCTCCCGCCCTTTGCATCCAGTCGCTGCCGGCTGCCTTCTTCAGGTCATCGGTCCATCTAGCCGGGGGGCGTCCTACACTACGTTTGCCTAAGCGTGGTCTCCATTCGAGAACCTTCCTGCTCCATCTCTCGTCGGTTCTGCGACAGACATGGCCAGCCCACTGCCACTTCAGCTGGCTACATTTTTGGACAATATCAGTCACCTTAGTCTTATGTCGTATGACCTCGATCCGGATCTTATCCCTTAATGAGATCTCCAACATAGACCTTTCCATAGCACGCTGAGTGACGTGTAGTCGGTGGGCCAACTTGACTGTCATGTTCCACGTTTCGGCTCCGTAGGTTAGAACTAGTAGGACGCATTGGTTAAACACCCGGCTTTTCAGGCACTGCGGCAGTGTTGACGTGAAGATATGACGCAATTTCCCAAATGCTGCCCAGCCAAGCTGCACTCTTCTGGCGATTTCCCGCTCGAAGTTGTCTCTACCGAGCTGTAGTACTTGTCCCAGGTAGACTTACTCTTGGACAACCTCGAGCGTAGTGCCCTCGAAGGAAATTGGTTCCGGGATGACATGATCGTTGAACATTACCTTAGTCTTATGTTATGGTAGAGACTATCCAGGTGGCCTAAATTAGTCTATTGTAACCATGCTATGGAAGAGCGGTGTTACCTAACACAAGCATATTTTGCTTAAAAGGCAGCTCCATTCACTAATATTGTATTAGACACTAAGTTAATGAAATAAACATTTTTTGTATTATTGAAGATAAATAACACTTGAAAAAAAATCATCGACCTCAGGTGGGACTCGAACCCACGTCCCACCTGAGGTCGATGATTTTTTTTCAAGTGTTATTTATCTTTAATTAAACCTTGCATAAAATTGCTAAAAACAAAATTTACAATTTTTTGTATTTTTTTTTTTTGTATTTTGTATTTTTCTTGTCCAAATTCATCCCAAGCCCCACACGTCTCGAGGCAGCATTAAGACTGTGCAGCATTTTTTGCAAATCTTGCAGCGATTCTGCCATAATAACTATGTCATCGGCAAAGCGAAGATGAGTAAGATATTCGCCATTCACGTTGATGCCCAGTCCGTTCCAATCCAGCGTCTTGAACACATCCTCCAGTGCGTTGGTGAACAGTTTCGGAGATATAACATCTCCCTGTCTAACACCTCGGAGCAGCTGGATGGGTTTTGTTCGGTGGTTTTGTACTTAGACGGACATTGATGCCATACTGTACAGGCTTCTTAGCACCTTCACGTACCGCCAATCGACTTGGCATCGCTGCAAGGAGTCCAGAACAGCCCAGGTTTTGACCGAGTCAAAGGCTTTCTCATAGTCCACAAAGGCCAGGCTGGTTATACTCTTCGGACTTCTGTATAACCTGCCGCACCGTGTGAATGTGGTCTATGGTACTGTAACCTTTGCGAAACCCAGCCTGTTCCGGTGGCTGGAAAGCGTAAAATCTTGCGGAAAGACGGTTTGTGATGACCCTCGAGAACAGCTTGTAAACGTGACTTAGGAGCATGATTGGTCTATAGTTTTTCAGGAGACTTTTGTCTCCTTTCTTGAAAAACAATGCCACCACGCCCCCACTCCACGCTTCCGGAGTTGTCCCATTCGCTATGACAGAGTTGAAGAGCCTCTTAAGTTCGCCAAGCACAGGTTGGCCTGCAGCTTTTAAGTGCTCAGATGTGATTCCGTCTTCGCCGGGAGCCTTCCCATTACTAAGCTGTCCGAGGGCCGCCTCAATCTCATCCTCCTCCACGTCTGGGAGATCTTCAGTAAAGTGGCGGGTGAGCTTGGCTCTTGGATCATTCGCGTCGGGCTGCGGCTGTAGGGAATACAATGCGTACAATCGGCCGTAAAAGCCTTCGATTTCGGCCAGAATCTCCGGAACTGATGAGACGATTCTGCCATCCGAGGTTTTTAGCTTTGTCAGGTGACTTTTTCCCAGTCTTTTAGTGAAGACCTTCGACCCCCGATTCTGCTCAATCGCCTCCTCTATGAGGTCAATGTTTAGGTAATTAATCAGAAACATAATAATTGAGATAGGTTGATAAAAGGATTCATAAATAAAAAAGCACCACACCAATACCATTGCATAATGCATTTATAAACCTATAAGTCCTTTTACGGAAAAGTTTATTATTTATTGTAAAAAATATATATGTTAGTTACAATTCATAGGTTCCGTACGTGTTATGAAAAGAATGGGGGCGAGATCTGATAGGGTTACATTAATTTACATATATATTCGTATGTAGGTCATTTAGTTGTTTGCAATCAATTAGATTTAGTTTTTTTTTTCTTTTATAGTTTGTAGGCTCTATCTGTTTAACGGAAAATACTAATGAGATTGCTAATCATATAATCACATTATTTACGTAACGTAAATCAAAGATATATGGGAATGTATCACTTCTTTTGATAAAATAACACAGATCGTAATAATGACTAAATTTATTTTTAGAATAGTACAGAGTCTAAGAATGCGTTTAGTGTATGTACAACAATGGTGTACTATTCGTTCCAACGCATTTTAATTCAGCCTGTTAATCATACCAAGATTACAGCAAGTTTTTTGTTCAAAGGTCGCCAAATCGGTTCATGGCATCAGTTTATATTTCATTTCTTTAGTCGCTAGCAAGAGCGGTCACATAAACATTTTGCGTATCATAAACATAGAGAACAAAGATTCAGGTGTCCCATGACCGGCATAGGCATTTTAAAAATTTAATAAGTAATCGAGTTTAAATAAACAAAACTAATTAGCCATAATTTAAACAGCACTCAACTTTATCGTTTCGTTGTAGATTTCGAGCGTGAAAGTTAGACTCGAGTGTGTATTTTTAGAGTTACAAAACTAACGTAATAAGTGTTTCACATAAATAGTATTTAGAATTGGCTATTCATATTTTTTGTACCGTGTTGTCACATTTAAGGGACGATGGGGGAATTGCGGACGCTTAAGCGGAATTCTAAATAAAACTCATACTATTAATAAAAATCAATCTGTCTTTGTTAATTATTAAACTATAGTTATTTAACTATTAAATTAACATAAATTATTACATGAAAGCAATCAAAAATTAATAAATTTTAATCAAAAACAAAAACGTATATGTCCGTAATTACCCTTAGCTGTTGGGGTAAATGCGGACCAGTGCTGGGTTAATTGCGGACAACATGGGGTATTTACGGACGAGGTCTCATTTCACATTCAGAATTCACAAATGAAGCATCTTAAAGAAGACCCAGCAATGCAAGTCTCGTGCGCCAATTTCTTGAATTTTGGGGTGGGTCACAAATACCTTTCCTGGCAATTAATGCAGACATTTGCATCATTTTTTGTTTTAGATTCAAAATTTTTAGTTTCGAGCACCTTTTGGTCGTTTTTCTTTAGTGTATTTTTGTTTTCTATTTGTAGTTTTTGACTCTCTTGTTCCAGGTTCTTTCTCTTTCTTTTCTTTTTAATTATTTTTTTGGTCGTTTTGCTCTTTTCTGGTGTGCTGGTACAAATAACTAAATGTTTTTTTTAATAAATCGTTTTTTACGAGAAGGTTGTAAAGTTGGTACTTGCACTACTTCACTAAGTGTTACTAAGGGAGATGGACTAGTTTGACTAGTTATACTTTGATTTACACCTTCACTAACATCACCCACCTACTAATTTAGACTCTGGTATTGTTTTGTTTAAATCCTCAAAGTTAGCTTCATTATTGGAAAGTTGAAAGATTCTATTACATTAGAAATAAGTATTTTAATTGTAGCATCACAAACAACGTGACATTCATTTTGGGGCTCATTTTAGCTTGAATTGTTAGTATTGGATTAGTAGTATTTTTCTCTTTAATTTCGTGCACAGCTCTTTGTATAGATTCCAGGTTTTTTTTTAAACTAAATATATTTTTTAAAAAGAAAACTAAAAATAAGCTTTATTTTGTTTAAAACCATCTACACCTGTTCTACTAGCGTGGGTTAGGGCTACAACAGACTCGTTGGACAGCTGTGGATTATTTGAAACAAAATAAAGCTTTTTTTTAAGTTCATTTTTAAAATCAAATTATTTCCGGGCATGAACTTTCTTCACTATCGTAATCTATATAAGTAATACTTTTATCCATTGCTCACAGGGAGGCTCGTTGTAAATTTCAAACTTGGGTATCGTATGGAAACCCAAACTCTGGTCTGGTGTATGACGAAATGAAAGTCAGTAGTAGGGTCTTTAAGTCTCGGTTAAAATGGTGTCAGAACCATAAAGAACAGCTAAAATTGGTCAAACAAGTTGAATAGTAAACCGAATCTCCCTGTGAGCGTCGATGGTATAAACGAACCTAAATGTATAGCTAACTTATTTAAGAATCACTTCTGTATAAAGTCGCCGTTGGGGCCATCGCGGTCGGAGTGCATTGTGGGGCCGAGTGGGCAGGAGATAGTCGCGAGGTTTACAGCTAAGGAGATAAGAGATAAAATTAAATCCATGACGAAGGGTAAGTCTCCTGGACACGACGGCCTTAGTATTGAGCACCTCCAACATGCAGGCCCACACCTGGCTAGGGTACTCGCTATGCTCTTTAACTTTTGTGTAGGACATGCGTACCTACCTAAAGAAATGATCAGGACCGTGGTGGTGCCGATAGTTCAAAATAAAACGGGTGACGTAAGTGACAAAACTAATTACCTCTTTGGCTACTATACTTGCTAAGGTGCTTGACAGTCTGCTTGACTCCCAGTTAGATTCATTTATAAAGTTACATGACAATCAGTTTGGTTTCAGACCAGGACTTTCAACAGAGTCTGCCATCTTGTGCTTGAAGCAGACTGTCAAGTACTATACTGAACGAAGTACACCCGTTGTTGCCTGTTTTCTTGACCTCTCAAAGGCTTTTGATCTAGTTTATTACGATATTCTGTGGCAAAAATTAAGTGACATCAAAGTGCCGACTGAACTAAATAATATATTAAAATTCTGGTATCAAAATCAGGTAAATTTTGTGAAGTGGTCGAATGTGCTGTCGGAGCCGTATAGGTTGGAATGCGGGGTGAGGCAGGGGGGCCTGACCTCGCCGAAGCTTTTTAATCTTCACATAAATGCGTTATTGGAGGAACTTAGCAGCACCCATGTCGGCTGTCATATTGATGGCATCTGCCTCAATAATTTAAGTTATGCGGACGACATGGTGCTGCTGAGCGCTTCGGTTTGTGGCTTGTCGAAGCTTTTGAACATTTGCGAAGGGTATGCTCTCACTCATGGCCTGACATACAATGTAAAGAAAAGTGAATGCATTGTCTTTCAGGCCAGAGGAAAAAGTCTATCTGTGCCACCTGTCAGACTTGGCGGTACGCCTCTGAAGAGAGTAGACCAATTTAGGTATTTAGGACATATAATTACCTCTGACCTAAAGGACAATGCAGATATTGAAAGAGAGCGCAGAGCGTTGTCGGTTAGAGCAAATATGATAGCCAGAAGGTTCGCGCGTTGCTCCACCGAGGTTAAGGTTACTCCTTTCAGAGCCTACTGCTCTTCCTTCTACACAAGCAGCCTCTGGACTAGCTACACGCAAAAACAGTATAGCGCTCTGCGCGTTCAATATAATAACGCTTTTAGGGCGCTGATGGGGCTGCCTCGATTCTGTAGCGCGTCAGGGATGTTCGCTGAGGCGCGAGTAGATTTTTTTTATACCATAATGCGCAAGCGGTGCGCGTCTCTGATGCGCTGGGTGCGGGCTAGCGCCAACGGCGTCCTGAGCATGTTTGCTGAGAGGTTTGACTGTCATTACGTGAATCATTGCTCAATGATGCACGTAATGACAGGCTGACGAATAAATAGTAAATACCATTTTGTCAATAATATTACTAACACTAGGCTAAGATAATTTTTATTCTTTTACTAACACACTATGATCTTATGTTGGTCGAAATAAAGATTTTTATTATTATTATTGCAGCGGTGGCAAATATTTTTGAAACACCTCATATGTTCGGGGCATCTGTGATAATAAAATATTGCAATTGTTTTTTTATAAAAACTGAACCCCGGGTAATTGCGGACTTCCGTATTTACCCCAGGTACTTTGTCCGCAATTAACCCAAACGGGTTAGAAAAAATACAACGACAAAATTTTTAGGTTTACAATATTTCTCAAGGCAAACGGTTGTGCTATTTACTAGTCATTAATAATGCAATCGACAGAAAATATTACTTTTTTACAGACACTTACTTTTTTTAAATAACACCCAAAATAGTAAATACCAAAATTTAGATCAAAATTACGTTAAATTGGTAAGCACTAAGGATGGAGGAACGTAACGCGTGATCGTGGCGGCCGGTCGCGGGGGCCAGGGATCGAGTAGATACATGCTAGTCCGTATTTACCCCGCGTCCGTAATTCCCCCATCGTCCCCTACGACTAATGTGTTGGAATTTAAAGTGCACTCTTGGTCCTAATGTTGCGTCGAATGGCAATAAATTATAGTTTAGGGCTTGTCAAGTGTTACAATTTGGCCAAAACATGCTATTCGTGCGACAATATTTTTGAATAGCTTGAATGTTACTTATTATTGTGGGGCGATAAATTAATGTAGTTAAAAATAAGTACCATAATAATACTTAATAGTAGTTGACTGGTAGATAATACTTCCATCCATCCATCCATCAGCCGAAAGACGTCCACTGCTGGACATAGGCCTCCCCCGAGGATTTCCACAAAGATCGGTCTTGTGCCACCCGCATCCAGCGGCTTCCCGCGACCTTCACCAGATCGTCGGTCACTACGCCTTCCGGCCCGCGGCCGCCATTCAAGGACCTTCCTGCCCCAACGGCCATCAGTCCTGATAATACTTAGAAGCAGGGAATCAATTATTTTTAATCTACTTGTAATTAAGGTAATAGAACAATGATTATAAAATAAAGTTTAGTTTAAATCAATCTATTTGTATCGATAAGTATAAATGGTTTTCTTTATCTTTGTCTCCATGACCCGATGACTTAGTGATTAGGAAATAAAAATGCAATGTGGACCCGCATTCGATTCCGCGGCCAACAGTTAAATGGTTGTCTTCAGTGTTTGACTATAAAAAAATAAAAATCTTTTATTTCAGACCAATTATGTCCATTTATTTTATTTATTTTAGACCGTGTCTCAAAGCATAAGATTCACACATAAACAACATTTTTCTCATGCCGCTATCGAAGGGCTCAGCAGCACCATGTCGTCAGCGTAGCTGATGTTATTAACACTTATGTTGTCAATACGGCATCCGACATGCATGCTGCTAAGCTCCTCGATAAGCTGATTGACGTACAAGTTAAACAATCTAGGCGAGGATAGCCCCCCCTGCCTCACCCCCCTGCTCAACCCATACTCATCAGAGCAAGCATTACCCCATTTCACTACATTTCTTTGACCTTTGTACCAGTATGATAGCAGATCTACAATTTCTGGAAAAATACCTGTGCACCTAAGTTTGTCCCAGAGTGTGTCATATAATACAAGGTCGAAAGCCTTAGAAAGGTCCAAAAAACAGGCATAAATAGGAGTATTCCTCTTAGTATAATAGTTCACAGTATATTTAAGTGACAATATTGCACTTTCTGTCGACAAATTTTCTCGGAAACCAAACTGTGCATCTGATAGTTTTATATGGTTCCCTAAATGTGAGTCCAGGATCCTGTCCAGTACCTTGGCAATGACAGTTGCAAGCGATATTGGTCTATAATTAGTCTTATCTGCTATATCACCAGTCTTATTTTTCACAAGTGGTATTACCACTGTTCGCATGCAATCAGGTGGCAAGTATGTATGCTATGTCTGAGACTAAAGGTAAATAACATTGATAATACTCTACTTATGTGACAGCCTGCATGCTGTAGATGCTAAATGCTGAGCCCATCATGTCCAGGAGATTTACCTCTTTTCCTATTTCTTATGGCTGCGCTAACTTCCTTACTGGTGATCCTGATGGGCTCGCGACTGGGCTCAGCACTGGGCACCCTATCAGACACTCGCTCCCGGTGATGGGCAGTGGGGCGCAAAGCAGTCTTTAAAAGTATTTGCAATATTTCTTGAATCACTACTGCCATCTACACTGACAGCCAGGTAAGTCAGCCCTACCACTTAGTTTCTTAGCACTTTTCCAGAATTTACCAAATTGCCTGGTTGAGTGTTGAGTTGCAATAATATCAAGCTGTATCTGCTCCTGGTTACGCTGACAGAACTTTAGTCTGGACTTAAAAAAAATACCACTTAGGGCCATTTTTTCGTAAACAGGACCAGACCCAGGCTTGCCATGTAGAACATACAATTAGAAATCCAACCTGGCCTGTCTATGTGCCTCTGCTACATGTTTATGCCATCCTTTTACACATTTATTATTATTACCACCTACACCATTGCTACGCAACCAACTGCACTTTGAAGCCTGACTTAGAACATTTACAATACTGTGGTAATAATTATCTATAATGCTCTTGTGGTCATTATCCTTACACATACCATCAGCACACCCACGAAACTCAACTGGAAAATCTATATGTTTCAGCTGACTATCACAATATTCCTGATATTTAGCTACTTGTTCAGGCTTTCCGTTGCCCCACCTAATCTCATTACAAGGCTGATTACATAAATTAATTTTCATTCTGATTAAACCTAAATTACCATAGTACATCATAGAGAACATATACATTAGTCACTGTAAGCCATGACGACGAGCTCACTACACAATGGTCTAGCCATCTTTTACAACCATGTGCCTCTCTTATATATGTATATGTACCCGAAGACATGTCCAACCTAACAATGTCAGCACACAACCACTGCTGCTCATCACAAAAACTAAGTAATTCGTTACAAAAAGGGGTCAGTGGGTGAGCATTAAAGTCGCCCAATATAAACACAGCTTCAGTATTACTTACATCTAGAATAGCATTCAACTCACTCAAATACTGAGTCAAACTAGGCAGATTTTCTGGCCGGTCCGTGGGCATGTACACACTCATCAATAATATATCTCGCGCGTCATGAGTCACAACTTTTATTGCCACTACTTTCACACTGAATGACTGCCACATCCCGAAATACACTTTTGCGCCACAGGATCGCCACGCCCCCATAGGGACGACCACGTAGAACTCCCGATGACAGGTCCACCGCGCTCTTCCCCGTGTAGCTAAAGTCCCGATGTATAACACCAAGAAATGTCAGGTCATGAGGCAGCAACCACGTCTCTTGCAATGCCACTACGTCAGCTTGTTCGCATAGGTCACGAACGCAGTCTACGCTTCGCTTAATGTTTTTACAATATAATACCTGTATAAATTATGGTTTTGTTAAGCTAAGATGGACATCTAAGGGCCTAATCAAAAGTTGCATTACAAATAGAAACCTAAGGTACAAATACTATACCAGAAAAAAATCAAATGATCGTAAAGAATACCTAGCCTATAATAAATTACTAAAAAAATGTACAACATACGCAAAAAAGTTAGCCAATAGAAAATTTGTAATAAATAGCCAAAAAAAGGAAAAAGCCACATGGACAGTAATAAAAAATGAAATGGGTCAAAACAGCACCAAAAGACATATAAATAAATTGACATATAATGGATCGGACATATTTAACCCCATTTACATAGCTTATATATTTAATAATAATTTTATTGACAAAACCACAAAATTAAACAAAGATCAGGAAAAACCTGCGATGCCTAAGTGCAACAGAAACTCAATTTATTTGACACCTGTAAACGAAGGAAATGTAAGACAAATAATAATTTCTCTAAAAAATACTAAATCCGAAGGCTATGATTCAATAAGCACTAAGGTAATAAAATCATGCCGAGAAAACCTCTTACATATATTGACTCATTTAATAAACTTATCTATGGAAAATGGCAAATTCCCAGATAAATTAAAATACTCGATTGTCAAGCCAATACATAAAAAAAACAGTGTAACGGAAGTAACCAACTACCGACCAATCGCTCACATACCCATACTCTCGAAAATATTCGAGAAAGTAATGTATAATAAGCTTGTTTCTTTTTTAAACCTTCATAATATTATACAAAAAAATCAATATGGTTTCCAGAAAAATAAAAACACAACCCACGCAGCATTTCACCTAGTAAACAAGGTTTTACGCAGTGTTAATGACAAAATGACAACCACCGCATTGTTTCTAGACATGTCATCAGCTTTCGATCTAGTTTGTCACGAAACGCTTTTACTAAAACTAGAGAATTACGGAATTCGGGGTCCCGCATATCAATGGATCAGCACATATATAAAGAATAGGAACCAATGTGTGGAAATTGACTATTTAAACTCAGAAAAAAACACCATTGCAGTTAGATCAGATTATAAGCAAACAAAACATGGTGTGCCACAAGGTAGCGTGATCTCGCCATTGTTATTTTTGCTTTACATAAATGACATTACCTACATTACAAAGCATGAGACTATCCTTTTCGCTGACGATATCTCTGTGGTAGTGGCGTCAGATAGAGATAACTCTATTGAACGACATAAATCAGACATCATAGAAACACTGACATTAATAACAAACTGGCTCGAAAATAATAATCTCAAAATCAATTTATCAAAAACAAATATGATTAATTTTAATAACTTTAAGGAATCTAACATTGACATCAACTTTAACGGACAAACCCTAAAGCATGCAGCAAGTGGGACATTTTTAGGTTTAACTATAGACGAACAATTAAATTGGAAAGAGCATACGGAAAAAGTTTGTAATAAGCTAAACAGCTTGGCGTACGCCTTATATAAGCTATCAATTGTGGCATGTAAAGGAACCGCTTTAACTACGTACTTTGCTCACTTTGAATCGGTGCTAAGATATGGTATAATCCTGTGGGGTAACGGTACGAATAGCAACAAAGTTTTTATTGCTCAAAAAGCTGCCATACGTGCAATATGCCATATAGCACCAGATATATCTTGTAGACCGTACTTTAGATCCCTTAATATTCTCCCTTTGCCATGTCTTTACATCTTTGAGGTTGGTAAATTCGTAATACAAAACCGAGACAAATTCACTTAAGCAAAAGAACATTCAAATAAACAGCTTAGAAACCAAGGAAGACTTATATTAGACACGATACCTAAAACAAAACGCTTCCAAAAAAACTGTTTTGCAATGTGTGTAAAAATATTTAACAAGATACCTAATCATATTAAACAACTGCCATGTAATGAATTTATAGGAGCGCTGCGAAAATGGCTAATAAAAAACACTTTTTATTCAGTTAAGGAATTTGTCGAAAATAAACAATAAAACATAATTATTTCGTACTATTGATGCATAGATTTATTGAACCCTTCGAACAATTTTATATCTTGTGACATTCTCTTAAATTTGCATGCTATAGCATTATGACTAAGTAGGTCTTAAGTAACTTAAATTGTATCTTACCAACTCTGTAACCACCTATTTATAGCAAATAAATGATTTGATTTGATTTGATTTTATTTGTTAAGTTCATTCAACTATTATAAGTTACTAAAATAATTCTATGAAATGTCTATTAAATTCTAGTCCTATTTTTAAAAAATCTATGTTTCAGGTTTCGCCGTATTTTGTAATTGAAAGTGGTTGCGCTGCAGAGTATCCTTCCAGCGGAACCATCACGATATATGTATTACTATGCATAGTATAATCAAATATATGGTATCAAATAATTCTATAACAATTCTATATTGAATTAGGACCCCCAAATCCTCACTAGAATTTAAATGGACAGTCAAAGGGGTGTCTCAAATTTTCTCTTCGAAATAGTTGCTAAACGCCTAGTCTAAAGTCTTAAGTTAATTGTTACAACCACAAGCATGCGAATATGGCTGAGTAGGGAGTATGCAATGAAAGGATTTATTTTTTAATTACGAGAAATCAATGTCAAGGTTTATTAATTTTCGAATAAGGAGATTATACTTCTTGTAACAAATAATCAAAAAGGAAAAAAAGTACACATGTAAAATAACTATATTTTAGCATAAATGAGTACGTCTACTTGCATATTTATTTTTATATTTGTTTTTGAAACTTTATTAAAAGAATCATCATAACAGTACCATTTGGCACTACTCTTGCAGTGTGCTTTATAATGTCCCAAGCCACCCGGCAATCCAGGCACATATTCTATAGCAGCAACGATACTATATTTTTTATTCTCGATTAGACTTATATTATTGGGTATTTCATTAATACTTATGTTGTTGTTTGCAATTTCAAACACTATTAAATCACTCAATTTATATGTCTCACTCAGCACTGCCTCTTTACTATTGCACTTATGATTACTTAAGCGCGTTTTTTCAATCAACATTGAATTAGCTGACTTTTCCAGTCCAGTTGTCAGGCCATCTTGTTCCAAAATTAAAAGATCGAGTGGCAATATAGGACAAGATCTTTCTATTTTGAAGACACAAATAGTGCAAAACTTTTCATGTTTCGCACTATGAAATTCATGAAGTAATCCTTCAAATATTCTGGTAACATTACAGCTGCAGTCAACAACTCTAAGGTTATAATTTTGCTTCAGAGCAAAGAAATTAGACAAAATTTCAGCTCTTAATTTTAAAACATCCACAGAAGTATCATTTCTTGAAAGAGCTTTAGCCAGTGTTGAAAACAATGAGTCTTGTGATTCAAGCAATGTTCGAACACTGTTACATTCTTTGTAACCAACTGCAAATGCTTGCACCACAGCATCAAAAGCACAAGTATTTTGCAATATTAAGTCTTTAATATTTGTGCGACTTATATTGCCATTTAGCAATAACTGCACGTAATGTTTGTTCCATTTAGGCTTAATTATTTCCATTAATGGTTTTTTCTTTTCCTCTTTAGTCTTATTTCGCCAATTTTCTTCATAAATAGGTGCGTCTTGAAATTCTGATTCCTTTTTAAAGTTTACGTAATGATTAGTTTTATGCCCAGTAAGTTTTTTTAATTTATTCAAAGTTTTAAGCTGTTTGTTTTCAGAAGTTTCTAATGTAGAACTATTGTTGTTCGAAGAACACTGTGCCGATTTAATTTCTCCTGATATATAATCGGTGTGTTTCATGATGAAATCATCAACACGCAGCAATCCACTTCTTGTGTTCAACAAAAGTTGTTTTATATTTTTAAAATAACTTTCGACGTTACTGCTGCTAGCTGAATCATTCATTTTCTTGTGAAACGGCAGCATCAAGTTAGTCCACAGAGGGAGCCGACAGTAAAGTTTTTTTAAAGTGGGTATAAAGCTTGGAAAGTAATAGATATTTTCGTAAATTGTGTCATCACAGATATCATATAACACTTCACCATCTATTATTGCATCAAGCCATTGACAAGGTGTATAGTAATCATCATCGATAAAAGTAACGTCTTCTTCGATTTTAGATTCTTCTTGAATATTTGAAGTCCCCATTTCATTATTCAAATTAGGTTCAATATTTTTTAGTGCTCCTAGAATAAATTCTTTAGATATGTCACATCTGGTGCGTTCTCCATTCTCTGAACATCTATCAAATCTATTAACAGCCACAGTCACTAGATGTCTTATAATTTCTTGGAATTCTTCGTAATTTGTACAAGTTTTCAAATACAATAAAAATTTTAAATAAAATCTTTTGATACGTACATCTACTAACTTGAAACATTGTAGCCCATACAAACATTTTATGAAATGAGACGAATCTAAGCGTAAGAAACATGTAGGAATCATTTTAGTCTTCCCTTCAAGGACCTTAAAACTGTGACTAACATACTCCTTAGTGGACTTAAACATTGTAAAAGCCCTAATACATGCTCCTATTAAGGCACTCGAGTCATCAGTGATTATTTCTTTTGGTTTAATCATATTAATAATCCAAGATTTTAACCACATATAAATAGTTTCTATAGTTTGACTTGCCGAAATCATCTGGGTTACTGAAATCGATGTGGTTTTTAACTTAAGTACAGCCACGTATAAAAATAAATGTTTTGCCTGATACTTTTCAGAATGTATGGGTGGCTTGATCTTCTTGAAAATGGAACCTGTAGCATCAAGACTTATTGCAGTATAGTGCGTTCGTGAAAAGTTTTCATAAAAAATTCGTTGTGATTCGGTCCAATAGTACACATAGAAAGGATTTAGGTGAATATCTCGCACAAATTTGTCATACGGGGCCATAAATGTCATAAGAATAGTTTGTTACGGGATTGCTACCATGTACCTTATTTTTGAGTTCCCGATATTTCGGCACTGTTGCAAGCGCCATGATCACGGAGTAACTGAAGATCTTGCGGGTAAGTTGTTAAGGGCAAACATATCGGTCTACCCTCTTTCGCTGTCTTTTATTGCACGCGTCGGTACCATTGTCTACAAACTCACTATTTTCTCGCACCTGTTCTCGACACACAACACTAACAGTATCTGACCGCGAAACAGCAGTTTGTTGTTTTCTCCGGTTTTTGCACATACGAATCACTGGATTCCAGACACTTGACAATTTAAACCCATCCTCGCGATTGAAATTTTTGTACTTTGTAATTTCAATCGCTTCCCTGACCATTCTTGGTATGTAGTGGCGTTCTGTCGCAATGATCTGAGGGTTGTGAAACTCAATCCAGTGATTTAGACCTGATTCCAACAAATGTTCCGCGATTGCCGATTTCTGTTTGTCGTTGTTTTTGACCGCTTTTATGTGTTCCTTTATTCGGCACGCTATGGTACGTTTTGTTTGGCCGATATATGAACTGCCACAGCTGCAGTCAATCTTATAGACACCCGGTTTCTCCATTGGGAAACTGTCTTTTGGAGATCGTAGACATTGTGTTACTTTTCTTAATGGAGTGAAGACAGTATTAAGTGAGTATTTATGAAGTACGTTTGAGATCTTGTCTGTCACTCCTCTTATGTATGGCAAGAACACAGGTTGCCTGTCTACTGTGTCTTTAGAGTATCTTGATTTGTGTCTAGATGGTAGCTGCCCTCTATATCCATTATTCTGTAAGACTTTCTGAACATGTTCCAACTCTTGGTTTAGGTGTTCAAGGTCACACAAGTCATAGGCTCGGTTTGTCAGTGCAGTTACTACAGAATTAAGATGTCGAGGGTGGTGATGCGAGGTTGCGTTGACAGAGTGACTCAGTGAACCGTCACTCCGCACTTCAATCTTCACATCCAAAAATGCTAGGCTTCTTCTGTGTATTGAGATGACTGACTTGTGTGACCTTGAACACCTAAACCAAGAGTTGTAACATGTTCAGAAAGTCTTACAGAATAATGGATATAGAGGGCAGCTACCACCTAGACACAAATCAAGATACTCTAAAGACACAGTAGACAGGCAACCTGTGTTCTTGCCATACATAAGAGGAGTGACAGACAAGATCTCAAACGTACTTCATAAATACTCACTTAATACTGTCTTCACTCCATTAAGAAAAGTAACACAATGTCTACGATCTCCAAAAGACAGTTTCCCAATGGAGAAACCGGGTGTCTATAAGATTGACTGCAGCTGTGGCAGTTCATATATCGGCCAAACAAAACGTACCATAGCGTGCCGAATAAAGGAACACATAAAAGCGGTCAAAAACAACGACAAACAGAAATCGGCAATCGCGGAACATTTGTTGGAATCAGGTCTAAATCACTGGATTGAGTTTCACAACCCTCAGATCATTGCGACAGAACGCCACTACATACCAAGAATGGTCAGGGAAGCGATTGAAATTACAAAGTACAAAAATTTCAATCGCGAGGATGGGTTTAAATTGTCAAGTGTCTGGAATCCAGTGATTCGTATGTGCAAAAACCGGAGAAAACAACAAACTGCTGTTTCGCGGTCAGATACTGTTAGTGTTGTGTGTCGAGAACAGGTGCGAGAAAATAGTGAGTTTGTAGACAATGGTACCGACGCGTGCAATAAAAGACAGCGAAAGAGGGTAGACCGATATGTTTGCCCTTAACAACTTACCCGCAAGATCTTCAGTTACTCCGTGATCATGGCGCTTGCAACAGTGCCGAAATATCGGGAACTCAAAAATAAGGTACATGGTAGCAATCCCGTAACAAACTATTCTAATGTTAGTGACCATGAAAGTTTAAAACAATATAAATGTCATAATCCATAAAGCAACTAATACTATTTTATGGTAGTATTTAGATGTATTAGTAGTGCTCTTTATGTGCTGCAGAGATTTTAGACTCGGCATATAGGGCGGTTCTTTAGTATCATCATCTGTGAGTGTTTGACTCAGTAATTTGTTTCTAAGGACAATAGGGTATTGATTTTCTAGTTGCGAAGCCAATTGCTCTTTTTTGAATTTTGTGATTCGAACTTTTTTTGGTTCATGTAACAATTGTGAATTTACATTTACCATTTTGCAATTAACTAATACATAAGAATCACTTTTATTTTCTGTACTGATTCTAATAGTACCCTTACATTCTTTACAATATCCATAAGCGTTAACAGAATAACCGTCCTTTGCTGTATTAGTTTTAAAAGCCCATGAACACTTATTCGATGTTTTTTTCCATATAAACTCCCTCATAAAGTCTGTCCATTTATTTTTCGGCATTCGTCGCTTATTAGGATGATTAATAGCAGGCTTATTTTTATCATTTTGTGCATCATAGTGAATGTCTGGGCGGATATTTTCCCACTCCTTTAAATTTAACTCAAAAGATATCAAATTTTCTTGGTTGCTGCACGTCGAGTCAGTGTTTTTGTCGCTATCTGTGCAATCACCAAAAATAGAATCACAACTACTAGTACTACCACTAGCATCATCGTCCGGTGTATTATTTTCAATTTTATCGAAAAAATAAAGGTAATTAGTTTTCACTGAAAAATATAGCGCATTGGGAGTCATACGAGCACATAATAATTTGCTTATTTCTTTGTACACAACACTGCATGAACGAGGCAATTCAGGACCTTTGAAATGTTCTTCATATTTAAGAAAAACACTCTTTTGCTCTTCTAAACTCACTGATAGTTTCTTTCCACGCTTCATTTTAAACAGTTAAACATATACCGGTAAGATGTTGATGTTGAAATGTGCAATTCATCACTGATAATGATTTCGTTATAATGTGGGTAGTTAGGAATGTTAATGAAAGTTACTTAATATGTGGGTAAGACATATTCTAATTGTTTGACATAAACATAGACATTACAATATTTAGTCGTTACATGAAAATGTAATATAACTAGGTATACTATTAATATCCTACAATATAACACAACAAATACTTATAATTATTTGTGTGCTAATAAGTTTTACCTCTGAAGAAAGATATGTTAATGGTAATGTTGCTAAGAACTTTACTCTAGGCGTTTAGCAACTATTTCGAAGAGAAAATTTGAGACACCGCTTTGACTGTCCATTTAAATTCTAGTGAGGATTTGGGGGTCCTAATTCAATATAGAATTGTTATAGAATTATTTGATACCATATATTTGATTATACTATGCATAGTAATACATATATCGTGATGGTTCCGCTGGAAGGATACTCTGCAGCGCAACCACTTTCAATTACAAAATACGGCGAAACCTGAGACATAGATTTTTTTAAAATAGGACTAGAATTTTATAGACATTTCATAGAATTATTTTAGTAACTTATACTAGTTAAATCAAAAGTAGGTCCGCCGGGGAGCATGACGTTTTTATTTTTGGGTGTCAAAAAAAATAACTTATTTCTAACCCGCAATGTATAGCGCGCACGCCACAGACTATGCCTGTGTGTGTAAGCGGATCATGTTTCTTTGTAAAAAAGTTTAGTATTATCAAGAAGAAGTCAATTTTGTAAAAATCTTTGAAAAAAAATTGTTACTTTGACTCTCAATATCTCGGTAACCCGTCATTTCCCAGGTATAGTGTAAAAGAAACAAATGATCGTAATAATCCGTAGAATATGTGGTATTCGGCTTCGTTAAGCCTTTTTTTACACCCGATATAAGATTCAACAATATTAGTTACATTCCTTTTAATGGGGGGTATCTTTACGTCATACCAAGGAGCCTGACAAAATTTCAGCGAAAAATTCAGGCTAGTTTCGCAGATATTCATCATAACAATCTCATTTCGTAACTACAAAATTTCACACCATTTACAGCTGATTACTACTACAATGACACACTAAATACGCACACAAGCAAACTCAAAATCCAAGAATCAAGCGCGGTCAGCGGTGGGGTGAGATGCCGGGTCAGGAATACCAACATGAAAAAAAATTACCCTGTTTTTAGGGTAAATTAAAGTTTTTGAGTTGTTTTTTTTTCGATAAAGTAATAAGAAAAAATACGACTAGGTTTGTAATTAATGTTGTGATGTTAAGTCAGTAAAACTTAACGAACGGTTTTTTACCCATGATTTTTATGTTCACGCTATCACGTAGCCAACGCGGTTGCGAAAATAGGTACGCGAAATTGAAGGGATCAGGATGCCGCAAACTGATCAAAGAGTGTAATCTGAACTTGCGACTTGATTCACGTCAAAAAACGAAAAGATTCACTTCTTTGATAAAAAGCTGTTCTAACTTACGTATCATTTTGAATTATTAAAAAAAACAACCGCGGAGACAACGACAAGCTACTATTTTATTGTCGTCGCAAGCTCAAGTAATGTTGCGTAATCAGCTTTAATAAAACCACTTAGGTACACGATTAATTAGTTATTCATCACGGCCGCCAACTTGTCGTGTAATGAGTTATTAAATTTTATAAACAAAACTACTTACATTCGAGATTTATGAAGTGTCGTTTAATAATATCATAACATTAAATTTAACAGCTAGTCTCAATAAAAAACCAAAAAATGACAATATCATTAAATCCAAATTTCTTGCCATTCAAATTCCACTTTATTTTTTCAATAAATTTTAGGGGTAAAAGTATGACAAGAACAAGTCGCAGAGTATCCGACTGGCCGCTCGCGCCGAAAGGCCGCCAGTTCCGCCGGGGCACGTGTCGGGCAAGGTCAAAGCATGAGCAAGCTAGAGATGTGCCACAGCCCACATTAGATCCGATCTTAGGGCTAAAAATTTTTGACTCACGGCGGGGGTCGGACTGGACTTTACTAATAAAGATTTTATTCTTGCACTATCTGAAAGTAAGTATTGTTAAGTAATAAACTTTTTTAGGTACATTTAGTAACAAATATCAGGGTCGATCTCCAGAGGCATTTTTTTTCGTGTCGGACGGGATAAACCTTTTTTCTAATCGAAAGACGTATTTAAAATATTTTTTCATAGAGAGTTCGGTGTCTTATCTACATGGTACAAAGGTTATTTTATGCATAAGTTTGTTTTAAATATGTTTAAAAAAAACATTAACCCCAAAATCCTGATCGCTCTGGGTTGACCCAACTCCCGATTAAATGAAAAAATATTTTTTAACTTTGTAATGAGAAGGATAAATATTAAACAACCTACTTATATAGTATAACAAATAGTTATTCTTCAAAGCAATAAAATATTTTTAATTATATTAACAATAATTCGGCCACAATTCGAATTTAAAATCGTGACCGGGCCGTTTTTATCATCGCTCTGCGCTGAGATAAAACGTCGCGCACAACCCTTGTTACGCGTTATAGACCCTAAATTCCCCTCCCGCGGGGGAACGCCAGTAGTGGTCTACCCGCCGAGAAGGACACCTGTGTATTACGTTCCCGCGTTCCAACATAACGAAGGTAAGTTTATGATTGCTCTGGTTTCGGTTCTCGAATTTTATTATTGCTATTGCACGTTATTTAAATTCAATAGTAAGTTTGTGAATGTGTTTGTTATGTGAATTAAGTGATCGCAATGGTGTATTTTATGTGACGCAATCACAACTTTCTGTTGCTTTTAAATTCGGCTATATTTATGATTTTGTGACTTTTTATGATCGCTATGGCTCTGTCCAAAAAGACCAGAGCTATGATATTTTACATTAATAGTACATTATTCAATCTGTTCTAAGTAGTATTACCTGACTGTAACAATGACAAACGATGCGTAGATCCTCATTGCTGATAGTGTTCGTCCAAAATCTGCGCAGGATTGATCTTAGGCATTTGTTGATGAACACTTGCAGCTTGCTCGTCAGACTCTTTGTCTCCTTCCAGGTCTCGTAACCGATGAGCAAAACAATCTTCACTATGGAATCGAAAAGGGAAATCTTGATCCGCCGGGTGAGCACGTTCGAGTCCCAGACAGGTTTTAGCTGGGCAAATGCGCCTTTTGCTTTCTTGATCCGCGCGTCGATGTCGTCATCAGATCCACCGCTGTTGGTGACGTTGCTGCCGAGATATGTGAACTTTGCGACAGATTCCAGCGGTGCACCATTGAGTCTGATGGAACGGTTTTTGCATGGACTCGCATTTCGACGGTCTTCCTAGCGTTGATACGTAGGCCAGTAAAGTCAGTGAAGATGAAATCAACACTATGTCGTCTGCGTAGTCGAGGTCCTCCAGATGTGAGCTTTCGTTCCAGGCGATGCCTCTAGGTGTTTTGGTTACTCTGCGCATGATTTCGTCGAGCAGGATGATGAAGAGCAGTGACAACAAGAGGCAGCCCTGTTTGACTGCTGCAGTCATTGGGATTACTTCCCCTAGGACTTTTTCGTGCACTAGTTTGCAGGTACTACCATTGTAAAGTAACTGGATGATACCTATATACTTAATTGTTAGTCCTCTTCGCCTTAGACTTGACCATAGTGCGCTCTATTTCACGAAGTCAAACGCTTTCTCGAAGTCTACGATGCCAGGAAAATTCGGCTCGCCACTCCACGCAGGACTCGATGAGAATTCGCAAGGTGTTCGTGTGGTCAGTGCATGAGCGTCCAGAACGGAACCCGGCCTGCTCTTCCCGAAGTGTTTTTGCATTCTCTGGGGATACACTGTTAAGAAATATATTTGCCAATACTTTAGCTACTGTGGGTAAGAGCTTTATGGCCACCCAATTATTACAGACTGACAAATCACCCTTCTTTGGTACTTTCACGAGCAAACCTTGCTTCCACTCGCAGGGCACACGCTCCGTCTCCCAAACATGCTGCAACAGGGGAAAGAGTATTTCGGCTGACCTAGCTGGGTCCGCCTTTCCAGCCTTCAGCTGTTTGATGGCGGCGACTACTTCTGCGTATGTTGGTGGAGTCGTTGGCAGATTCAGTAGTGGTGCGGGGCTATTCGGAACAGTTGTCGGTTTGGTTTGGCATTGAGTCAACAGGTTGGAGAAGTGCTCGGTTCATCGTTTCAATTACTCCTCTGTAGTACATAGCAGTTTTCCCGTGGCGTCCTTCAAAGGCTTTTTGGAGGAACGTGACTTGCTGCACAGACGTTTAGTAACGTCGTACAACTCCCTCATGTTTGATATCTTGGCTGCTGCGTTGGCCGAGTCTGCTATCCCGTCGGTAGCACGTCGTCTGTCACATCTAGCCAGTTTTCGAATTCGGAGACGTATGCCAGTGTACTTTTCTTCGAGTAACTAACGACTTAATTAGTCTAAGTCAATTTTATAACTTGAGAAGACTAATATTAATAGTTGAATTCAATAAGACTTTTAATTTTGGCTGATTTATGTAAAAGTCATTTGTGATTTAATTAAGTCCAAAGAAAGTTGATTTTTATTTATGTTTAATTAGTTATTATAGCTATTATTTCGTATAAAAGATTCCGTATTTTTTTATATGTATAATTGATAATATTTTACCTTTAAAGGGCTACTATCTTCTTTTGTAATTATAAATCAATAACTAAAACAGCTAAATAAATAACATTTTATCAGATTTATTTTTTGTTTCACTGATTTCACCATTTTTGATCGCTCTGGCACCAATTATGATTGCTCTGGACGCGATTTTTTTTAAACTTAAATATTTTTATAACCGTTAGTGAAAATTGAAGGCCAATAGAAAAAATATACTATTTGAACATCTCACTTTTTAATGAGATACATAATTCCCATCGAATATTAATATCTGAAAAGCACCAGAGCGATCACACGAATAAGCCCGTTTTGGAGATCGACCCATTAACGAATGCGATTTATTGTTAATATTTTAGTCTTAATGACGACAACAATGTTTTATGCGTCTTCGTGCTAAAAAATTATACATTTTATAAGTGTTTCGATTTCTCTAGAAATCCCTTACTTTTGCCGCTAACAATAAAATCTAAGTGGTTTAGAATTAAAAAAAACCTTTACGTCTGTAAGTTAAGAATAAAATGTCTGATACAGTTCAATATGGCCTAATTTGTTAAAACAATAGTTAAAACGTCCTTAATTGTTATCACTTATCAGTGCGTGTGTATCTTTAACACACACATTTATAATTAGTGGTTTGGACTGAATGAGTTCGATAAAACATTGATGCAACTCGGACTCATAGCCCGATGGAGTGTAAGAGAGATAGATGCGTCACAAGCTGAAAGCTTAGGCCGATAGTGCCTCTCTATCGCTTGTTCCGCGCTCTCGCTCGTACGCGAAACGTGAAACTTTCGTGCGTGCAGTCGGTCATCGATTTATAAGACGTTATCACGTCAAAAACTTGTGTCGCACTCTCGATTTAGTTTAAAACGGGGTGTCAATTTCCAATTCACGATCCGCTATCAATCAGGCATGTTTTCGTATCTTACAAATAATCCAATCATAAGCGCATCCCTAGCTGGCGTTCTTTCCGCTTTTGCAAAGCGCGCGCGCTGCAGTTTTTGTGTGTGGTGAAATAAATCAGTCAGTCAGTCAGTCTCTTACTTGCTTCCTTGCGTGTGTGACGTGTCAGTCAGGTGCAACACGATGTTCTATCGGTATACGATTTCGACGATCTGCATTACAAATGGTTATGTACTACTACTACCCTATTATCAAATGGCCAACTTGTTGATGAACTAATTGGCGCAGTATTTTTGGAGCATCTCAATGGACACAGCTACCTCGAGTGTCTTCAAGGAACCATGGAGGAACTGCTATCTAACATCCCTCTTCATCTCCGCCGTGGATTGCAGTACTTCTGGAGCAAGATGGAGCCCCGGCGCACTACGACCGCGTTGCACGTGCGTGCCTGCCTGCCTGCCTAACTAACGGGCAGGTACGGGCATCGCGCGAAGGATTTGTTATGCTGGGCCGGTTCTCTGGTCAGCACGTTCCCCGGTCCCTACGCCTCTCGACTTCCATGAGAAGTGAAGGACTTAGTGCGTGATGAAAGTGATCTTAACATTCAAAGTGCGTCACATCACAATAACGAAAGCGAAAAGTGAATTGAAAAGTGGCAGTGACACGTTATTGCGCGTAAAAAAGCACGTCAGTAGGTGACCTTTGGTCTGTAGGCGTCAGTGAAGGATATTTTCATATTTTTTTTATTAATTGGTAATTTGTGAATGCCTTTAAAGAAACTGACTCCTAATTAAGCAAGTTAAGCATGGATTGGGACCAAGTGGCACCTACTTACTCGATTGATTTTTAATATATTTAGTTGTTTGTCAAAAAGCTTATTTCTTACATAGGTACCTAGGTAGTTACACTTACAAAAACGCTTAACTGGCAAGACCGTAGCCTGTGAAAATGTAATAGGGTAGCATAATAAAATAAATGTTATTAAACCGTATTTTATTTTTTATTTCTATCCGCCTACTGACTCTGCTAAGGAAAGATAAAACTTTAAAATTACTAATTGAGTACAACAATTAAAATCAAGTAAATACCAAACAATGTTAGCTATTAATTTAATTGGCATTGGTTTTAATGTTTGATAACAATCATTATTATTAAGATAAGAAGCGCATTCTACACACACATGTAGGTACATGTGTGCATGAAGAGGAGCAGATTACAATTGGTCTGTGAATAGTCGACGAGACAGTCCGGCCGTGCTGCTAAACCAATCGCAGATCAGCTGACTTGACAGTTAGTATACACACAACTAACTTGCTAGTGTGCGCTGTGTACGTACACTACGTACGTACACAATCTGTAAACTACAGCTTGCACATGTGTTGGAAAAGATACAGAGTGTTTCAGGTTTGACTGTGATTTTATTGATTTATTTTGTTAGAAAACATAACTTTTATTAACAAAAAACTAAAAACCGACTTCAAAATGAAACTAAAAAGCGAAAAATAATATTGACTAAAACATACCTAATCAGTTCTTTTTAGAGTCGGTGCCAGCCATCGAGAGTTAAAATGTGTTCATTCGCACCGACTCCAAAAATAACTGATTAGGTATGTTTAAGTCAATATTATTTTTCGCTTTTTAGTTTCATTTTGAAGTCGGTTTTTAGTTTTTTATTAAACTTTTTTTTATTTTACAATTTTAAATGTTAAGTCCTCTATTTTTTCCCTCCTAACTTCACCAAAAATGACTTTACAGCAAAGTAACCTTAACTAATATTGGTCCTCTATAGTCCCCCTATCCAATGGTATGATAAAAATAAGGTGTTATATAGGGTCAATTTTTCGACGAAAATTTTTAAGAAAAGGCTTTACCTACACTCCAACCAGAACGGCGGCTATTTTGGTGTCGAAACCATAGGATAAGGTTTTGCGTTAAATAACAAATCAAATTAAGAAAGGAACTTTCAATTTTTTTTTCGTTACTGGGTGGGTACGCCCCCAGTAAATAAAAATTGGCGGTCTGGTACCTCATAAGCTCCACGTCTGCTCAACACACTAAAATACGTTCTGTTGACAAATTGCAGTATTATCTTCTAACTCCTATCCGTTAAGGAGTTCTGTGGCTTCCATCATCAGGTCAGCAACATGACATGATGATTACTAGACCCAAAAATCAGCATTGAGTCAGAAAATATATGCAAAACATTATGGGTGCCTATAAAAATTGAAGGTTGCCCTCGATTTCCCAGGGATCCCATCATCAGAATCTGACTTGGTGTAAATGGGACCACCTCGGGTGTATACCCTTTCAAACTAAAAAATAAATTTTGAAATCGGTCCGTAATTGACGGCGTAATCGCGTAACATACATACAAAAAAAAAAAAAAAACATTCTGACGAATTGAGAACCTCCTCCTTTTTTTTGAATTCGGTTAAAAAATGACTATGAAACAGTACCTTATTTTTTGGCATCGTATTTAGTATGATTTTTAGATACCACCCTATAAAGGAATGTAACTAATTTCGTTAGATCCTGTATTATCTGTCTTAATTTATCTACAACCTATATTGCTAACAATTAGGTACTGAATTAGACCCACCCCTACCTAGGTGACATATAGGCCTTTAAAAAACATCCTAGCAGACCAGCTTACTTCAGACCTGGAAGCCATCAGCTGGGAGAGTTTAAGAGGAAGCAATGATGTGGATTATCAGGTGAGAGCACTTACTAATTGTATCGTGGGACTAATGGATCTCCATGCCCCGATAAAAACAAACATTTTCAAACACCTCCCACATCCCTGGATAACAGATACAATAAGAACTATTATGCGCATTCGTGACGATTACCACAGGCAGTACAAGCTACAGAAGACCAAAGCTCTCAAAAATAGTTACAAAGAAATGAAGAATATTGTTGCAAAGGCCATTGAGAGGGAAAAAGCAGTTTTTTTTAAATAAAAATATTAATGCCAGTCTTAACAGCCCCAAAAAGCTTTGGAACAATTTAAAACTGGAACGATCTGCTTCCGCCTGTGCGCGCCCTAAAAGTAAAAAACACGTTTAAAGGACACCTAAAAAAACATTTAATAACACTACAGAAGACAGATGAGCGAGCTTACCATTGAGGTATGCGCGTCATACGGGGGAGGCTTTCTGTTCTGGCGCAGTTGGTCGACTGTATCCCAAAGATAGGCAGACCTAGAGTAACTAGCCGGGCGATTGAGATGTGGCCATTAAATTGGGTGTTCCGTTCGAGGTTGGTGCCCTTTAGCAGGGCCTCAATGTTGCTGCCACGCTCGCGTGCACCTGGCTGGGGAAATGCGGGCTATAAGTATTTGCTTGCTTTCGTTGTCAGTTTGTTTGAGCTTACGTATTGCATTTTGATGGAATGGCATAATTACCTGAACGCGTCTCAATACTTTAGTCACTTCACTTGAATTTGGGTTTCCATCCCACATTGGCACATGCCGGAACTTGGTGGCAGGTTTTCTATAAATTTACTTATGCAGGTAACCTGCAAAATTGTTTTGCGGTTTTTATTTTTAATCTGAAGGTCACGTCGCGGATCATATAACTAAGGCTCGGTTTATACGCTGCCGGAATCCGTAAGCATCCGCAAGAATCCGTTCAAACAACGAGCCTCTGTGGGTCGATCGAGGTGTCAGGTCGGGCGCACGTTCCGAAACGGGCCAAGTCCGTTCCGACAAGCGCGTTCTGAGCTGACACTCCGACTTATTTGTATTGTTCATAAAATTTAAAATATTGTTTTTGTAAATTTTTTGCTAGTTTTGTTTTATCTGTTTTTTTTTTACTTATTTAATATCGCGTGCTTGTGATTATTTGATTTGTTACTCTGTTTCTGTTTCGTCTCCTGTCCTGTAATGGTATGTGAGCGGCAGTGCATCGGAACCTTCCTGGTTTTTTCGACTGACTCCGAGCCGGAGTCGGCCGGAGGAATTGGGGGTTCTTTGGTGATCCGATGTACCGTTGACACTACCCGTCCCGCGTCCTGCGAGGTCTCCGCTGTCGTTATGGCACTTTTTGACACTGTTTTTATGTTATTATATATATTTGATTCTGTTTGTAATTGTGCTTATGTGTCAAATAAATGTTTTCTATTCTATTCTATTCTATTCATTGAATAGACGGATAGGCATGTCTCTATATTAAAGTTACATTATTTGCACGAGTTTTTTTTTTAATTATTTGTGCAATGTACGATTGTACATGTACGAATTAATTTATTGATATTTGTACCCAAAATAATTTATTGTGTGTATTTAAACCAAATAGAAATTGCTGCAACATAGCACAAACATTCTGAGCCTCCAATCAACCTATGTATAGCTAGACTAGCTATACATAGGTTGATTGGAGGCTCGTCAGTCAAACCATTCACTGCAGGGAAACATGGTTGTGAGGCAAGCTCAGTCCTAGTGACAATATGTCGATACCATCAGTCCAATCGTGCCATACGTCTTGATACGGATACCATCGACATATCCCCACAAGAAAACAGATCACGTTTATCAACTAAAGACATCACCATACACCGATCAATCTTCTATCTCAGACTCTGCACCAGCTAACAGCCACTTACTATCTGGAGCGTGTGCAGTGTGCTTAGTTCTGGGTAATGTAGAGTATGAATCGGCTGAGGATCAGGACAAAACTGACAATGTTCAGTTTAACTATTTGAAAGCAAACATGAACGTACTAACCTAACACCTATCCCTCAACCAATTCAATGTTGTGAGTGCTTTGGGTCAATTATATTAATCTATTAAGCGCTAACTATGTTCAAAACAAAACTTTGGTAAACATCAATTTAAGTGGGAAACGAACCCATGACCATAAAGGGCTGCGAATTATAAAACTGGCCAAGTGCAAGTCGGACCAGCGCACGCAAGGTTCCGAACCATTATCTATAAAAACGTATGAAAAAATAAATGTGTGTTGCAAGGGAGCCCCTAAAACATTCATTTTATTCTGGATCCTAGCATTCACTGCTACAATAGAAACAGAAATACATCATCTGCGAAAATCTCATCCGTCCAACTATCACGGTTCACGAAATCTTAGTAAAGGGTCCCGTTTCACCCAGGGCACGGAACCTTAAAATGTTAAGTCATCGCCTTTACAATAAATAACTAAAGTCCCGTAATCAAACACGTGACCTGACCTGATGCTATTTCCAAACCACTAAACTCCTATCACAAAATTACCTAGTAACTTACTACTAACTTAAATCTAAATTTATTAATAATTTAAATCTAAACGAACTCCTTCCTATGTCAATCATCCATTTGATCATTGAACCGGAATTAAACCAGTCGCAGTATGATACAAGTAACTAGTCACGGAATCGAACCTGTGACTATGATGTTTTATATCTATCAAATTCTTAGCACTAAATTATTACTAAAGTTATCTTTTTTAATTAATTACGTGTCATAGATCAACCATCTATTTGCCAAGGTACTGGAATCGAACCCAATACTACGTTACTCTTTGATCCACTACGCTATACAGGATCTAATGAAATTAGTTACATTTCTTTATAGGGTGGTATCTAAAAATCATACTAAATACGATGCCAAAAAATAAGGTACTGTTTCATAGTCATTTTTAAAAGTTATGTTTTCTAACAAAATAAATCAATAAAATCACAGTCAAACCTGAAACACTCTGTATCTTTTCCAACACATGTGCAAGCTGTAGTTTACAGATTGTGTACGTACGTAGTGTACGTACACAGCGCACACTAGCAAGTTAGTTGTGTGTATACTAACTGTCAAGTCAGCTGATCTGCGATTTGTTTAGCAGCACGGCCGGGCTGTCTCGTCGACTAATCACAGACTAATTGTAATCTGCTCCTCTTCATGCACACATGTACCTACATGTGTGTGTAAAATGCGCTTCTTATCCTAATAATAATGATTGTTATCAAACATTAAAACCAATGCCAATTAAATTAATAGCTTACATTGTTTTTTTGTTTGTTCGAACTTCGAAGCTTAAAAAAAGATAATTTCAATGTTTTATGACTTAGATTGCATTCTTATTTTAAGTAGATAAGGTATTTACTTGATTTTAATGGTTGTACTCAATTAGTAATTTTAAAGTTTTATCTTTCCTTAGCAGAGTCAGTAGGCGGATAGAAATAAAAAATAAAATACGGTTTAATAACATTTATTTTATTATGCTACCCTATTACATTTTCACAGGCTACGGTCTTGCAAGTTAAGCGTTGTTGTAAGTGTAACTACCTAGGTACCTATGTAATAAATAAGTTTTTTGACAAACAACTAAATAAATTACAAATCAATCGAGTAAGTAGGTGCCACTTGGTCCCAATCCATGCTTAACTTGCTTAATTAGGAGTCAGTTTCTTTAAAGGCATTCACAAATCACCAATTAATAAAAAAAATATGAAAATATCCTTCACTGACGCCTACAGACCAAAGGTCACCTACTGACGTGCTTTTTTACGCGCAATAACGTGTCACTGCCACTTTTCAATTCACTTTTCGCTTTCGTTATTGTGATGTGACGCACTTTGAATGTTAAGATCACTTTCATCACGCACTAAGTCCTTCACTTCTCATGGAAGTCGAGAGGCGTAGGGACCGGGGAACGTGCTGACCAGAGAATCGGCCCAGTACAACCAAACCTTCGCGCGATGCCCGTACCTGCCCGTTAGGTAGGCAGGCAGGCAGGCACGCACGTGCAACGCGGTCGTAGTGCGCTGGGGCTCCATCTTGCTGGAAGTACTGCAATCCACGGCGGAGAAGAAGAGGGATGTTAGATAGCAGTTCCTCCAAGGTTCCTTGAAGACACTCGAGGTAGCTGTGTCCATTGGGACGCTCCAAAAATACTGCGCCAATTTGTTCATCAACAAGTTGGCCATTTGATAATAGGGTAATAGTAGTACATAACCATTTGTTATGCAGATCGTCGAAATCGTATACCGATAGAACATCGTGTTGCACCTGACTGACACGTCACACACGCAAGGAAGCAAGTAAGAGACTGACTGACTGACTGATTTATTTCACCACACACAAAAACTGCAGCGCGCGCGCTTTGCAAAAGCCGAAAAAACGCCAGCTAGGGATGCGCTTATGATTGGATTATTTGTAAGTGATGGATACGCGTGCGAAGTTAAAGACGGGTTAGAGCGTACTGACTGTTTATTCATACTGACACATCATAAATATGAAGGTGAGCGCAGCCACGCAATGCATACCCAACAGTTCCTCCCCCAATAGCTTAAGACTATACAATAATGTTTCTAAACGTTTAGACAAAAGAATGGTTTGTAATCTACTCGGGGTACAGGGCGTAACAACCTTCCAGCTACTCTGTCGCTTTCTTGCGGTAACTCGGGGTTAGGCGGTGCGCAGTCTAACTCTGCGGTCGCCCCACTTTCCCCTTCCAGTTCGACTGCCTCATAGAACTCTTCCTCCTCGCCTGATGCGCTGTGACGAGGGACGCACTGTGATGATCGGTCATGCTGTTCTGTTTCTACGACTGTCCCATTTTCTCGAACATCCGGAGACATGTCTGTGGTTTTGAAATCATCCAATTCTATCGAGCATTCTTGTGTAACTGGTTGTTGTTGGTGTTTCTCGTCTGTAGCCCTATATAAAATTATTTGATTTTTATATTTTTTACATATTAGTGACGTAACACAATCCCTCACTAAATAAGTTTCTTTGCCTATTTTCTAATCAATAATTCCTTTGTTCCAAGGATGTAACTTATCATTATATTTTTTGTATAAGACAATTTGTCCTTCACTAAAACATTGTTTATTTGTTCCACCATATGATTTACTCTGCAAACACTGTTTATTACGAACATTATCAACGAGAGCGTCAGATGACGGCGGATAAGTTAAAGGGTTGATCAAATCTAAGCGAGAACGAAGTTTTCGGCCAAAAACAAGCTGGGCAGGCGAAAAGTTAGTCGTTGAATGAATTGAATTTCTGTAATCAAATAGATATTTAAGCAGTTTATTGCTTATATTAGTCATATTACTTTCGAAAATACACGATTTAATACCCCGTTTAATTACCTTTACGTAACTTTCCGCCTGACCGTTGCTAGCTGGGTGATAAGCGGGTGACGTCACGTGCAAGATCCCGTTAGAAATGCAAAAGGTAATAAATTCGAGCGAAGTAAACGCCGTGCCATTATCACTAACAATCGTAAGTGGCAGTCTGAATCGTGATATGAACTCGAGCAACTTGCTTATAACAGCGCTTGAAGAGGTACTCTTCATATGGTAAGCCTCAACCCATTTAGTATGTGCGTCCACAATTACTAGGTATGTATAGTTATTGATGGGCCCAAGGAAGTCTATATGTAATCTCTCAAATGGCTGCTTGGGTAGTTTCCACACAGCAAGCGGCGCTCGACCAGGTGTCGGCCGCAGCTGAATACACACCTCGCAACTGCCTATCATTTTTTCAATGGCCTCATCTATCCCCGGAAACCACAACCTAGTACGGGCTTCAGCTTTGCATTTTACTATCCCCAAATGAGACCTATGTAGTTCCATTAAAATTTTAGGTTTTAACGCTTCCGGAATTACTACTTTTTGTCCACGCATTATGCATCCGTTTTCGTAAGAAAGTTGCGTTCTACAAAAAAAATACGGTCGCAGTGCAGGGTCGTTAAGTTTAGGTGGCCAGCCCTTTAAAATAAAGTTCACAACTTTACGTAGCACTACGTCTTTGCTTGTAAACTCGCGCAACTCGCGAACCGATACCGGTAGGGTGCCGTCCGTAACGAAGTAAACATATGACGCGCGGTTGTCGATGGCGTCATCTGGTATGCAGGACTCGTCCGCGCGCGCACGCGCATCTGTCTCCGATAGCTCCGGCATACTGGCGCGCGACAGGTAATCGGCGCTATTGTCGATGCTGCGTACATATTCTATAGTGTAATTATATCCACTTAAAAACATTGCATAACGCTGCAACCTGTTAGCCGATACTTCAGGTATTCCGCGTTGAGGGCTAAAAATAGACAAAAGAGGTTTATGATCTGTTCGAAGAACAAAGGGCTCAGACCTGCCATACAGATATTGATGAAATCGTCGCACCCCGAATATGATGGCTGTAGCTTCTTTTTGAATTTGCGAGTACCTTTTTTCTGCTGAATTTAACGTACGAGAAGCGAATGACACAGGCCTCTCAGTTCCATTTTCCTCAACTTGCGACAGAATGGCTCCTAACCCGTATGGAGATGCATCAACTGTTAACACTACCTTAGCTAACGGGTTAAAATGAGCTAGAACTTGATCTGAAGCGAGACAATTTTTGATGAAATTAAAGGAATCATTATGTTCTTTGCCTCATTCCCATTTAGGGCCCTTTTTTAATAAATTGTAAAGTGGACCTAATATTGTAGATGCATTTGGGACGAAATTTCGATAATAGTTAACAAGTCCTAGAAATGACTGAAGTTTACTAACGTTGGACGGGACGGGCGCCTCTAAAATTGCTTTTACTTTCTGAGGTGATTTGTGTAGCCCATTTTTGTCTATTGTATAACCTAGATATTCTACTTGGTCTTTAAAAAAATCGCATTTACTTTTTTCGAGAGTGAGTCCGGCATCTTGTAGTCTTTGTAATACTGCGCTCAGTCTTTCTAAATGCTGGGCCCTGTCTACAGCTGTGACCAAAATATCATCAAGCATACATACAACGCCTTCTAAGCCTGACAAAAACAGTCCATGGCACGTTGAAAAATAGCCGGTGCGCTGGCTAAGCCAAATACAAGCCTAGTATATTTAAATAAGCCGCGGTGCGTATTGATGCAGGTAAGCTTTTGCGACTCCTCATCTAAAACAAATTGAGCGTAAGCTTGAGTGAGGTCAAGTTTGCTAAACTGATTACCACCATGCAACTGGGAGAATAGTTGCTGAGCGGTAGGCAATGGATACTGTTCGACAACTAATTGTTTATTAATAGACACCGAATAATCCGCACACAGCCTAATTGAACCGTTGCGCTTAAGAACTGGCACAATCGGTGAAGCATATGTTGCATGTTGAACCGGTTTTAAAACACCTAAACTATTGTAAATTTTTGTTTTTAGCAATTCCATGCAAGGTTTAATTAAAGATAAATAACACTTTAAAAAAATCATCGACCTCAGGTGGGACTCGAACCCACGTCCCAACGCATACCGGGCGAGTGCTTGGACCACTAAGCTACCGAGGACGTCACGTGACAAGATGAAATTCCTCAAGTGTGTTTTTTTCTCGCTGTCAAAGCCAGCGTATTCTGATCAATGTTGTAGCTATATGTATAGCTGAGTAGTATACTACCGTCAACACCCTATAGAAATATTTTTACAAATATTTGACTATTGGTTAAGATCAGAAATGCTTAAACATTGTAAATTATTGTTTTTAGCAATTCCCATACGCATGCACGTGACGTCCTCGGTAGCTTAGTGGTCCAAGCACTCGCCCGGTATGCGATGGGACGTGGGTTCGAGTCCCACCTGAGGTCGATGATTTTTTTTTTCAAGTGTTATTTATCTTCAATTAAACCTTGCATGGAATTGCTAAAAACAAAAATTTACAATGTTTAAGCATTTCTGATCTTAACCAATAGTCAAATATTTGTAAAAATATTTCTATAGGGTGTTGACGCTAGTATACTACTCAGCTATACATATAGCTACAACATTGTTCAGAATACGCTGGCTTTGACAGCGAGAAAAAAAAAAAAAAAACACACTTGAGGAATTTCATCTTGTCACGTGACGTCCTCGGTAGCTTAGTGGTCCAAGCACTCGCCCGGTATGCGATGGGACGTGGGTTCGAGTCCCACCTGAGGTCGATGATTTTTTTTTTCAAGTGTTATTTATCTTCAATTAAACCTTGCATGGAATTGCTAAAAACAAAAATTTACAATGTTTAAGCATTTCTGATCTTAACCAATAGTCAAATATTTGTAAAAATATTTCTATAGGGTGTTGACGCTAGTATACTACTCAGCTATACATATAGCTACAACATTGTTCAAAATACGCAGGCTTTGACAGCGAGAAAAAAAAAAAAAAAAAAACACACTTGAGGAATTTCATCTTGTCACGTGACGTCCTCGGTAGCTTAGTGGTCCAAGCACTCGCCCGGTATGCGATGGGACGTGGGTTCGAGTCCCACCTGAGGTCGATGATTTTTTTCAAGTGTTATTTATCTTCAATTACACCTAAACTAACCAATCGGTCAATCTCCGCGTCTATATTTCCTTTGAGCGCGAAAGGAACAGGGCGGGCTTTAAAAAAAATTGGTTTAGCGTTTTCCTTTACCTGTAACGACACAGTGTATTTATTAAATTTGCCTAACGAATTAGAAAACACAGAAGGGTAACGAGATTGTAGCTGCTTAATTACATCAATCGTTGATACAAAATTCATTGGGCATATTTCTAACTTATAACGGGAAATAAAGTCACGCCCCAGTATTGGCGGGCCGCCGTGGCGGACAACGTAAACGTCTAAAGTGTCTGTGATACCGTTTTAAGCAATTGATAAACGCACAATACCTAAACAATTAATTTGTTCACCCGTGTAGCTTGATAGACGCCTGTTTGTTAAAGATAATGGCAGATGCTTAAAGAATTTCTGATACATACTATCGGAAATAGCCGTAACCGCCGACCCACTATCGATTTGAAACTTCATTTTCACACCTTGAACACAAATTGTTTCAGTCATAGGTTCCCCGTTCGCAGTTCGAATATTGAACAGGTTTGACTTACCGTCGTCATCCGCGCTCTCGTCTAACACTGTGTTAGCCAAAAAGTTAACATTTTTGCACATTCGCCGCAAATGTCCCTTTTGATTGCACTTTTTACACTTATAATTAGCAAACCTACACTGCGAGGCCGTGTGGTTTTTATAACCACAAACCGAACACTGGGTTTTGTTATCACTAACACTTTTTGCGCGTTGCTGGTTGATCTTAAACAGCGCCTGCTCGGCCGGTGCGTGCCGCTCTGTGTACGCTCATGGCCAACTCCAGCGCCTTTGTGAGTGTTAACTCTTTCAAGTCCTGCGCAAACAGCTTCTCACGCTCCGGTCCCGGTAGCATGCCCATCACAAAACGGTCTCTAAGCGCTTCTTCGACGTTGAGAAATCCGCAATGTGCCGTTAAGCCACGCAGTCTTGCCGCCCATTGTGTGTAAGTCTCGCCTAATTTTTGCGTTGCTATGTAAAAATTATACCGTTCCCCAAATCCGCATTTCTTTGGGGGTAAAGTGGTTATCCAATAACTTGACGATGTCTTCGAATGGCACATCTTTCAGTTCTTTCGGCAAAGCCAAATCTGAAGGGGGTTTGTATGTGCCATCGCTGAGTGCGCTCAACAGAATTGCACGTCTTTTTGTTCCCTGGGCATCTTTTGTGTTGTCGATGTCGTTCGCGATGAACCATTGGCTCAGCCGATCCCTGTACGATTTCCAACACTGTGAATTGTAGTCGAAAATGGACAAAACCCCGAAGTGAGCCATTTTTTTTTTCTTTTTGTGGGTAGTTAGTTAGTCGTCGCCAGTGATGGATACGCGTGCGAAGTTAAAGGCGGGTTAGAGCGTACTGACTGTTTATTCATACTGACACATCATAAATATGAAGGTGGGCGCAGCCACGCAATGCATACCCAACAGTAAGATACGAAAACACGCCTGATTTATAGCGGATCGTGAATTGGGAATTGACACCCCGTTTTAAACTAAATCAAGAGTGCGACACAAGTTTTTGACGTGATAACGTCTTATAAATCGATGACCGACTGCACACACGAAAGTTTTACGTTTCGCGTACGAGCGAGAGCGCGGACCAAGCGATAGAGAGGCACTATCGGCCTAAGCTTTCAGCTTGTGACGCATCTATCTCTCTTACACTCCATCGGGCTATGAGTCCGAGTTGCATCAATGTTTTATCGAACTCATTCAGTCCAAACCACTAATAATAAATGTGTGTGTTAAAGATACACACACACTGATAAGTGATAACAATTAAGGGCGTTTTAACTATTGTTTTAACAAATTAGGCCATATTGAACTGTATCAGACATTTTATTCTTAACTTACAGACGTAAAGGTTTTTTCTTATTCTTAACCACTTAGGTTTTATTGTTAGCGGCAAAAGTAAGGGATTTCTAGAGAAATCAAAACACTTATAAAATGTATAATTTTTTAGCACGAAGACGCATAAAACATTGTTGCCGTCATTCATCATCATCATCATCATCTCAGCCACAGGACGTCCACTGCTGAACATAGGCCTCCCCCAGTGACCTCCAGATCGGCCGATTGGAAGCGGCCTGCATCCAGCGTCGTCCTGCAACCTTTACCAGGTCGTCTGCCCACCTTGTGGGTGGGCGTGCTACGCTGCGCTTGAGACTAAAATAATAACAATAAATCGCATTCGTTGATATTTGTTACTTAAAGTACCTAAAAAAGTTTATTACTTAACAATACTAACTTTCAGATAGTGCAAGAATAAAATCTTTATTACTAAAGTCTAGTCCGACCTCCGCCGTGAGTCAAAAATTTTTAGCCCTAAGATCAGATCTAATGTAGGCTGTGGCACATCTCTAGCTCGCTCATGCTTTGACCTTGCCCGACTCGAACCCCGGCGGCACCGGCGCACACTGGGGCAAGCTATATGAAGGTAATGCGTAAACTCGAATCTTTAAAATGTGGATAATTTGCAAAAGATATTACAAATCATCAAATTCTAACACATTTTACGTCAGTTAGCATCAATCATATCTATTGTAGGGTTATAGTTTGGCTATCATAGTGCACTAAAGTTCATCGTATGCATTTTCAATAATTTAATTTACACAAACAAAGTTTTTTTAATTAAGATAGGTGACAGTTATAATAATACTAAATTATGGCGAATGAAGATCAAGGTTAGTACAATTTAAAAGCTTAAAATAAAATCAGTTGAGTGTGCAGATTAAGTACATCCGTACAAGTAATTTACCTATTTATGGGTATTTCCCAAGTTTGCAGAAAGTTCTTTTGAAACTATTTGCTGTTTTATATACTCAATAACTATATCAATAAGATTCTTTAAGCAGAAGTGAAAGAACTTTCTGCAAATGGCATATATTTTAAAAAAATGCTGTGACTGTTTTATAAGGCGGGTAATGATTTGTTGGCGCCTCCAAGCCCTGCAGCCTGCATCTTCGGCGTTCTTCGTATGCGCGGGCGGCGGGCACACTCCGTAGGTGCCCTCCGTCGCACTCAGCCTCTCGACCACCATCGGCATCGGACGCGGTTCCTCCCTTATAGGCGCGATCAAATAAAAACGAAATAACGTATTTTGTTACCAGAATATACCTATGTGTTTACAGTCCGCGTCTTATTTAATATTCCATTAGTCTTAGGACCCTAACATTGGTCCTCTCGCCGTCGTTGTTAGTTTTTTTGTCCCGCCCGAGTACCGTTAATTTGCGCATCGCCGGTCCGTGGACTTTGACCGAGCCAACGTGGAATCGTCGTCATCTTAGCCGTCTAGAAGAAAGAAGAGGATCCAGAAGCTGATGTCGCCTTCTGTTGGGAGTATAATACGGTTTATGCGTGGGTCGGTCCAATTAATCGCTTTCCAATCTTAATTTTTCCACTTTTGCTATAAAATCATTCCCATTGTCTTCTTAAACTATCTCTGCATTCATTTCGAATCATTTACTGCTTCCCTGTAATTATTCTAAAGCCATAAACGCAGTATCTGTCCTATTTGTCTGCCTATTATTTTTTTTCCAAGCACGTGTTGCGCACACGCTGCCGCCGACCGCACGTTAGGTATCGAACGTAACGGGACCTAAACCTTCGCACCTGTTATCTATCAGCTGTTTTGCTCGCTACGCGCATTAATTGTAGTCGTTATTTTTGCTATTTTTCGTAACTTTTATTTAATTTCGCACACGCTCATCAAAATGGCTGACATGAAAACATCTTTTCTAATGATTTAACTTTATTAAATAATGGCTCCAGCCTTTCACACCTTTTACTTCAACCAGGTGGCCCTCGCACGCTCTCTGCTTGGGATTTCGTCAAAAGGTTCCGTAACAAGTTCTAATAATAACAACACTAATGCACCTCCTAATCAAAGTTTTGTTCGTTTACCTCAGATCAATCTTCCTAGTTTCGATGGGAACTATCAATACTGGCTCGAGTTCAGAGACACATTTGTTTCACTAATTCATGATAACCCTAGCATCGACCAAATAAATAAATTTCATTATTTGCGAGCTTCACTACAGGGAAATGCAGCCTTAATTATTAAAAACATATATTTTATTGGGAATAATTACAATATTGCGTGGGATTTATTATGCGAGCGATTTAATAACAATCGTCTTTTAATTAATAACCATTTGCAGGTAATATTTGATGTTGAGCCCGTATTGAGGGAGTCCAGTATCTCTCTTCGTAATCTTGTCGACGTAACTAATAAAAACATTAGGGCCCTTACAACATTAAAGCAACCTACTGAACATTGGAATACTCTTCTCATCTTTATATTGGCTAAGAAGTTGGACATAGCAACAAGCCGCCACTGGGAAGAGTATCGCAATGACTTGTCTACTGATCCTACGTTAACTCAATTTTGTACCTTTGTAGGCAGGAAAGCGGACTTGTTGGAATCAATCGAAACGAACCATAACTTATCAAATAACAATATATTAGTTACCTTAAATAATAGTCACTCTAATCTAAATAATAAACAATCACAAAACACACAAGATAATAAAAATAACAATCAGAAAAACAGCAACTTTAATAAAAATGTACAAAATTATCAAAAATCACGCAATCTTAATAAACCTAACTTTCTAAACTGTCCGCTTTGCTCCCAACGTCATTCATTATTTTCGTGTGAATCTTTCAGAGCTTTGCCTATAGAAAATCGTATACAAAAAGCAGAGGAATTAAATGTTTGTCTTAACTGCTTACGCCCAAATCATTTTGCTAAGCAATGCAAACTTACTCATTGCAAGTATTGTAAAATAAAACATAACACTCTTTTACACTTAGAATCACCGGATTCAAAACCTTTAGTTAATCCTTTGCCTTCTGCAGCTGATGGCGTCGCTTTATCAGCCACATCCTTGCAGCTTGCTACTTCTTCGCATGTTTTACTGTCCACAGCATTGGTGAACGTCTTGAACTCTTCGAGCGAGTAGTACACTGCGCGGCTACTGCTCGACAACGGTAGTACAGCCAACTTCGTAACGCAAAGCTTATGTGACATGCTGGGTTTGTCACGACGCGGTACAAGCACCAAGGTCACAGGTATCAATAACCATATCTCTTCTAGTACACAGTCTTGTCACCTCACAATCGAGTCTTTATGCTGTGCTTACAATATAGATATCTTATGTCATGTATTGCCTGAGATCACTAAGGTCTTACCATCTTCCTTTGTGGATATCACTCACGTTCCTATTCCCCCAAGTCTTCTTTAGCTGACCCGAATTTTAATATTCCGTCGGTCATAGACATCCTGGTAGGCGCAGAAGTCTTTTGGAACGCCTTAGGGTCCAATTCCATAGATTTAGGTAAAAATCATCCCAAGTTATGTGAAACTAAATTTGGCTGGTTAGTGTCAGGCAGCATATCACGCCAAAAGGGTAGCAACCCTCGTCAATATTGTAATTTTACAAACTTAAGCCCCACTCCAGATCTTTCTCAATTCTGGGAGTTAGACTTTGTTTCACCCAAGCATTCTCAATCTCTAGAGGAGAGATCATGTGAGAAGCTCTTCTTAGAAATAACCTTTCGCAAGGACGACGGTCGTTTTGTCGTCTCAATGCCCTTAAAACAAGATCCTAGTTTACTAGGTCGCTCTTATGAAAACGCTAAGTGTAGGTTCTTGTCGTTAGAACGACGTTTTCACCGTGATCCTATTTTTAAAGAAAGATATTTCAATTTCATGCATGAGTATGAAAGTCTAGGTCACATGTCGTTGGATAAAGACTGTGCCACTCTGCCTGATAGGTCTAACGGGAACTGTTTTATTCCTCACCACGGCGTTATTCTGGAGTCTAGCTCCACTACTAAGCTTCGCGTGGTTTTCGACGCTTCGGCCGCTACCTCTTCAGGAGTGTCGCTCAATGACCTCCAAATGGTTGGCGTTCAAGACGATCTATTTTCCATTTAAATACGCTTTTGCTAACATCAATACGTAGTTTCAAGCGACGTAGAAAAAATGCACAGAGCAATAGAAATAAATCCCATACAACGACCTTTACAAAAAATATTTTTTCAGTTCGATACTAAGGAACCTCTTAAAACGTACACGTTAAACACAGTTACGTATGGCACTGCTTCTGCGCCATACTTGGCTTCTAAATGTCTGGTCAGCCTAGCTGACAACTTAGATGACAATCGAGTAAAGTCGGCCATACAACGCGACTTCTATGTCGACGATTTTCTTCATTCAGCCAGTACAATTTCAGAAACCGTCGAAGTTTCTAAAAAGGTAGCATCTGTCCTTTCTTCAGCCCAATTCCATCTACGTAAATGGAAGTCAAATAGTCCCGAGATACTATCCCAAATAAGTGGTCCACAGAATGGTCACCCTACTAACTCATTAGACTTCTCTGAGCAAGGCCAAGGCAACACTCAATCTAAGACATTGGGCCTACATTGGATTTGCGACACTGACATGCTCACCTTTTCTATAAATATAGAACCGTCTAAAAAGGTTACTAAACGTCACGTCCTTTCAGTAATTAGCCAAATTTTCGACCCATTAGGACTTGTTGGACCGTGCGTCGTCGAAACCAAAATAATTATGCAACGCTTGTGGCTAGACAAATATGATTGGGACGACACGGTTTCTACAGAGATTAGCGACTTATGGTTTCTATTTGAGCACACCTTAACTCATTTAAATAGGTTACAGATCCCTCGATAGGTTTCATTTAACGACTCACTTATCCATGAAATTCATGTTTTCACTGACGCTTCCGAAAACGCCCACGGGGCCTGTCTTTACATTCGGTCTTATACCATACCATACCCATACCCCGAACCATAGTTCAGGCACAATACGCGTTAAGCTTTTAGCGTCTAAAAACCGTATAGCTCCCATAAAACCTACTACTGTGCCTAGGCTTGAACTTTGTGGTGCTTTGTTGGGTGCGAGACTGTGTACAAAGGTGGTAGACTCGCTTACTTTGCACATAGACAAATGTAGATTTTGGTGTGACTCCACAATAGTTCTAGGTTGTTTGTCAACGCCAGCTACTCAATTAAAACTCCTTGTGCGAAACAGAGTCAACGAAATCCAGGAGAGTACTAGTGGTCATACCTGGATCAACGTACCGTCGAAGGACAACCCGGCGGATCTCGTTTCACGAGGCTTACGAGCCGACGTAATCGGCGATACTCATTCATTTTTATTAAAAAATGAGAATAAGTGGCCCACGATGCCCAATATCGTGAAGCGTGATCTACACGAAGTAGTATCTCACATCAGTAGCAGTAGTGGTAGTAGTGCAGATAGTGACCATAATGCAAGTAGTAGTAGTAGTACCGCTTTTTTAATACCTAACCTTAATATTTCAATATTCAAAACCTAATTTTAAAGTATTCTAGTTTCACAAAATTACAACGAGTTATAGCTTATTTGTGTAGATTTGAGCATAACTTAAAAAATAAAAATAATAACTTGTGTGGCAATCTCTCTTTAATTGAACTTAACAAGTCACATAATTTTATTTTGCAGTGTGCTCAACTTCAAATGTTTTCTGTCGAATATAAATTGCTCAAATCCGGGAAGACATTGCCTCACAAAAATAGGCTGATTTCATTAACGCCATTCTTAGATATTAATGGTCTTATTCGCGTAGGCGGTAGGCTTGATCATTCTCCCTTTGATACAAAACATCCTATTTTGTTATGTAGTTCTCATATATTAACTCAACTTATATTTTATATGCAACATGTTAAACTTTTACATGCCGGCCCTCAGTTGCTTTTGGCAAGCATACGCCAAACCTATTGGCCTCTTAAAGGCAGAACTTATCTAAATCAGTTGTTAACAAATGTGTAATTTGTTACAGACATAGAGCTCAAAATGTACAACCTATAATGGGACAGCTCCCTCTTAACAGAACACAGTTAGAGTTCCCTTTTCAAAACTGTCACGTTGATTATCCCGGCCCAGTATTGATTGAAATTGAAATTAGTAAAATCTTATTTGTGCATTTTTGTTTGTTCTGCAGTGAAAGCTGTACATTTGGAGCTTGTTACGGACCTCACCACTGAGGCTTACATAGCTGCTCTAAATCGGTTCGTGGCGCGTCGAGGCAAGCCTCGAAGTATTACGTCCGATAACGGTACAAATTTTGTCGGCGCATCTAATGAAATTCAAAGGTTCCTTCTCGATTCTAATGTTGCATCTGAGATAGCGCAGGAAGGTATCGAATTTATTTTTACCCCTGCCTATACCCCTCACTTTAATTCTTTGGCCGAAAGTGCGGTCAAATCTTGTAAGCATCATTTAAAAAGATTGTTACATCTCGTTCATTTCACCTTCGAAGAAATGACAACCTGTTTATGCCAAATTGAGGCAGTTCTTAATTCTCGCCCTCTGACCCCACTTTCTTCAGACCCTCATGATTTTTCGGCTCTTTCTCCCTCTCATTTTTTAATTGGACGACCACTCTTAACTGTACCGCTCCCACAGGTGGCTGATGTCAACATCACTCGTCTGGATCGATGGAGACGAATCCAACACATCCAGCAGCATTTTTGGCGGCGATTTAATAACGAATATGTCTCTCTGCTACAGACCAAGATGAAATGGTTCGCATCCACAGGCGAGGTGAAGCCTGGTCAGCTAGTCCTGATCAAGGAGAGGACCCCACCATTGCTCTGGTCACTAGGGCGAGTCGTGAAGACGTATCCAGGTGTGGACGGCGTCTCGAGGGTGGCCGAACTCAAGACAAAGAAGAAGACCATACGTCGGGACTTCAACTGCATTTGCCTACTTCCAATTCATTGAAGATCTTCATCCTTCATCAATCCCAACCCGGGGAGTATGTTGGCGCCTCCAGCCCTGCAGCCAGCTCGAGCATCTTCGGCGTTCTTCGTATGCGCGGGCGGCGGGCACACTCTGTAGGTGCCCTCCGCCGCACTCAGCCTCTCGACCACCATCGGCATCGGACGCGGTTCCTCCCTTATAGGCGCGATGAAATAAAGACGAAATAACGTATTTTACCAGAATATACCTATGTGTTTACAGTCCGCGTCTTATTTAATATTCCATTAGTCTTAGGACCCTAACAGTTTTTTTTTTTTTAGATTTGTCGCCCAAAATCAATATTAAGAGAAAATCTTTACTGGATGTATTTTTTAGAAGCAAATATAAGTCTTTGGAGTAACGTGTAAACAAAAAAAATAAAGATATTGTAGAAGAAATAAAAAACGTATACAAAGAGACTTTAAGAAACAATTATTATCTTATTGTAGATAGGCCAAAACCAGGTTTTGGCAATAGCAATGATGGCAATACCGCTCGAATCTTTATTCAAAATTTTGATAAATCTTAACAAATAACGCAAATTGACTTATAACTAATTAAACGATTTTATTTAATACTGCAGACAAAATCTAGTGCATTTAAAATAAATGTCAATAAGTTCCAATTATTTTGTCGCGACACATCTTCTCTATACGTAAATCTCTCTCTATCCATGAATGCCAATGACTCCAACTGTACATAAAATATTAGTACATGGCCCTGAAATCGTTAACCAGGCAATATTACCAATCGGCCAACTTAGCGAAGAAGTCCAGGAAAGCAGGAATAAGGATTTCAAATGTTACAGAGAACGCTTTAGTAGCAAAACTTCCAGAACTGAAAATCTGACAGATATTATTAATCGTTTATTTATATCATCAGACCCCATCATAAGCTAGCTGCGTGAATTACTCAAATTGAAGCGAAAATCTTTTGATCCGGAGGTCATTGACAAGTTAGAAGAAGAATAATAAAGTATAAATAGAATAGTAAAGGGTGAGCAGTCTGATTTCTTTCCCGTAAGTTGTGGGGTAAAGCAAGGCTGTGTTCTAGCACCAACCCTGTTTGCCATGTACTTCTCCATGGTTATCAAAGATGCCTTAAGGGATAACGAGAAAGGTATTCGCATCCGGTTCCGTACTGATGGGAAACTTTTTAACCTAGCCCGGCTTAAAGCACGTAAGAAAGTCTGCTATGACATCATTACCGAAATTATGTATGCTGATAATCTGTGTTTTGTTGCGGAAAGTCCAGAAGACCTGCAAGTACTGATGAGCAATCTTGATGTGTCGTGTCGTAGATTTGGTTTGAAAATAAGTATCGCCAAAACTGAGGTTATGGCCATGGACACATCACAACATGTCCCCCTGAATCTGCGACTTGACGGTGCCATTCTTAAGCAGGTCGATAAATTTAAATATCTGGGAAGCACCATTACTTCTAAAGATGACCTAGACTCGGAGATTAATAACCGAATTGGTGCTGCTTTAGCAGCATTTGGTAAACTCCGGAAAAAGGTATTCCGCTCTCATGATCTTCAGCTTAACACTAAAATCAAGGTGTACATGGCGATAGTCTTGCCGAACTTTCTATACTCCTCAGAAACATGGACCCTATACCGGAAACATATACGCGCATTGGATAGGTTCCACCTTAAGTACCTCCGAGATATTATGAATATCCATTGGTCTGATAGAGTCAGAAACACAGACGTTTTGCGTCGGGCCAATGTTTGCGGTATGGAGGCCTATCTAATGCGGCGTCAATTGCGTTGGTGTGGTCATGTTGCGAGGATGTCCGACGAGAGAATGGCAAAGAGCATCTTCTTTTCAGAACTTAAGGACGGCAAGCGGAAACATGAAGGCCAGTTTCTTAGATACTAAGACGTTCTAAAAAGACACATGAAAGGTGCAATATGGATCCCTCTAGTTGGGAAGGTTTGGCTGAGCAGCGGTCACAATGGCGCCATCTGGTGCAGCAGCAGGTCCAACTATTTGAAGAACAGAGGAGGCTTGAACTTGATGGGAAAAGGGACGCAATCAAAAACAGACCACCCTCCTCAATCCATTATAATTACGTCAACGGTACCTTAACATGTCCGCATTGCACCAGAACATTTAGTGCCAAAATTGGTTATGTTAGCCATGTTAGGGCACACCGTTGACACCCTTTGTAGCGGAGTTTCATTGTCACCGTAGCCGAAATCGGCCAAGGATAAAATAATAATAATAATAAAAACTTTTATTTCATCAACATCTCCATATAACTTGCCCCAGTGTGCGGCGGCCTTTCGGCGCGAGCGGCCAGTCGGATACTCTGCGACTTGTTCTTGTCATACTTTTACCCCTAAAATTTATTGAAAAAATAAAGTGGAATTTGAATGGCAAGAAATTTGGATTTAATGATATTGTCATTTTTTGGTTTTTTATTGAGACTAGCTGTTAAATTTAATGTTATGATATTATTAAACGACACTTCATAAATCTCGAATGTTAGTAGTTTTGTTAATAAAATTTAATAACTCATTACACGACAAGTTGGCGGCCGTGATGAATAACTAATTAATCGTGTACCTAAGTGGTTTTATTAAAGCTGATTACGCAACATTACTTGAGCTTGCGACAACAATAAAATAGTAGCTTGTCGTTGTCTCCGCGGTTTTTTTTTTAATAATTCAAAATGATACGTAAGTAAGAACAGCTTTTTATCAAAGAAGTGAATCTTTTCGTTTTTTGACGTGAATCAAGTCGCAAGTTCAGATTACACTCTTTGATCAGTTTGCGGCATCCTGATCCCTTCAATTTTGCGTACCTATTTTCGCAACCGCGTTGGCTACATGATAGCGTGAACATAAAAATCATGGGTAAAAAACCGTTCGTTAAGTTTTACTGACTTAACAAACCTAGTCGTATTTTTTCTTATTACTTTATCGAAAAAAAAACAACTCAAAAACTTTAATTTACCCTAAAAACAGGGTAAATTTTTTCATGTTGGTATTCCTGACCCGGCATCACACCCCACCGCTGACCGCGCTTGATTCTTGGATTTTGAGTTTGCTTGTGTGCGTATTTAGTGTGTCATTGTAGTAGTAATCAGCTGTAAATGGTGTGGAATTGTATAGTTACGAAATGAGATTGTTATGATGAATTTCTCCGAAACTAGCCTGAATTTTTCGCTTCAATTCTGTCAGGCTCCTTGGTATGACGTATAGATACCCCCATTAAAAGAAATGTAACTAATATCGTTGAATCTTATACATGGAAAAATTCGTGATTTTATTTGTCCTCAATAATGTACACTATGAGCGTAAGTCTTAGACGTAGGAGCTAATTTATATTCATTTAGTAATTTTTAATATTTTGATATACCTAGGTAAACAGTGATACGCAATATTCATATAATAACTAATGAAGGAAAAGGGAGTAAATTTATATTTCCAAACAGTCATATTTGTATTAGTCCAATATAGTAAAATAATAGGACTTTAGGAAAGATAGAGTATGTGTTAGAATATTTGTCGTGCTATGTTGAAATGGGGCTCGTGGATCATAGAAGGTTGAGTACCCCTGCAAATTGAAAGATTTCGAACGTCAGCTCTTAAGACATGGGGCGTGGGACGCAGGGAAGAAATGTGATGTTTAAATAGTTTAGCAGGTTAGGCTTGAGGGACAGTCAAATTTGGGCGGTCTGACGTAGACGGTCCGAATGGTGTTCGCATGTGTCCTAAGAAAAGATGCAGAGGGAAGTGTTTTGTTTATTACAAATTCCTTTTGAAAGTATTTTAATTAGAATATTGAAAAACAAAGTAATTTTTAAATTTTGATGACGATGATGATGTTGATGCTGATGATACAGTATTTAATAATGAATTATTTAAAACGTCATTGTAATATTTTACATGGTTTTCCTGTTTTACGTAATTTCTTATCAAAAGGAATTTAGCTACTTTTTTTCATGTCCTCATAGAAAGATAAATGGGATTTAATTTGATATGCTTTAAATAATAATAAATATAACGTAAATAATTGATTAAAATCATAACTACTTATTTCACAGATTTAATGCCAAATGAATTTAAATAATGTTTATTTTGTAGCTAGGTTATTTTGATTTTAAAGATTGACATGTTGTTTGCTATTAGGTTACCTAATTTCGATTATTGGGTAACATTTTGTGTGCATTGATTTTTAATATTGGTTTGAACCAATTTTTAATTTCATGATGACATGGTGCATGCTAATTTTATTAGACTTTTTTTGTGTTTTATTTTGGCATTGCTCTTAGTAGTTCTGCTTGATAAATTTTTGGACGAAAGTTATTAGTACTACTTAGCTAGAACAGATCACCGTAATATAGCTTTAAAGTACCAAGTTTGCGAAACCATTCTGACTACACGAACAGCTCAAGGAATGGTGTTTTGATTCTATTCAGCCTGCAGTCCACCGCTGGACGTAAGCCTCACAAAGAGCGCCAAAGAGCACGATCTCCCTTCTTTCATTCAGCCATTGCCAGCCATTTTCCTAAGATTCGTCGGTCCATTGGGCTGGGGGTTGTTTTGATTGAAATTGTAAAAATATGCTCGAGGTAATACTACTTATTTTTTTAATCTGGATAGAAAATGCATATTACAATTATATGCTAAAACAGTTTGCCCAAAATGTATTAAATATTTTTAGATCCTTTTTATAGGTTTAGTAAATAATTTGCTACATGCTTTATTTAATTTACTAAATAATAAAAATTAAGTATGAGGCGGTTGGGGCCATAAGTACCTACTACCAAGCGGGTGACGCGGGCCCAGTGTGATTTGATGGAAGAATGTTGTAAGGCTAGTGACTAAACCTTACTTAGCGGGAACACCGTCACTTGTCCAGGTTTAAGCCTAGGTATTTACAAAAATGAATTGGTTTTTTAATTAGTAAGTGTGCTTGGCACCTGACAAAATTAAATGGTATCACATAACAAGGATGTTAAATCCTGACTGCAAGGCCATGGCAAGTGGTGTGTTGTTGTCTGGCGCATGTTTATACAGGGTGTACAAAAGAATGGGACACTCCTTAAAACCACGTGATCAGCTCATATACCTACAACTTTTTCTATGGAAGCAACATCGAAATAGATATTTTAGCAGCTCTATACAAATTACTGTAGCTATACCTCGACAATAACGTACGGAACATCTAAAAAAAAGATTTTGGATGTTGCTCCCATAGGAAAAGTTGTTGTATATCAGCAACTGATCACGTGGTTTTAAGGAGTGTCCTATTCTTTTGTACATCCTGTATTATACCCCCAGCAGTAGTGGGATATGTGTGTTATAGTAATGATTTAAAAAGATGACACAAAGCTGTAACCATATACAGGGTGTCCCGTAAATCAAGGTCAACCTTGTAACCACATATTCTATACATCATGGTGAACAAATTTTGTTTTATCACTTTTGCAAATTTGCATGAAAATTTATCGACTTCCCATATAAAATTAACAAATTAGTCATATGCATAATTTAAAAAGTGATAGAACAAAAGTTGTTCAATATGATGTATAGAATATGTGGTTACAAGGTTGACTTTGATTTACGGGACACCCTGTATAATATATTTTTTGATAACGAAACTGCAACACGTCAAATATTGACTTTGTAACTTTACTAACTAGTGTGAATTCCAAAAATCACAGCCTCCACCATGAGGTCACTTGATGCATTTGGTGATATTCTTGCAAACAGCCTCCAAGCTTCCGTAACGTACTCAGCAATTCTTTGCATCGTTAGAAGTGTATTCCCAAAACTTAGTGACAAAGTAGATGTGCCGTGTTTCAGCGCTAAATTGGCTAATTAATTCTCTCTAGGTCAGTCCAGTCGGGTAATTCATGGGCGTTAACATCGGCCCAAGTTTTAGCTCGTCCTTTGAGACATGACAAAGCTTTCATCAATGCTATTTGCGGTGAATACCCCCGAAGGTTAATAAGGGAGTCTACCTGCTTGCACTACTCTCTTATTGTCAACTGGTGATCGTCGGGATCCAATTTTGCAAGATAGATTTCAGACAAGTCTCGAGAGTTGCGTGCATTAGAGTTATTAAAAGAGTTTTGTTGTAATAACATTTGTTCGAGCAGACTTAATTGTCATCGGAGGAGCATCAGTTCTCCATCTCCATGGTTAGATCTTGGTTCAGGTTGCTGTATTATCGGAGAGTTCTGGGCCGAGCTAACATCGGCATCATTTGGATGGATGGCGGGTGGATTTATCCACTGGGCGAAGTTTCTGGGTATCTCATCTTCTGATGTTAGAGGGTTCATGGTTAATGAAGAAAACCCAGACGTAAGAGTTATCGCAGCACTTTATTCAGACGTATTTACTCGACGGTGGTTCAACTCAGAATGCCTCTTAACGCCGCTTGCCCCTACCACCACTACTATTCTCTGACACAAACAAGCGTCAAGCGACAACAAGCGGAGTCATATCACCACTTTTTATATTTAAATAATAGCTATTACAATAATTCCTTTACTCATAGTATTTTTATAAATATAGAAATAACCACAGCTTAATTTTAAACATAGTTTTAATATTAGATAAATTAGTTTATAATTTTATAACAGCATGCAAAATAATCACATTTTGAATTACATTTCTTTTTAACATGAAGTAGATTTTAGCTTTTAAAAATATTCAAATAAATATAGTTTCGTGATAAATAAATTTTAATAATTAAATGACTAATTTGTTATGGGTATAAAACCCATAACAAATTACAAAATAATTAACTTCATATAATTACAAAGGACATGGCTAAATAGAAGTATGGGCGACTGCCCTAACAATGTATAAACATGGCACCTTGTGTTATGTAATGCTAAATAAATTTATACTAATATTTTGTATAAAAAAAGTTTCAGGAACTTTTCAAAAACCAACAATCTTAAAAATAAAATCGTGGTAATTCCTACTTTGATTGGTTAACAAACTTGTCAAAAAATGCTTTTGCTATGACGTTTTATAAGGCGATTGTAGTTTCGTAGTAAGATGGCTAAGCGTGACTTTAAAAAGAAAGAATCCACTAACAATAAAAAGCAAGATGGTTCCTTTATATACATATATATTAGGTACTAGGCGTATATACCTTTAAAGCTTATGATACCCTTCGTAATACCTTGTACTTGTACATTGGGTAAGAAGTACTATTTAAGAGACCCATATGGGGCAGCGTTTCGAAAACAGTCTACGTAATACCGACCAAATCTTGCTACAGACAGACTGAGTTAGGGCACCTAAATGGCTTCCCCAAATGAGTATGAAGGAGATTTTTATTAAGTTTAAAAACGGTTACAGCATAAGCGACAACTCCTAGTTGCTCTCGCAATTGACTTTTACAGAAGTCCTACCTACATCTACAGAAGTGTGTGGATAGTTGGAATAGAGGGATGAAAAAAAAACTAAAGAGAAATAATTACTATTATAAGGAGACAAAGTAATGGAATAAAACAACATTGATATTGATTTACATATGTGAATCATTTATTCGGACTGCAAAGATTATTATTCTGTTAATCTAACAAGTATGTCGTCCAAAAATGTCGCTGGAGCAGATAGGTTGTCTTGGTGTCTCGCCCATCCCAAATACCATACTACTGTCATAACATGACAACAGCAACCCACAGTCCTATTTCCCACAATACAGCTGCAGTAATATGCCGTTATATCCTCTAAGGGATTATTTGTAGTTTAAGTTTTATATAATATATGTATATACATAGTATATTCTTGTGCTAACATGCCTAGACTTAATTCGACCTCTTAGAAGTTTAGGCCTTGTTCCACCTAAGTGATTGATTCCCTCAAGTTCTGGGCATACTTCAATTTCATAGACACCATTTCTCCTAATATGCTCCCCATAGTAGGACCGTGCTTGTTTAACTTGGTAAGGTCCTAATGCCAACAATAATAAATGATTATGTTCAAAAATAGGAAAGTTCTGCAATTGAGGAAGATTTCCATCTACTCTAATAAAAATACGAGTAAGTCTGTTTGAATTATTTTCAATAACAAAAGCTCCTAAATTATTAGGCTGCTCCATATACCGGCCCACTCTTTGAATTAATTTACCTGAGTTCGGACTATCTACAATTAGTAAATGATATTTATTTATCAAAGCCGCGGCTATTTTGAAATCTTCCATCAGGTGAGCTGAAGCAATATTAAAAATCGTTGCCGAAATAATTTAAAATCGCGCTTGAAACGCCCGTTTACCACTTCTATCACCCACCTGCATAATGTAACTTTTCTACTTTTATTTGCTTGTTCAGTTGATAACTGTCTTTGACCAGGTCCCAGTGACTCAGGTTTATGGATTTGATAATTTAAACCTTCTAAAAGTGAAATGGAGTCCCTGAAGCCTCTATCCAGAATAAAAACATCATATTGCTGAAAAAGTTGACGATATGGACTATCTTCCTCATGAAACAAATGTGTCATTATCTCGGCATAGGTTTGAGTAGCAGCAAATGGTCCAAGGACATCAATAATATGCCCATCACATGAGATAATCATAAATGGTTTGACTGACTAAATTATCATACTTATGCAAACTGTATGTTTTTTTTTGGAACAGATAATTCGAGCTTTTTTGTAAATAAATATATGTACCATCAAATATAGCAATGGCACTACTATTCCGGTCATTACCGAAAAGAGCATTAGGTATGCTTAAATTCCTATTCACAATATCGTTATGAGTCAGATGATTTGGGCCAATATAGTTTGGTACTAAATATGTAGTCAAGCACTCTCTGATGTTTTTCAGTATTGCTGTTAATGTTGTACGTGACACTCCAAAAATTGAAGAAAGCCTTCTATCAGTTTCACCCGTTCTTAATTTAGCGAAATAAATAGCTAAAGCATTTTTGGGTCTCTTAAAACTTAAAGAAGGCAAAATACTAAATAAGTTTAAAAAATTGGCAACTGTTAAACCTGTCCAATAACGACAAATTACATTTTGCATTTCAGCAACATTTTCAAAATTGAATGTTGACTTCTCACTTTTTACAATATTAATTAAATCTTCGATTTGGTTTGCAGTAAAATAAGAGTAAATGTTGGTATTTTCTAGCAATATGTGCCATACATCTAATGATAAATGTGTCTCACAAACTCTAGTACTGCGAGGAATATAAAAATCATATTTTTCAATCAGCATCTTCTTAATATAACCTGGAATCACATGTAACTGCTGTCCAAAGATACAACCTTTAAAAACACAGTGTGTTGAAGTGTTTGCAGCCCGATTATAATTTGGCATATTTATTTCTGATTCTGCTGCTGGTTCAGGTGCTGGTTCAGGTGCTGGTTCTGGTCTCGGTTGCATTGCTGGCACAGGTATTGGTTCAGGTGCTGGCACAGGTATTGGTTCATGTAAAATACGATTTAAATCCTGATTTAATTGCCTTTCATATCTTACCCAACAACAATGACACGCATAGTGCCCATCCTGATGGAAGGTTGGATGTGACGGTGGTAAATTCTGCAACATTGAGTGGTCCCTTTCTAAGACATGTCGTTGAATACTTCTACCAGAACGGCCACAAGCAACGCACAACATTGTGTGCCCGAACAAACGTCCATCTTCAGCTGTATCCGAATTCAGCAGTTCAAAACACGCATGGCAAATGTTGGTATCCATTAGAATCTGAAAAAATAGACATTTTAATTACAATGTGCCATGCATTATGCACATTTATAGCATCTAAATAGTCTGTAGTCGCGACAATAACAAGTTGAGTTGGACGGCGCTAAGCAGCCGGCAAGTCGCTGTGCAGTTATTTACTTATCAGATTTATTATGAGTGTAAAATGATTTCTCTCAGTCTTACTTCAATAGTTAACCATCCCGCTAGGATAATAAGAAGAATTAGTCAGTGAGGAGGTGATATGCCTCCGTAGCCTCCGCGTGTCCACATCACAGTTTAAGCATCTCATGATCATGATCGATAGGCAGACAAGTCCGTGTAGAATAGCTAAAGGTCAGTAGGCAGGCGATCACACACAATAGTCCGGTAAACAATCAGGGTCAAAAGTAAAATCCAAAACACAAAACGCAACGGTACATACAAGACACGGCAGACGACAATGAGCACCATTGTTGAGTGACGTCTTTTTTTTAGCGCCTGACTTTTCAATTGAGTGTTGCTAGATTATACGCAAAATATCGATTATCAGTTGTATGATTATCGATATCAATGAAAATTATTTCTACACTCTGCGTCAAAAAAATCGCACCTTTTGAAAAATCCACTCAAAAGGTCTAAGCCTTATATGGAATCATTGATGAGGGCAATGATACGTATCATTTTAAAGGTCATAAAAATGAGAGCCCAAAAACAATAGAATCATTGTTTTTGATTGGAGCCACACGAAAAAAACAATAAGTTTATAAACCAATAAAATATCTTTAAATTAAGCTATAGTTAAAAACCGATAAATTACATTTAAAAAAATACAACAGTTGCTTGAAACTAACCTAAAACCTAGTGTTACCCTCCCTTACCCTAAAGAGGGATTCCAAACGCTTTCTCATGGATCTAACCAATTTTAGGACCTCACCTTGAGGGATACGGGCCCATTCCTCCGTAACGGCCTCTTCGAGCTCCTGGAGAGTCGTGGGAGCGAGGTCAAGAGACTGAATCTTGCGTTTCAGATGGTTCCAGAGGTGCTCTATCGGGTTAAGGTCTGGACTTCTCGCTGGCCATGACATGGCAGAGATCCCATCCCCTTGAAGGTAGTTACGCACAGTCACTGCAGTGTGAGCGCGAGCGTTATTATGCATTAATGTGAACCCCTCTTGTGAAAAACATGCTCTTCCAGGTTCTCCGATTTGTATCGCTGAGCAGTCAATGACCCTTGCCCGCGAGCACCTCCACTCCGGGAAACGCACACAAGATCGATTTTACCGTCGGCCGACATGCCGGCCCAGAATATGCAGGAACCGCCTCCGTATTCCACCGTCTCCTGGATCTCGCCTTGGACAAAAGGTGCCTGTCTTCAGTACACTCTTTGGCGTCTATTGTTGCAGAAAAAACACACTCTTGTCTCGTCTTAAAGAGAACAGCCCTCCGTTGGTCAAGGGTCCAATCGACGTGTTCGCGAGCAAACTGCAAGTGGGCTCACCGATGATCTGTGGTCAATTTTGACCCGTAGCAGCTCTATGAGCCACTATTCTTCTGCCGCAGTCTACATCTAACCGTAGAGACGCTTACGGTTGTTCTGTGAGCTGCCTGGAGCTGGTGTCGCAACTCAACAGCATTAAAGACAATTTCTCCGAGGTGTAGCGATGTCTACCAGGCCCATGCCTCCGTACGTTGCCACCAGTCTTAAGGAAGCGCCGGTACACTCTTCAAACCGAAAAGCGGCTCAAGTTGAACTGTCAAGCGACATTACACTGTCGCATCCCTGATTGCAGTAGTGCAATCACTTGGGCGGCTTCATCAGCAGTGGTATACATTTTCAATGTTGTTTTTCTTGTGCAAAATCTTCTTGTGTGTCCCTTTAACGGTTGGATAGCAAATGCCCACATTGAACTTGTTTTAGCTGTTTTATACCCACAAAAGGTAGCGCAAAAAGTGCAATTTTTGTTTAAGGGCACATTTGACGAATCGGGCTTTTTATTTATTAAATGAAATGGATTTGTTTTAAGTGTGTTTAATTGGGCTTTCAAATGGCACTAATATTAGTAGCGGTGCATACTTGTGTTAAGGGTTTATAACGCTCGAAAGTTATTTTCGCGGAGGTGCGATTTTTTTGATGCCGAGTTTTTCGATATGACTCAATTAATTCCTATCGCAGAATAAAAAGAAAGAGGTTGTTTGAAACCGCTTTCATAACAAATAGGCAATGTATTACAATGTCTAAGTGGTCTCTTAACGGTAATGCGGTAACTATGATTACTTTCGATTGTAGTTGAATTCGATTGTATCGATGATTGTTTGACTTACATAATACAGGAAACAAATAGAAATTCATCTCTGGCAACACTTAGGTCATTATTGTCGAAACAAATCAATTTAAAAACTTATAAGTTTTAATTATTTTACTAAAGTTCTAGAGAAATAATAAATACGGAATAATTAATTAATGAATATTTCAGTGTTTTAGGATATTGACAAAACTTTATACATTCTTAGGGCAGTCGTTTAGCCATCTCTTTTCATTTCCGTTTTTAAAACCAGCAATAAAAGTTATGAAGGAATATTATTTTACACCAATAAATGCCTAGTATAATTTTAAGTGGTTCACTAAAATCGGAGATAATAATTCATACAAATAAACAACATTTAAATTAAATTAGAAATAAAATCAGTGTTGTGAAGTAGCGCTATCATATGTGCTAAAATAATATTTGTTTTGTTATTAATAAGAAACAATTGATAGGATGATTTATATTGTTTTAATGATTTTACGTACAAATTACCAAAAAAGGCATAAAATCTAAAATAAATGAAACGGGAATTAACGCGATTATAGTTTAGGAACAAAATATTACCACTTTTGCCTGACGTTTTGATCGGCTTACACAGTGGTGGTGTGGTCACAAGCAGCCTGTCCTTTTTTTTTGGCTCACCAGTCAACCTGTGACCACGGTCGGTGTAACCTGATCGAAACGTTATTAAGGATAAAATCATTATGTGCATCACTTTCTACAAATTAAGAACCTTTCACAGTATTCTTTGTTGATCTATTCTAATATTATAAAGAGGAACGGTTTCATTGTTTGTTTGTATGGACTGATTAGGCTCCAAAACTACTGAGCCAATTTTATTCTTTCACCATTAGATCCCTACATTATTTCTGATGAACATAGGCTACTTTAATATCCTAAATAATGCACCATTCTTTAGGAATACGAGAAATTTCACAATAACTGGCGCTGAATAATATAAGATGTATTATCCGAAATAAGCAACCGCTATTATAGTCTTTTATGAATAAATTAAAGACCACGCACTTCTGGTTAAATACTAATTTTACCTCTACCTTACTTATTTAAATACTTATTAGTATTAGACTAATTTAATAATTACATGCTACCTACTACTATACAACGTAAATAATCGTATAGTTGAGTTACCATTTTTAAAATTAGTTTTATCCGCCGTAAAGTACCGTAACAACAATATCTCTGAAACTGTAATACTCGTATATTAACAAATACATGTTGTATAACATATTGTGATAACAAGCTATACTTCGACTATACGTAGTAAACATTTTTACTTCTAGGCAAAAGACAAGAACTGCATCCAATAATATCTTTATTCAAATTCAAATTCAAATTTAAATCATTTATTTCAAGCGACACATGGCTCATAACAGTAATCAAGACAAAACAAGAAACAATAATGAAATAAATTAAAATCAAATCAAATAAATTTAATTTAATTTAAATCAAATAAATTAAATTCAAATCAAATTAAAATCAAATATGCAGATAAAAATAAAATAAATTAGAATAAGTTATAAGTTAAGATGCAGGCAACATACACAGACAATTAAAAGCACCTCACAAACGGCACCGCTGGAATATGTCTATTACAGCAATGCCGCACGTAAGGGCAGTCAAGTCTATTCGCAATCATCGCCAGGACTGCGTTAGAGCTGGCCCGAATCCTGCACACCAGAGAAGCCCTCTGCCTGCGCATTGTAGTGTGGAAACAAGCGACACGCGCATCTGCGAACATGCCCGAGGCGCTGCAGAATCGGGGCAGCCCCACCACAATCCTAAACGTGTTATTATAGAGAACGCGGAGGTCGCTTTAGCTCTTCTGTGTATATCGAGCCCACAGACTGCAGGTGTAGAGCGAGGTGCAATAGGCTCTGAATAGTGCAATTTTTACGTCCTTAGAGCACCTAGCAAATCTGCGGGCTATCATATTGGCTCGTATCGACAACGACCTCCGCTCTCTCTCAATGTCCTCATGGTCTTTTAGGTCAGGCGTTAGAATATGTCCTAAATACTTAAACTTATTTACTTTTTCCAGACAAGTCCCATCCAGTATGACAGGTGGTACGTTTCGAGGACTTTCTGCGCTCGCCCCAAACACCATGTATTGGCTCTTAGAAACGTTATACTTCAATCCATGATCACGGGCGTACTTCTCACATATATTCAGCAGTTTCCTCATACCACAAACTGATGTACTCAGCAGCACCATGTCATCAGCATAACTGAGATTATTGACGGGCACTCCATCAATGTGACAGCCGAAATGGTGACTGCTGAGCTTAATGATCATGTCGTTTATGTAAAGATTGAAAAGCGTTGGAGATGACAACCCGCCCTGTCTTACCCCACATTCGAGCCGATATTGCTCTGACATCGCCCCTGCCCATCTCACGTAGTTCCGTTGATGTCCATACCAGAACCGAAATATACTGGTGATATCATTCGGAACTTTAAGGTTTTTTAGTTTACTCCACAGGACATCATAGGAAACTAAAAAATTTAGGTTTTAAAACATTATAATGGTTTACGTAGGAGGCATCCAATTGTAGAATTGAAATTGCTGGGAAATCAATGAATTTTCCTGGGAATTTCCGGGAACAAACCCTACGTGCCCGTGCAAAGCATTGACCAAATAAGTGCGAAGAACGACCCACCACGCAATTTTGTTAAAAATGAGGTTATTTCCTAAGTTTCCTGTATGACACAACTTCCTAGAATTTGTTTTTATCGACACTATCGAATAGTGTAATAATACCGGTTGTTTTTTTTAGGATTCCGTACCCAAAGGGTAAAATGGGACCCTATTACTGAGGCTCCGCTGTCTGTCTGTCTGTCTGCCCGTCCGTCTGTAACCAGGCTGTATCTTATGAACCGTGATACTTAATAGAGTTGAAATTTTCAGAGATGATGTATTTCTGTTGCCGAACAACAAATACTAAACAGAATATATTAAATATTTAAGGGAGCTCCCATACAACATACGTGTTTTTTTTGCCGCTTTTATAGATAATGGTACGGTACCCTTCGAGTGCGAGTCCGACTCGCACTTGGCCGGCTTTTTCGATTTTGGTTCGATTGCCAGATAGGAATAAGTTTTTTTTCAAACATCTAATAATGCAGTTTTAGTTTTCATTAAAATCGACCCCGAGACAACTTTTGAGTGTTTTTCTTTATTTCTCATAGTTTTGGATTTGACCTACCACGCCCACGTAAAAAAATTACACTGTATAAGTATAAAACGTATTACAAAACAATATAAATATATGAAAATGAAACAATAATAGGTATAACCTAGCTTTAATATGACGAAAAACTTTAATAATATTGAAATTTTGTTATAATTGCCGTGAGTGGAACTGGGGACCGTTCGCGGCAAAGTAAGACAATTACGTAGCAGAACGTGGGAAACATGTCCCGATAGGTGTGCCAAATGCTCACGTGCCGCTAAGAGTGACTGCCTTTTAAGATGAAGAACGGAATTGACACCCTCAGGAAATAAAGGAGCACCTAATAAATTGAACGACGCTCTGTCAATCTGTTTGATACCAGGCAAAAGAGAATCAAATTCCCCAAGAGAATCCAGGACCAAACCACCACAACTAAAAATTTCACATTTGGCTGGATTGACATCCAAACCTACCGCTTTAAGAGACGTAACCAAGGTTTTTAAATCTTCCAGGACCACCTCAGGGCTTCCTCCCAAAATACCATCATCAAGGTACCAAACATTTAAAGTGATAAAATATGTTAAGATATCAAAATAATACTAGTTTACTTCATACTAACGCCATCTAGTGATTAAAATATATACTAGGATAATGTGTACCATAGATAAATAAAAAACAAAAAAAATGTTTATTCTCAACCAGCAAGTCATTCTTTTCATTAGGTTATGGGCCCAGAGCAAAAAGTTTCAGGGAGTTAAAGGGACGCGAGAATTATGACGACTCGTTCGGCGTTCGCAGCAAGAAATTTCCTCATCTTGGAAAGTATAGACATCGACGCCATTTCTGTCGGTTTAAGTGATGCAGAAGACAGAAAAGCGAAAGCAAAACTCATTATGACGATTGATCCCAAGTTATATGTTTACATCAAAAATGAAAATAAAGTCAAGGACTTGTGGCAGAAACTCCAGAAGTTATTTGATGACGGCGGATTCACAAGAAAAATCAGTCTACTTCGAACACTGATATCCATTCGACTTGCTAATTGCGAATCCATGACAAGTAATATGGGTCAGATAGTGGAAACTGCACAAAGACTAAAAGGTACAGGGTTTAAAATCAACGAGGAATGGATCGGATCATTGTTGATGGCGGGGCTGCCAGAAAAGTTTGCCCCAATGATCATGGCAATAGAACATTCCGGCATTGCCATAAATACTGATGTCATTAAAACCAAATTGCTTTAATTACTTTTAAACTTTCGCGTTGCATAATTTTAAACTCAATGCAACGGGAATTAACGCGATCACAATTTAGGTACAAAATATTACCTCTTTTGCCTGACGTTTCGATCGGGTTACACCGACCGTGGTCACAGCCTGACTGGAACAGCGATGTCTTCACTCCGTATGATAGGTAGATTCTTCATCTACCCTCATAATATTATTATCACGCCAAGTACCGTCACATACTACACTCACTGTGTCCCTATTCTGCACACTAATCGCCGCGTCCGTATTCAGGTGAGAACTCGATCGCGGAACAAAACGAGATTGTCTATTTTTAATCACTGGATTCCATGTCGCGGATAATTTAAAACCGTCTTCCAGATTGAAATTTTTATACTTTTTGATTTCAATAGCTTCACGCACAACTCTTGAATAAAAGTGGCGATCCGTGGAAAGAACTTGCGTTTGATGAAATTCAATCCAGCGATTAGTGCCCGATTCAAGGTGTTCGGCAATCGCTGATTTCGCAGTTTGGCGGTTTTTCACAGCAGCTATATGCTCTTTGAGCCTTTCAGCGATGGTTGGTTTCGTTTAGCCTATGTAGGAACTCCCGCAGCTACAGTTTATTTTGTAAACACCTGGCGTTTGTAACGGCAAGACATCCTTCGGTGTGCCTAGTGAAGTCTATACTATTAACCCCGGGGTGTAAATCGTGGGAATGGACCATTTCTTTAGCAGGGAGCCAATTTTATCAGTCACTCCTTTCACGTAATGCAAAAATGCGGGATGTCTGCTTACATTCGGACTTAGAGAGCGTTTTATCGGTGGCTTCAACAGATGTGGTGACACTTTGTATCCGTTATTAATGAGAACCTCCTGAACATGATTTAGCTGTTGCTTCAAATGGTGAGAGTCACAGAGATCATATGCTCTATTTATTAATAATGACATTACGGATTGTATGTGGCGTGGATGGTGATGTGAGGCAGCGTGTTAGTATCTATCTGTGCGTGTTGGCTTTCTATAGACACAGTACGACAAGGATCCATCCGATCTCACTGTAAATTTGATATCCAGAAATGACAACGACCTGGCCGACTCCAACTCATATGTAAATTTCATCTTAGGATGAATCGAGTTGAGATGTTCTAAATATCGATCTACTTCTTGCTCGTTACCTTTGATGATACTGAAAATATCGTCAACGTAACGTTTCCATAGTCTGACGGTTTCAGGGCCAAGTTGCAGCGCCTTTTCTTTAAAATGTTCCATCCAGATATTAGCAAGTACAGGGCTACAGGGCTTCCCATTGCGACACCATCAATCTGGAGGTAATATTGACCTTGGAAAAGAAAATAATTCCCATCTAGACAGTTTTTCAGCAAATTTATATACTATTTGAAGGCCATTTCGCTGTCACACAGTTTTTCCTTTACAATGTCCAGACACATCACATCACCATCCACGCCACTTACAATCCGTAATGTCATCATTAATAAATAGAGCATATGATCTCTGTGAATCTGACCATTTGAAGCAACAGCTAAATCATGTTCAGGAGGTTCTCATTAATAACGGATACAAAGTGTCACCACATCTGTTGAAGCCACCGATAAAACGCTCTCTAAGTCCGAATAATAAATTTATTTATCTTCTTCAACTTGCAAAATGTAAGCAGACATCCCGCATTTTTGCCTTACGTGAAAGGAGTGACTGATAAAATTGGCTCCCTGCTAAAGAAATGGTCCATTCCCACGATTAACATCCCGGGGTTAATAGTACAGACTTTGCTAGGCACACCGAAGGATGTCTTGCCGTTACAAACGCCAGGTGTTTACAAAATAAACTGTAGCTGCGGGAGTTTCTACATAGGCCAATCGAAACGAACCATCGCTGAAAGGCTCAAAGAGCATATAGCTGCTATGAAAAACCGCCAAACTGCGAAATCAGCGATTGCCGAACACCTTCTTGAATCGGGCACTAATCACTGGATTGAATTTCATCAAACGCAAGTTCTTTCCACGGATCGCCATTTTTATTCAAGAGTTGTGCGTGAAGCTATTGAAATCAAAAATATAAAAATTTCAATCGGGAAGACGGTTTCAAATTATCCACGACAGTGATTAAAAATAGACGATCTCGTTTTGTTTCGAGATCGAGTTCACACCTGAATACGGACGCGGCAGTTAGTGTGCAGAATAGGGACACAGTGAGTGTAGTGTGTGACGGTACTTGGCGTGAAAATAATATTATGAGGGTAGATGAAGAATCTGCCTCTCATACGGAGTGAAGACATCGCTGTTCCAGTCAGCCTGTGACCACGGTCTGTGTAACCCGATCGAAACGTCAGGCAAAAGAGGTAACATTTTGTACCTAAATTATGATCGCGTTAATTCCCGTTTCATTGAGTTTGAAACCAAATTGCTTGATATGAGTTCTGAGATCGGTGACCATGACTCGGAAGTTGCATTATGGTCGAAGCAAAAAAGTAAGGTTAGTCAAAATTTCAATACAAAAGGCGCGAAACAAACGTCAAATTATACGTCAAATGTCAAAAAGGTTATAAAATACTATAAGTGCAAGAAAATTGGCCACTTTAAGAACCAGTGTCCCGAAATGAAAGAAAAGCAAGTAAACGCATTTAGTGCTGCATTTTTTAAAAGTGAATTTAATAAGGAAGACCGGTATATCGACTCAGGGGCTAGTGCTCATATGACATCAAGCAAAGAAAACTTATTGAACCCCTCTTTGTGGATCGATAAGTATCCTCTACCGCGTGTGGAAGATCCGTTTGCTGACCTGAACGGGGGAACTCAATTTTCAAAAATTGATTTGTCAACTGCTTACACACAAATTGAATTAGACGATTCAAAAAATTATACTATAATTAACACTCACCGGGGATTATTTAGATATAACAGGCTTGTCTATGGCTTAGCTTCTAGCCCAGCAATATTTCAACGGATAATGACGAATGTAATGAGAAATATACCAGGGGTATCAGTTTTTATGGACGATTTGCTGATCACGGCTAAAGATGCAACGGGTAATTTAAAAACGTTGGAAACTGTCTTTGAACGCTAACAGCAAAACTGTTTAAAGTTTAACAAAAACAAATGCGTTTTTTTTGTAAATTCAGTTTCGTATTTGGGTTACATTATAGACAAAAATGGAATTCACATTGATTCAGAGAAAGTCAAATCAATAGTCAAGTTGCCTAGACCTACTAATGTAACAGAACTGCGGTCATTTTTGGGAATGATACATTTTTATGCTAAATTTATAAGGAACTTGAGTACTCATTTATCACCATTATATAAACTATTAAAGAAATCTTCAGGCTGGAAGTGGGATACTCAGTGTTAGTTTGCATTTAATTTAGTTAAAAATCTTCTTACAAGTGCACGCGTGCTCCGGCACTATAATCAGCGCGAGCCTCTGATTGTGACGTGCGACGCGAGCGCGCGCGGCCTGGGCGCAGTGCTGTCGCAGCCGGGGCCGGACGGGCACGAGCGGCCGGTGTGCTATGCTTCCCGCGCGCTTTCGTCACCCGAACAACAATATAGTCAGATTCAACGCGAGGCACTTGCTATCATATTTGCCGTTAGGAAATTTCACCAGTATCTTTATGGTAGGAAGTTTTTACTTAGAACTGACCACAAACCGTTGGTAACAATCTTTGGCCCCAAGACAGGAATTCCTAGCATGGCAGCCAGTCGGCTCCAGAGATGGGCCTAGATGGGATAGAATACATTAGTACCCATAAAAATAGTGCCGATGCGTTGTCTAGGTTACCACTGAAGGAAGATAATGTTAATAAAAGTCCGGAACAAACATATTTACATTTCGCTAGGGACGCTTTGCTATTTGACGACAAAAAAGTGCGTATGGAAACAAGAAAAGACCCTATTTTAGGAAGAGTACTTAGTTTTGTTCAGGATGGTTGGCCTACGGAAGTTTAAATTAAACAATTACAACCATATTTTAACCGTAGGAATGAAATTTATTTAGAATTGGGTTGACTAATGTGGGGACACTGGGTTATAATACCGGAGGCCTGTCGTAGTGATGTGCTTAGAGAATTGCATGAAACACATATGGGAATGGTTAAGATGAAAAGTTTGGCAAGAAGTTATGTTTGGTGGGCTGGTTTGGATGAGGAGATTGAGGCAGCTTATCACGGTTGCGAGACGTGCTCGGCGCTCGCGCCCGCGCCCCCTGCGCATACTCCTCACCCTTGGCCGTGGTTTGGCAAGCCTTGGTCGAGATTACATATAGATTTTTTAGATCCTATCAATAATAGCAAGTTTTTAGTAGTAGTAGATGCCACCTCGAAATGGATTGAAGCCTTTAAAATGTCTAACACTAGTGCGTTCGAAGTTATTAAAATATTAAGACGTTTATTTGCGCAATTCGGATTACCACGCATGGTAGTGTCTGACAATGGGCCTCCATTTTCGAGTAATAATTTAAAAATATTTTTAGAGAGCAACGGAATCAAACAATCTTTTTCGGCACCATACCACCCGTCCTCAAATGGAGCTGCTGAGAATGCGGTTAAGGTATGTAAATCAGTCATCAAAAAGGCTCTTAAAGAGAACATAGACGTTGAGACAGCCTTACATAGGTACCTATTATTATATAGGAATACAGAACACGCAACTACGGGCGACAGCCCTGCTCGTATTCTTCAAGGTAGGAATTTAAGAACTAGATTAGATATATTAAAACCTGATAGATGTATGCGTGTGCCAAGGGCACAAGAACGGCAAGTTGAAAATGCAGGTGGGTCGCAGCGGGAATTCCATGCGGGCGATCAAATCTTACTCAAAGAATTCGGAGATAAACAGCAATGGGTTAAGGGTCAAGTACTGCAGAGATTAGGTTTTACTAACTATAAAGTCAGAGACAGCTTAGGTAAGGAAGGGCATCGGCATGTCGATCAACTAAAGAGGAGGTTTATAAGAAATTTACTTACAGCACATCCCTCAGAAGCTCAGAGTAGTAGTCTAGATGGAGACAAAATTGGCTCAAACTTACCAAAAGAATGTTTCGATTCAATACCTAAAGTTACTAAAGAAAATAGTGTTGACACGAGTCTCTTGAATCCTCATAATAGTGAAATGGTGCCGTCGACGTCACCAGCCGCGCCGACGCCGCCACAAGCCGCGCCAACGCCGCCGCGCGCGCAGACGCCGACCGGCTCGCCGCCCGCCGCCTGCCCTATGCTTAGCCCACAAGTAACACAACCTAGTCCTAAAGTCGCTGTGCCGACAAAACGTATCAGGAGGCCAGTAAAACGTTATGGTTTAGAGATAGACTAGATACTAAGTAAAGTAGCTGTAAGTAAACCTATGTATGTTGTTAGTTTTATTAGTTATTGTTATGTAGGTACATTAAGAAATATCGTGGCTGCGCCCACCGCTCTTTTTAGTTAATAAACTAGTATGAATTTGGCTGTCGGTCTTGTAACTCGTGCCCCTTCCTCCAAATACATATCAGTGGCGACGAGGATTTCTACCCACAAAACAAGAAAAATGAGTTCTCATAGTCCATTTGGTCTGATATCTAGTTTTGACCATCAAACTCAAGATTGGAGAACTTACAGAAACAGATTAAATCAATGGTTCATTGCAAACGATATAACGACGGAGTCTGATAAAGTGGGTATTAAAAGACGAGCCATTCTACTCAGCGCACTCCACGAGTCAACGTACCAGCTTGCAAGTAATCTAGCTTTGCCAGAAGTCTTGGAAACTAAGAAGTACGATGAAGTTGTCAAATTACTCAATGACCACTTTACACCGAAACGATGTGTGTTTGCGGAACGTTAGCATTTTTACTCGGCGGTACAACACGTCGGCGAAGGTCACGCTCAATGGGCGGCTCGCATACGTGGTCTGGCGGCGCACTGCAGTTTTAAAAACCTAGAGGATGCATTACTTGACAGATTCGTAATGGGTATGACTCCAGGTTCCGAACGAGAGAAGCTTTTCACCCAAGACGCAACGGTACTCTCGCTAGCAAAAGCCGTAGAACTGGCTGAGAGTTCTCGCTGCTCGCGGGAAGCAGCCATCGCGTTGTCCGGATCGTCAGCTGCTGCGCGGGAAGCCGTTTTTAAGATAGATGACGTAAAGCGCTCGGTCCGCGATAGGTGTTCTGTGTGCGGCTATTCTAATCATAAAACCAGTGAATGTCGGTTTTTAAACTACAAGTGCAAAAAGTGCAATAAGAAACGCCTGGTTACGCCTTCTGCTTGTGCTGACTCAAAAAGATAGTACTTGTGTTAGTTGGAATGAGTTACTGATATTAAAGGTGGACTACTTTAAAAGAAATACAATTGGTACTTGTTGATAAGTACTTTATTGTTTTAAATATTAAGATGATACTAAACCAGCACTATTACAAAGTGTTTGTTAAATAATATTTACTTTGTCGTTAATTTATTTTGCAATGAAGGTATATCGTGATTTCATTTTAACTGTTATAATAGGTCTTCGGACCTCATAAACCTAAAGAAACCCGATTGTTTATACCTAGGAAGAAAAAAAAAAAATGTACACTAGGAACATAAGCAAATTGTAAACATTTATTTAATAAAGACCTTTTCAAAATCAAAAATCAATATACATATAAACGGCATTTTAAGGACATACTTTTGTCACCCTGTCGTAAAAAGCTAATTAGTTACTCCGGAACAGGCATACGATGCGTAGGTATAGCAAAATTACCAATAACCTATAGGAACCGCACCGAAGTACTCGATGTTTATGTTATTCCAAATGGCGGTCCGTCAATACTCGGCCGAGATTTTATTTCAATTTTCAAATTGCATCTACAACCGATTAATTTCTGTAATTTTTCAATAGCAAGCAATAATGACGTCATTGAAAAAGTCATATCTGATAACCCGGAGTTATTTTCGGGCGAATTGGGCTGTTTTAAAAAGTTTAAAGTTAAATTGCCATTGAAAGCAGATGCAAAACCAGTTTTTATCAAAGCCCGCCCAATTGCGTTTGCACTAAAAGATAAGGTAAACAAAGAAATTGATCGTTTAGTGGAGTTGGGAATACTCGAACCAATCCAGTACTCCGAATACGCATCTCCAATCGTACCAGTTTTAAAGCGCGACGGTTCAGTACGTATTTGTGCAGACTATTCGCAAACTATAAATAAACAACTTATTGTTGAAAAGTATCCATTACCTACTATCGAGGATTTGTTCTCTAAGTTACACGGTGGCGAACAGTTTACAAAATTAGACATGTCTATGGCTTACAATCAGTTGCAAATAGAAGACAATGAAAACATAACTTGTATTAGCACTAATCGTGGTCTCTATAAGTATAATAGGTTGGTCTTTGGTTTAGCTAGTGCCCCAGCCATTTTCCAACGCATACTGAACAGTATTTTAGGTGACATAGAGGGTGTCCTAATATTCTTGGACGATGTTTTGATAACCGATGGATCAAGGGATCGGCACATTGAAAAGTTGTATTTAGTTCTGCAGCGTTTACGGGAAGCTGGTCTTACCTTGCATAAAGATAAATGCTCATTTTTTCAGGACGAGATAAACTATCTAGGCTACAATATTAATAAACATGGCCTCAAAAAATCACTAGAAAAGGTGGAAGCAATTTTAAAAGCATCTCTCACCAGAATCGGCCCGCCGGACCATCCAGGACGTCATCGCAGCGGCAGAGGACGGCCAACTACCGTCGATAGAAGAGGTAAACTACGCAGGACGTTTATCTTAATTTTATAACCAATGGTTACCAATCACTAACGATGAGACCATACTGTCCTGGATTCAAGGCTACAAAATTGTATTTAGTAGTCCTGTACAACAATATTCGGCACCTAATCCTCCTGTTCTCTCAGCTAACGAATTTGCCCAGCTCGATGAAGCCATATCAGATCTTCTCAAAATTGGAGCTATTTCGACATGCAAACCCTGTAAAAACCAATTTATCTCCAGTATATTTTTAAGACCAAAACCAAATGGTAAGGTTCGTTTAATACTAAACCTTAAAAATCTAAACAAATATATAATGTCCGATTTTTTTAGCACTCATCCTGCTAGCCTGTGACTATATAGGTGAAAAGCAATCGTGAAAACCAACTTTCAAATGTGTATCATAAAAACTAAAAAAATGAAAATAAAAATACAAAATAACAACAACGACTTCATATTGCATAAACTCGTCCATCTTGAAACGTAAAACCATCTGTGATCATCTGTCTTATTCCTTCCCCTTGTAAAGAGCGAGAGAGCTAACAGACGTGAAAAATGGCCGGAGTTCATTCATAACACGCACAGATGTTAGGCTTGAATAACTAGGGGGAATGAACTTCAACCTTGTTAATAAAAAAAATGCCTTAAATGTAGCTTTTGCAAATTTTCGAATCATTAAATCGACATAATTTAAACAAACAAATAAAAACATAATTTTGAAAATTCTTAAATAAGTAGATGTTAAGTCAGCTTACCTATTTGCGGTCCTCTTATCAGCTTATCAGGTGAGTACACTAATCTTCAAGGGGTGTAGGTATTTTTCAGACAGGGAGTGATTCAAATTTTTCATCACACTTTCTCAGGCTGTGGACTGACGAGCTATCCAAAATCATGCTAGAATTTATTGTGTTAGGGGTATGCAAGTTTATTAAAGTTAGGTATGTTTGATTAAACTAAAAAAATTAATTAGCATAATTTAATGATAACTCGGCGTGTTTAAAAATTTGAATCAACACTATCTACAACGATTGTTTATTTACACGACTATTAACACACTGTTCCTCATATTTACACTACTGGTTTCAGTTTATTTACACTAAAATAATCACTATTTATTTACACTAATTGCTGTACATGGCGTCCGTTTTGCGCGATACACACATATCAAGGTACTCCTGATTGGAGTATCGGTAGGGCATGATCGTAAAATTGTGATCGATATCACACGTCTTGCTAGTGCAACTAGATTTTCGATACTAAAATTCAGGTGAATCTTTACCTTGACACGTGCCAAACATTCTTTGAATTAGCCGCCTTGTCGGCAAGCAGCGAAAACACTTGCCGAAAAGCGAGGCGGCCGGCGGCCCCTTTGTACTAGATCGTTTGAGATGCACCGAAAAGACCGACTAAAATTAGACCAGGAGCTAGTGATCTTATCTTCGAGATCCTTTACCTACGCAAAGGCCATACAAGTTCCCAATCGCTCTAATTGACTCAAAGCGTCCAGGTACCCAATCTCTAAAAATTTTGACGTATTGCCAGGGCTCATGAAATAATAAATATTATTTGTTTTTATTCCTATCCTAACTACTAAGATTCCTAAGTTTGATTCTATCTTTTTATCAAATGTTATCTGTATGGGCCAACCTCTGCCGGCGGCGGTTCGGCCTCTGAAGGCGGTTTAGCGCTTTCTAGGTTGGCCAAGGCTGTTCGTACCTAGATTGTGGGTATTCTGAGCGCGATATAAAGTTACGAGGTATGTCGGTCTTTTCCTGGCACAGTTCATGGTACTTAATTAAAATCTTTAGTTTATAAATTGTGCCGATTTCCTGTAGTTTTTTTTTTTGGCCATTGGGTACTGACTGAATCATTTTTAGACTAACTATCAATCGAGCATACTACCTCAGTTGAGAAGTGCTGCCTAGACTATTGTGTCATTTAAAAAGATCGAGCCCGTGAATCAAACGCAAGACCTACCTCCATGCATGCAATCATTTATTTTGACCAAATTAGCTCTGATGCTGGGGCTTCACCTACGTGACGCCTAACGTTCAAATAAAGGCATGACTAGCGTTAACTAAATTAAAGTATTAAGCTACGCGCTAAGTGCGTGGCCACACTTATTTGACGTTTGATTCTAGCGTCTAACGACTTAGTTAGCGTGTGATCTGTATGTGTGTCTTTAAAATAAAATAAAACGCTTCCAAGAACTCAATACTTTTATTATTTTGTCTGCTCCATCCTAACTTAATAACTATGCACTTTAACATTTATTTCACAAAGAGTTTTTAAATGTGACCGTGTTTTAACATGTTTAGTATAGTAGGTGTAGCCACAACAACGCACTAAACGCCCGCTTAATCCCTTTGATGTGTCAAAAGTTACCGCGGTCCGAGCTATCGACTAACGTCTAATGTTATTAAAGCAAATTAGCGCACAAAGACCGGCCACACCTGCGTATTACGTCAAATAGAGCACTAAATAACGACACTAGACGCAGGTGAAGCCCCAACATAAGCCTATGCCAATTAAATTGTCGGAATTTTAAAGACACCTAGGGATGAGTAACAAAAGGGAAATGTATCGACGTGTAAAACTATTGGCATTCACCTCGCTATGCAATTGATATCGTTGTAAACGTCACAATATCAACAATTATAAGTAATAATTTCACTTATGATCGAATTAATCAAAGAGTAAAAGCAATTTGTATTATGCAAATAAAGAATACTATTACTTTTACTTTTCGATCGATTGCTTATGCGAGACTGTTTTACTAAGAAATAACATAATTTTATACTTCTTTTAATAACTTCTCAACTGGCGGCCAATTTGGGAACAGTTGCATTTAGCACAAACAAAGTGCAGAGGAAGGCAAACGTTCTGTAGCCTTCTTTATCAGTCGATCTTAGCAGAAAAGTTTAAAATAACCAGAGCTGGGCCTACTTTTAGGCCACCCGTCATGACGGTAGGTAGGTTTTAAATTTCAAAAGCAAGAACTCAAACGGCTACAAGCTATCATCCTGTGGCATTTAATTAGACTTTTGCTATACCCGGCCTTACACCGTTTAAATTAAATCTGATTTTTAATTTACAGAAACAAAAATGATATTGAACTTCTTCTAATTGTTAGTATTAAAATTAAATGACAGTGTATCGATCCGCGCTATTTCGATAGATACTACATCACTAATGCTTCGTCTGGTGCGCTGGCGGCCGCACTTTGACCGATCGCTGCTGCGCAGTGCGCTTCGCTTTCTTTTAGTTCGGGTCGTGCGCCTGTCGCGATTAGATGCGTCATACGGACGCGCTTCCGGCTTCCGCGCGCGTCGTAGTATCGCAAAATCTGTCATTTATTAAAAACACAATTTTAACCTAGTTTGTTCTGTGATAGTTAGTCAATGTAGAACCATCAAAAAGTCACAATGTGAGTGTGCGTGTGAGTGGTCGGTCAGTGTAATAAAAAATGTAGAAACTAGAATACCTAAATCTTGAGTTAGATGAGGAATGTTTTCGTGTATTTTTAATCATGATGAGTTCAATTTTCGATAGTAAGGAACAGTGTAAATAAACAATCGTTGTACCTAGAGAGATGATTCAAATTTTTAAACACGCCGAGTTATCATAAAATTATGTTAGGTATTTTGAATTTCATTGAGTTAGAATAATCTAACTTATCGTTTTCGGTTAGTTTTAATTACCTTTCTCAATAATAAAGTCGCATACCTAAAACAATCTTAACATGGTTTTAGATAGCTCGTCAGTCCACAGCCTGTGAAAGTGTGATGGGAAATTTGAATCACTACCTTATCTGGAAACAAACCCCCTGAAGATCAGTGTATGTACTTACTTGATAAGCTGATATGAGGGCCGTTTTACTGGTTTTACCATTGGTAAGCTGCTAACTTAACATTTACTTAGCTAAGACATTGTATTTTTTTAATTGGTTTGTTTTAAATGATGTAGATTTTCAAATTAGAAAATTTGCACTAAGCTACATTTAAGCCCTAATTTTAAGTTAACAATGTTAAAGGTAAACAAGCCAAACATATGACCGTGTAGTATAAGTTTATGAATGAACTCCGGCCATTTTTTACGTCTGTTAGCTCTCTCGCTCTTTACAAGGGGAAGGAATAAGACAGATGATCACAGATGGTTTCACGTTTGAAGATGGACGAGCTTATGCAATATCAAGTCGTTGTTGTTATTTTGTATTTTTATTTTCATTTTTTTAGTTTTTATGATACACATTTGAAAGTTGGTTTTCACGACCTAATTTGGTCGCGTATTATTGGCGTACGGAAGGAATAACTATGAATGAAAACAAATTACACAACCTGCCGACAAAAGACGTTTCTATCTCACTCTGCAAACTCGCGTCTAAGCTCGAAGCTGGCCAGCTCTCCCTTCATCAATGAACGGGCGGGCGGAGTCTCACGCGCATCCCCCGCCCGCCCGCGCCATCATTGACCTCAGCTCAGTCCGTCGCGAATCTTAAACGGTCAAGGTTGTGTCACGCAAGGTCACCGGCGCACGCGACCTCCGCACCTGTGTTTACTTTAAAGTGAAGTGACGAATACCGTGATGGCCTATCAGTACTGGCGAGTTCGGAGCGCGGTGGATCGGCCGCGGCGGGCACGTGCCCTGGCCTCCGCGGTCCCCGGACCTTACGCCTGTGGACTTTTATTTGTGGAGCGAGATCAAGCCCCGAGTGTTTGTGAGTGAACCTACTAGTGTTGGTGATTTGCAAAACCGAATCATTGCGACTTTTCAAGAGGTTCAAGCTCAAAGAAACGTGCTTATTTCTTTGAAGAATAACTTGCGGAAAAGAGCACGTGTTTGTATCTCGGAGAGAGGAGGACATTTTGAAAAATACTGCAATACGTGTAAGGTACGTTGATATTTGTTTTAAGGTTTTTAGGTATTTGTATCATTTGTTAATCTTGTAAATACCTAGTGGATTTCATATTTTAAAATACACCTTAACTAAGTAATTCGGCGTAGCAGACGCGCATGCGCGGGAGACTGCGCGAGTGCCGCGCGAGTCTGAATGAATGCATGCGTCTCTCTCTCTCTCATTCAACAAATACTACGAAGATGGTTTCCATGTTTTTGGTGCATTAACCTTTTGGAACTCTTGGCCGCGTTCATAGCACTTAAGATATTTGCTAAAGACCTTACTGACTGTAATATATTGATGCGCATAGACAACTCCACGGCGATAAGCTACATCAATCGCATGGGCGGGATACAGTTCCCCCACTTAACAGAATTAACAAAATCTATTTGGCAGTGGTGTGAACAACGTAGGATTTTTATAGTTGCTTCTTACATCAAGTCCAGCGACAATGACATTGCAGACGGGGAGTCACGACGATCTCACCCTGATATTGGATGGGAATTGAAAGATGCCGCTTTTAAAACAATAGTAGACAAGTTTGGTTCCCCACAAATTGACTTATTCTCCAGTCGCATTAATAAAAAATGTGACTTATACGTGTCATGGAAAAGAGACCCGGATGCGTTCACTATTGATGCCTTCACTTTAAATTGGACACCTTTTTTTTTCTATGCCTTTCCTCCATTTTCCATTATACTGAAAACTCTCCGAAAAATAATAACAGATAGGGCTACAGGTGTCATGGTGGTACCCATGTGGCCCACTCAGCCCTGGTACCCAATATTCAGACGTCTCCTTATATCTGAATTAGTAATGTTTAAGCCTTACGAAAATGTGATCATTTCCCATTCCAGCAAAGGCAAGATTCATACGAACCTTACCCTGGCTGCCGGAATCTTGTGCGGACAGCGTTACTGAGACGATCCATACCTCCGTCATCCATAGAAATCATGCTGGCATCACTAAGTGACAACTCCATCAAACAATACGACGTCTGCTTAAAGCGATGGCATAGCTTTTGTCTCCAAAACAACCGTGATATCTTCGAGGCATCAATTCCAACAATAATATTTTTCTTGACTCAAATTTTTCAATCCGGAGCTCAATTCGGTACATTAAATAGTTACAGGGGTGCTCTGGCTCTTTTAATAGGTTCATATATATCTACAGACGACAGAATCAAAAGGTTTTATAAGGGGGTATTTAGATTAAGACCTCCCGCTCCTAAGTACGCTGTCACATGGGACACGTCTAAAGTTTTAGATACCCTTAGCGAATGGTATCCTAACGAAACACTTTCTTTGCAGAGACTTACCAAAAAATGCATTACTTTGTTGGCTTTAACAACAGCACATAGGGTTCAAACCCTACATAAGATTGTCATTAGTAATATAGAACATCACACATCACAAATTAACATTAAAATACCTGATTTAATTAAGACTTCCAAACCCGGCACTAATCAACCTATCCTTTGTATACCACTCTTTAATGAAAAACCAAACATTTGCCCAGCTGCCACTCTATTGTGCTATATTAGAAACACTGCTTCACTTCGTCAAACGGAGGACCTATTTATAGCTTTTAAAAAACCCTATAAAACAGTGACAACCCAAACTGTTAGTCGGTGGATCAAGAGTACCCTAAAGGATTGTGGAATTGATGTCTCCATATTCACGGCGCATAGCACCCGACACGCTACCACCTCTAGGGCATACCAGAAAGGGGTCAATATCGACATCATCCGAAAAACCGCAGGATGGAGTAGTACTTCCACAACATTTGGTAAATTCTACCAAAGAATAGTGAACAACGCCAATGATCAGACTACTTTAGCCAGGGCAGTCTTTAATCGCGACTGACTTTACTGTTGGTGATCCTTAAAACTTAATGTACTCGGTTGATCTAATTAATTTTAACGAATAATTAGCGACTTCCTACTGATTATATAGCTATAATTAAGAGAGTAGTCCATTGGTTTAATTTGTTAAATAAAAGATCATGTTGATTAATATAACAATTATTTTTATTATTAATCCAGTACACCGTCAATGTGATATTCCCGACAGACAAATACTCTCAACCTCTACATGTTGTAAATAATAATATATTAATTTCAGGATACTTATCTCGAGGACGAGGTGCGAGTATAATTAATGATTAAACGAACTTACCAAGTGAAGTTCTATCATTATTATACAAAGCACCTCGTCCGAAGAGATAAGTATCACCCTCCCATTCCCCAACCCAACATAAGTGTCGGTAATATCAACAAGACCTCAACTCTAAACTAAATGACGATACAAGATGGCGTACTAGTGGGGGCCAGGGTGACCATAGTAAAACTTCTATTTTTTTTTTATTATTTCTCAACCATAGTGCAAGAACGGTAACTAATATGCGTTACTACATGTTGTAAATAATAATATATTAATTTCAGGATACTTATCTCTTCGGACGAGGTGCTTTGTATAATAATGATAGAACTTCACTTGGTATTAATTATCCTGTGTCATGTTGCTTTAAGGGCTTTAGATCCCAGTACAAGAAAATCTTTTGAACAAAGTGCTAAACAAGATGAAATACCCACTTTTACTTAATTAATGACATTTATTCACAACCAAATCAAGGTACTTGATCATTCTATGTCCTATTCTAGCACATCAAATGTGCAGAATAAGCAAAATAAACAGGTTTTAAAATACGACAAAAATATTAATAATGTTTCTCATAATTCAATAATACGTTCTAATAATAACCCTAACAAGTTATGCTGTCCGCATTGTGGAGAAAATCACATGATTTTTCGCTGTGAACATTTTCGTAAAATGACCAGTACACAACGTATTAGCCGTGCTAATCAATTAAAACTTTGCCACAATTGCCTTAAACTGAACCACAAAGCTAAAGATTGTAAGAGTGATTTTAGATGCGTTGTTTGCAAAATAATGCATAACTCGTTATTGCACGTTGATTCACGCGCTGCTGTCGGAATCGAACCTGTACCGTCGCAAGCGCAGCCGCTCATCCTAAGCGGCGCGAGCGACTCGCCGCGCGCAGCCAATACCTGCCATGCGTCGTCGTCGATGCATAGCTATAGCTCGGTACTGATGGGAACAGCTGTTGTTCACGTGAAGGACGGGTTAGGTAGTTATCAGCCGTGCCACGTTCTTATTGATTCCGGTGCGCAATCTAACTTTATTTCTACGTCTTGTTTACAACGTTTAGGCCTACCTCAACGTAAATGTTCTTTTAATATTTTTGGACTCGCCGGTGAAGGCGTGAAAAATCATGGCATGACGTCATGCCTAATTAAGCCACGACATAATAATGATTTAACTTTTAATATAGACACAGTAGTGTTACCGAAAATAACTTCCGATCTACCTAATGTACAAGTTCCTCAGCACGTTGTTAAGAAATTTTGTAATTTATTTTTAGCGGATCCTAATTTCTATAAAAAATCATCAATTGATATAATCTTAGCGGGTGATATTTTCCCTCACATTTATGATGGAAAAAAAATCATAATAAATGCCGACACCCCTGCTGCGTTGGGCAGTGTGTTTGGATATGTTATCACTGGAAAACTGTCCGTGCAGTCAATAAATAACGCACGTGACATCACTGTTGTAGCGTCTACAACATCGTTAGTGTCGTACACTATGGAAGAAAATGACCTCAATGACACTCTCAAACGATTTTGGGAGGTGGAATCTGAGCCGTGCTCGATTGCTTTAAGCCCGTCAGAGGAAATCGCTGAAAAAATGTATTCTGAAAAACACTATCGTGTCGAAACTGGTCGATATGTTTCTCCGATTCTTATGAAGTCTGATTACGAGGATCTGGGCGATTCTTATGATGTTGCATTTAAACGACTTACACAAATTGAGCGCCGTCTCGCTCGATCACCTGACCTTCGTAAGGCTTATGGTGACTTCCTGAAGGAATACGAATCCTTAGATCACATGGAACTGTACCAAGGTACAGAACCTTCTAAATATATTATTCCGCACCACTGTTTTGTGCCCAACAAGTTCTACAACGCCCCTCAGGGTTGTGTTCGATGGTCCTGCTTCCACAGATAACGGCTTGTCACTAAATGACATACTTTTGACCGGACAAAAGTTACATTCAGACATAATTAAATAGTTACAAACTTCAGACTATATGAAGTTTGCTTTACAGCTGACGTATCAAAAATGTATCGTGCGGTGCTTTTCGATCCATCCGAACGAAAATATCAGCACATACTTTGGCGCGACAATCCATTGGAACCGGTCCGCATCTATGAATTAAAAACAAATACGTACGGGTTACGCAGTGCTCCCTTCGTTGCGGTGCGTACGCTGCACCTGCTTGCGAGGGATAATCCGGACAGTTCCGCATCTAAAATACTACTAAACGGTTTTTATGTTGATGACCTGTTTGTGGTCATGTCAATCAATCTCTGATGCTTGCACGTTGCAAGACGAGCTTATGTCACTACTCAAGAGTGGCGGATTTGATTTGAAAAAGTGGTCAAGTAATAGACCTGAACTCCTAACTCGGATGGAAGGAGATCATATTTCAAAAATTGACTTTAAAGACGATACGTTATCGTCGTCCTTAAAAATCTTGGGATTGAAATGGTTACCCTCGTGTGACTGTTTTTCTTTCAATTATAATTTTCGTGACACAGTGTCAACAAAACGTTCAGTTTAAAAGTTACTTGCGAGTATTTATGACCCCGTCGGCTTTATATCTCCTTGTACTTTTGTAGCAAAATGCATTATGCAAGATTTGTGGAAATTAGGTCTAGCCTGGGACGATAGTTTACCGTTGCCACTGCAAAATAAATGGGGTAAGTTCATTAATGAGTTACCATCGCTGGCAAATGTACGCATCGAACGGCATTTGTTGATATCTGATTTTTCCGACATGCAGTTAGTAGGTTTTTGCGATGCGTCATCGCGCGGGTATGCAGTCTGTGTTTACCTACGCAGCGTAGATAGTGACGGAAACATTAAAGTTAGATTGATTTTTAGTAAATCTAAAGTCGCTCCACTCAAACCTATCATGTCAATACCTCGGCTTGAATTAATGGCAGCCGTGCTGCTTACTAAACTTATTAATTAACCGACTTCAAAAAAAGGAGGAGGTTCTCAATTCGTCTGAATGTTGTTTTTTTTTTATAAAACAAAATGTATTTATCGAATTCAAGGGTCCGATTTATACCTTTAGTGATTCGAGTGTTGTGTTATCGTGGCTTCACACGCCTCCCTATAAGCTTAAAACTTTTGTGTATAGTCGGGTCAGTCAGATTATAGATGTTGTTCCTCCTAACTGTTGGCATCATATTAACAGCGAAAACAACGCAGCGGACATCTGTTCGCGTGGAGCATTACCTCAACAATTTATTGATATATCTACTGATTGGATTAACGGCCCTCAGTGGCTTTAGCAAGCCACAAGATTGGCCTACTAATTCCTTTTTTTTTTAAAAGATGACGCGAAAATTCCTGAATTAAAATCAAACGTTGACACTTACTGTTTTAATTCATGTGACGATAAATCGATGACCAATGATCTCGAGTTAACTTTCAATATTGTTTCTTCTTTTAATAAATTACAACGCGTGATGGCTTGATGTCATCGTTTTATTAATAACTTAAAAAATAAATTAAATCGAACTGTCGGTCCTTTGACTTCATCTGAATTGAAACAAGGTCATGATTCGATTATTTTGACTCTTCAATCAAATCATTTTAATTCCGAGATTGGAGCATTACAGAAAAATGGCTACGCAGTTTCATTGCGTAAGCTTTCTCCATTTATTGCACCCTCGAGTTCCTCAGGGTGGGGGGTAGAATTTCACAATCTAACCTCTCTTATGATATGAAGCATCCCGTGCTGCTTCCTAAAAGGTGCCACACCACTTCTTTAATTATAAAGTATTACCATCAATTGTATTTACATGTGGGTCCTCGTACGTTACAAGGTATTCTATGTAAAAAATATTGGATAATCAATGCTCGTAGCAGTATTCGATCAGTCCTGTCAAAATGCGTTCAATGTTTTAAGTGTAGACCTTCTTTTACACAGCCGATAATGGGTATGTTACCCGCATCTAGGTTGTTACCTGATAACATTTTTAGCCACGTTGGTTGCGATATCGGCGGGCCTTTCTTTGTTAAGGAAAGTCTGCGTCGTAATGCAAAGGTGCATAAGGCATATCTTTGTTTATTTGTATGTTTTTCGACAAAAGCAGTTCATTTAGAGGTTCTCACTGACCTCTCGTGTGAATGCTTTTTAGCTGCTTTTGATAGGTTTGTATCTCGTCGAGGTCTGTGTAATTGTATTTCTTAGTAGGGCACAATTTGCTTGCTGTCCCTGAATACCCAGTTGAGGATATTCTTCACAATAGATTGTCACGTTGGCAACTAGTTCAACAAGCTTCCCAAATCTTTTGGAAGCGATGGTCGGATGACTACCTTCATACTCTCCAGCAGAGGGAGAAGTGGTTCTCTTCTTCTCCTAATCTAAAAGTAGGGGATTTAGTGTTACTTAAATTTAATCTAACTCGACCTCTACAGTGGCCACGAGGTAGGATTGAGCAGGTTCATCCTGGTTCAGATAATGTTGTTCGCGTTGTAACTTTAAGAACTCAAAATGGGCTTTTCAAAAGACCAGTTAATAAAATTTGTCCTTTAACAAATGCAAATTAATTTAAGTAACACAGCACCCTAGTAGTAAAAATTTTAGTTATGTAAGGTTCTCCTAAATTATACTTCACACTGTATTATACTACACATTCACATCTATTTTATTGTAAACTTCGTAAGTTTATTTATTACACATACCTGTCACTTTCATTGATAGGAAATCATCACACTGATTTCGGTGGGGGGTATGTTCAGTCCTTGTAAAAATATTGGCGGGTAATCTCTACCATCGTTCCGGTGGTCGGCTCCCACACTTGCTGGGCAACCGTTGTATCGAGCACCCGTGTGCTACGCGCGCTCTCTGCCAGTCATCGTGTGACGTTCACACTACGAAGACCGAGTCTTTGTTAATACAATACGCGTGTGTTGCCGTGCATCCACGTCATTTTAGTTCCTGAAGACCAAAACAAGCTGTTCTCCGCCCAAGACGCCGTGCGTTTGCTGGTTGGCTACCGTCCGCGGCAAGGGTCGACTTTAAGGTTGGTGAAGCTGTTTTTACCCATCAATTTTCAGGGACTGAACGAACATCCTATTGAGAATTCACACACACAAAACTATACAGTCCACTCCTATTCCTTATTCCTGAATCAGTGTCCTTCTGCCAATCCTAGTGCGACGATCGCACAACCTAATTACTGCAACGGTTAACCTAAACAAATGAAGCTATTTTTAGAAGGAAGGATCAAACAGGTATTAGGAAGGATAGGTTGTTAAGGAAAAAGGGGTACCTACACCTACCTAACGGTACCTCTGCCTGAACTACATATTTACGAACCTAGAACCTTACAAAGAAACGTATAATCCTAACTGTACCCTACCTACTTCCCACCTACAATATAAAATAATTAAGTTTGTTTGTTTTTGATTAAAGTCAGATGTCTCAACGTCAGAACGTATACCTGCCTACATAATTGTAGTTATCTACAATAAAATTATGATATCAGTGTATACTCAATATTTCTCCAAACGTTAGTTAAAATAGATCAAGTAAGTCAATTAGGTAAACGTAAAGGTTTATAAGTCAAATATGCGTAGTCTTAGACGTAAAATAATGATAAGTAAAAGGTAAAATGAAGATTTCAAAGTTGTTTTGTTATAAATTGGCTCAATAATCGAGCAACCATTTAAAAGATAAACGACAGTTAAATAAAACCACTGGGGTTGTTTTAATGTAAAACAAGATCAAATGACCTTTGATTTACCAAAGAAATATGTCAAAGTTTAATGGCTCTAATGAGCACTAAATCATCAATTAATAAACGTTTTGATAAGTAAATCATATTCAAAACCCATTATATATTTTCAAAGGTTTTTAACACGTAAGATGAACTTTAAACACTCAAAATAAAACACAACAAAAAAAAGTCAAATAAAATAACATGCAAACACGTCATCATAAAATAGAACATGGGTTCAAACTAATAGTAAAAATCATTACACACAAAATGTTACCCAATAATCGAAATTAGGTAAATTAATAGCAAACAACATGTCAATCTTTAAAATCAAAATAACCAAGCTACAAAATAAACATTATTTAAATTCATTTAGCATTAAATCTGTGAAATAAGCAGTTATGATTTAAATCAATTATTTACGTTACATTTATTGTTATTTAAAGCATATCAAATTAAATCCACTTCGCTTTCTATGAGGACATGAAAAAAAGTTGTTAAATTCCTTTTGATAAGAAATTACGAAAAACAAGAGAATTATGTAAAATTTTATAATGACGTTTTAAATAATTCAATATTAAATACTTTATCATCGGCATCAACATCATCATCGTCATCAAAATTTAAAAGTTACTGTGTCTTTAAATATTCTAATTAAAATACTTTCAATAGGAATTTGTAATAATCAAAACACTTACCCCTCTGCATCTTTTCTTAGGACACACGCGAGCACCATCCCGGGTGGAATTCAGACCATCATCGTCAGACTGCCCAAATCTGACTGTCCACTCCAACTTACCTCCTCCTTGGACTCTGCCGTAGACCACACACGGGTATCTACAGGATGCAAATCGAACCCTATCCCAACTAAAAAAGCCCCGCTCCTTGTTCCGTCAGTCCCTCTTATACCCAAGCACTACGATGCTTCCAGAATGTGGTGGGGTGACGAATTTCGGCCTATCCTGCCCTTCTTACAAAAACCAAAGTTTCTAAAATATTGTTCAAATTTATGGATTGCACATGGGTGTATTACCCTAAGTGCTAAAGTGTGCGTCCATTTTGTTGCCTCTCGTCCCCTCTTCACCGCTGCATTATTTCGTAAAGTGATTGCGATAGTGAATGCGATAACGCCGCGACATCTAGTAAGCTTACGCCAAACTACGATGTACTCGTGGCATGATTAAGCAAATACAAACGTAAAGCACGGATCGTAGAATAAGAGGCGGCCAGGCGGCAGAGTAAAATAATTTGCTCGCAACTTTCGCCTCCTACACATTACATTTTGACAAGTCACGTGGAATATTTTGGAAAAACATAATAAATTAGCTGTGAATAAATAAGGTAACGAAAATACATAAATTATAGCGACAACCCCTATAGTTTATTTTGTCAGTTATTAAAATATTTTTGGCAGAACAGAATACTAAATTTTAAATATTGTTTTCTAGCAATTACCTACCATGCTGCGTTTATTAATAAATGGTTTTTAATAATACTAGAATTTAAAAGTGTAATTTTTCTTTATTGAATTTAAAAATAAAACAGTATGAATTAAAACAAAATTTACCAACTACAGGTGGGATTCGAACCCTCGCCCATTGGATCTAGAAAGGCGGGCGAGTGCATTTCCAACTACGCTACCAAATCACTAGCTGTTAAGTCGAAATCTTCAAGTGTTTCTCGCAGATTTTTTTTTATCAATGATGCAGCATTGATCAGGAAATTTGCGGATACTACACCCGATAGAAATATTGTTACAATTTTGTGTGCCCATAAACTCTATCGTGAATTTGTGAGATATTTTATTTATAGGTTTTTGTCATTTATATAAAGTATCTGATTTTATGTTATAAATAGTTTCGGTTTTTATTTGTTTTATCTTAAGATTTAAAACTGTTAATTTTTCTTATCAAATCTAAAAGTATAACAGTAAAAATTGAAAAAAAAAACTTGAAAAAGTTACTGCTTCAAGTGAGATGCGATCCCACGACCTCGGATTACCGGGCGTGTGTTTCCTCTACTAAGCTATCCAACCACTAAACGATTTGGCGAAATCTTTCAAGTGATTCTGTCGAAGCCATCGTTTTTTTCTAACCAATGTTGCGGTATACTACCGTAGTTAGCTAAGTATAGAGTGTGGCAATGTGGCCAGCCTTTTGGTGATAATAATCAGATTTTATACTGTGGGCATTTTCGCCAGTAGACGTCCCTTCGCTTTTTACGCTGTCTCACGAATTTCACTGTAATTATTTAAAAAACTATGTGGTTTATTAAAAAAATTAAATAATGACATAGAAGGTTGTACATTAATGTGTACTTCTAAACATTTAAAATAGAAGGAATCATGTATTATCATTTAAAAATAAATGTTTAAAATTAAAAGATGGTGATTTTGTGCATTCCCAATACAGACTAGTCGAAGTTTAAAAGGGTCAATATCAATCAACACATGCGATTTTTTGTCAGTTTTGATGGCAAATTTTGTTTTTGATTTTTCACACGAAATAAATTGATAATACTAATCTTTAGGGTAAAACATAACATATGTGAAATTGTGCCACCTAATTTTAACATAACGCCACCGAAACTGAATTCCGCCGACGAAACTAAATATCACTAAAAAAAAATCGTTAGATGCTTGTAAGGATCTCAATAGATGACCAGGGGGTCTAGCGCGAAATGTACCATCCAAATGTTCGGATCCGACCGATCCCCGACCGAAGGTTCGATTGGAACCTTAACGCGAAACAACATCGAAATCGCGGGATTCCATCGAGGCCACAGACAATTGTAGAAGTATCAGAATGAATTATACTGAGTGCTAGTGTTATGCCTATGTATTAAAATTTTACCGGTTTCGTAAAAGTCTCTTGCCAATTCAAAATATTAGCAAACTAATGCGTAAACATGGTTTCTATTAACACAAAATTGTTAAAATGAAACTACTTTTACGGATTATTTCGTGTTTTATTAACATTTTATTTAACCTGACGTTTCGAACACTTAACAGCGTTCGTGTTTCGTGTTCGCGAAAAATAAAAAGACAATAATATAGCAAAATGTTTATTTCAATCAATTTTAGATATTCAAACTAAGAAAATTGCAACATTCCAATTGTTTATGACATTTAGAAAAATAAATGCTGGACACATGAAATGTCATTTCTTGCTTATTGATTTTAAAAATTGTCTTGCGTAACTCGATCGCAAAGTCGTTTGAAAATAATTCGATATTTGGAGTTATGTGGTATAATAATAAGATTTTTGTAGAATCCGACCAAATATAATGGTCACTAAGATTATACAAAATATGCTTGTGTTGCCTACCTATGTTATTTAAATGTATTCATGGCTTAGTGCTAATAGTGCATTTCTAATAGTTTCATCATAAAATCAAAATATGAAGAAATTGTTTGTTATGTCAAGCCGGCACACCAAAAATGTATTACAAAATATTATATTTGATACATTTTAAAACGTTAACAATAATTTGTGTTGTAAAATTGTACTTGTTCTATACGGTGGTTATAAAGCTTTAATTTGGAGGTGTGAAACTTGATCTTCTTCTTTACGTATCGACTCAGGCTTTCATATGTGTGAAGACCAAAACTTAACCACCGATATAGCATTATCGGTGGCCTTGAAAAGATCTTCGCGTGTGCAGGTGTAGGGACACGCAGGGCATGTCAGAAGATGGGATGGGATGAGATTGTTAAAATATATCGCATCACGTCCATATTAGGGTGTAAAGTAGAAATACACCCATGGAAAAGCACAAACTTGTCCTTCAATGTAAACGATGCCAGGCGTATGGTCATACCCAGAAATACTGCGCAAAAGAACCAAGATATGTAAAGTGCACTGGAAAACACCTTACTCGAGACTGCAGAAAACCTGCAGTCGAAAAGCCAAAATGTATGCACTGCGGTGAACAACATCCTGCCAATTATGCTAATAATAATTATTAATGTAAGTAAAAAAAATACCTACGCACAAGCAACATCTTATAAAATCAATTATGTACATAACAATGATGCAAATGTATCTACTGATAGTGCTGCGAAATTAGATCAAATCCTAAAATATATGTCTTCGTTTGATGAACGACTAAAAAAACTGGAAAACAGTGCCAAAACTGCGCCATCAAAACCTAAAAAATGACCCACAACTTAAAAATTATGGCTTGGAATGCCAATGGACTACTCAGAGACCAAAATGAGCTGCAAGTAGTTCTAGTCACACAAAACATTGACATATGCCTTGTATCAGAAACACATTTTACCAAACAATCTCATATATAAGGTGTACGTGAATTAGTGTCAGATATTTTAAGGGTAATAAGTTTACGTTATGACAAAAAAAAAAGTATTTTTTTTTTATTCGAGCTTTAGTTTTAGAGAAAAACACGATCAAAACTTTGATATCAAACGCAACTATCAACACCCTCTAAGCAGCTGATTACTACGTAGCGGTCAAGAAGCTACTACTAAAGTACAACAACAAACTCTCGCTTGTTTGTGTGGGTGCGCTACTATGATTTATTGCCAACAGCCGCCGAAGAACAGACAACACCCATCCAATTTTAAACTTTAAACTAATGTGATTAGATTTAAATTTAAAAATTGTATCGCAAGGGCCGGCATCGTCAAACGCAAACTCAAAGAGAGACCGCCAGAACACAGTCGATACTCAAGTTTAGATTCTAACGCTTTGTCTTAAGGTTCATTTGATTTATTAACCGACTCTGAAGGCGGCGGAAGACACAGGACTTTGGAAATGCCGAAAGTCAAATAGCGAAATGAAAGTATCGTTAGCAAAAACAGTTTTATTTTTTTACTATTCTGAGTAATTGGAAAACGGCTGATGAATGACAGAGTAGTTTTACGTGTAAGGATGAGGTCTTGGATCCGATCCCAAACTAGGCTAGTTATGTTTTGGAATACTCACACTGACCATGCATGATTTAAATCAAAGGGCAAAGGCTCTAATCTGAAATAAACTTCTTTTTAACCTGCTTTCTATTTATTATTTTTAAAACGTTTATTTTCTCAGATTTAAAAGTAAAGTCAACCAGGCGTTGATTAGGGTCAAACTACGGTATTGCCTGTATTACGAATCTGTTTTTCGTCCCCCAAACACTTGCTGAATAATTTAAAGTATTTTTGTGGTTTGCCTTGACCGGAATTTGAACCCGAAACCCTCCACGCTAAGGGCGAACTCCTTATCCACTGCGACTACTACACTGCTGGTTTTTAGTGTATTTACATTTCATTATCATTTTATCATTTTCATTACAATTCAAATTTCAAAATAAATCTACCCAATGTAGAAAAATAATCTAATGTTGAGTACTTACGTACTTTCAGGTAGGTACAAGTACCTTGCTGTAGATAATGCTGAATGGGAGCTAAAGAGGGAGACAATCAGCTAGTACCTTTCAAGCTTAACGTTACTAGCTACTAGTTATTACCAAAAACGTGGTGTTGGTTTTCTTAGAACGTTATCTCTGTAGAACGGATAATCTCTCTTAACTACAGCCACGTTCTGTGCCTAGGTACAGATTTGTTTTGGTTATATTGGTAACAGAAGTAATCTTAATTATAAAGTTTAGTACATTGATACAAGATTCGAAATGTTAAGTAAAAAACATCACCGAATATTTCTTTTTTTTGCTAACGCTACACTTACCGTTGCCCTTACGCACGCTTTTTTATTATTAAGTTACAAAAATAAGTCAATCGGCGCTGGACCACCGTTTGAGTTTGACGTTAGTTAAAAATTGTCACCATGCCCTACAATACAAGTATTCGAAACCTGACTACCTCAACTTAACCATGGTTTTGTGCTACCATGAGCCAAACTACAGCCTATCGGAGTCACCACCCGACAGCCAGAACGAGGAATGCTGCTGCAGCCGTCTTCGGTACGTGTGGAAACCGCCAAAGAGTGAAGAAAGGAACCCCTACCACTTCACGAGAGTGCAGGAGTGAGGAGCTGAGATCGCAGGACTAACGTGTCACGCACGCGTGGAGTTCTGTCACTGGATTGACAGCACTAGCACTACCAGCAAGACGGCGCGCCCGCGCCTTACGACCGCCGTGTTCGCGAGTACCTGACAGCATAGTGTCAGGGTCGATGGAGTAAACGCGGTGGGCCTATTACCTGGCCTTCACGCTCGCCTGACCTGACTACGCTGGATTTCCACGTGTGGGACCTTATGTATGATCAAGATGTCCAAACCATCACCAGTGCTGTACAGTTAATGCACGTAGGTGTTATTAGTGCTTTCGAAACAATACGAGGTGACCGTGACAGTGAAACATTAGTGCGTGTTAGTAGACACACTTTTAAGGGCTGCCCTCTGCATCCACCAGAATGGGAGGCAACAAAAATCTACCTACTGTGATATGACAAGTGTGATGGGAGGTCAAAGTTCATTGCAAAAAAGTGTAATGCAAATTTAATAAAAACCATTTTTTTAAAATTAAACTGTGTTGTGTTGTTATTTTACTGTAAAATTGGTAGAAGCAATTACCCACTCTACGAACGACTGGTGTAGTTATTTGCGTTTCGGACGACAAAGTCGGGCAGTTGTGGGTTCGAATCCCGAAAGAGGCGAATGTGTGTGTGATGGGCACGAGTAGGTATTTGTGCCTAAGTCAAGGATGTTTTGCTTAATTTGGATAAATAATTGGTGTAATTGTAAAAATAAATTATTTTAAATAAATTACAGCATAAAGTGATTAATCGTCCTCGCATCTGTTGCTGAAAGTATTATTTTCTTTAATGTCGTCTATTAATGTTTATTTTTGCATTTTGTGTACTGAAGTTAGGTTATAAACCTGCATTATGGCATCTTTAAAGATAATGAGATTTTCTGCAACTCGCGGGTAATAAAATCTAAAAGATGTACGTCACAGACGCAACTTACACACCCAATGATAATAATAATATGAAACGAGTGAGTAAAATAGAAATAATAACAATGTTTCTATCTCAAAGAGAATTCATTCATAGACACACACTTGCATGGGATGGCGTAGTAAGTTATGAACATGTGTGTAATATGATTTTTTGAGTGCATGAATGTGATCCTGGAGAGATTATGAATGGGCTAGCGTTGTGTGAGTAGTCTAATTGTGGTGTTTGGGTTCATGTACAGGATGATGTTGATTCTTTTTTTTTTTTTTTTTAAAGTTTGGTCAATAATTTTAAATTTATCTTATATGTGATCCATGTGATGATCTAAGTTACTCCTAAAAATATCTGACACTAATTCACGTACACCTTATATTGGTCTACCCTAGCGATTACTTAGACTGGAAATGTCACTTTACGCATGATTTGACCGTCAGATTTTTCCTAACCTTTTTGGTGGCGTTTTGTTCAACGACTTTTAAGATTTGGTGAGTCGTATTCTTAGTACGTCTTTTAGTTTACGCACAAAAATTTATAAGGTTATTTAGGATTTTGATATTTAGTGTAATCTATGTCTTTATTACGACATTTAACGTGAATTTTCAGAATTATATATTTAAATAATTAATTCTGAAATTAAATCATATTTTTAGAAATTCTTATATTCAATACAATTCTTTTATTCCAAAATTTCAGTTCTTCGTCAGTTCTTTAATAAATGTAATAAAAAGTTCCTCTCTTTTCCTTTCAAATTATAACAAAAATAGGAAACACGTCACGACACGACACTCCATATCATTTATAAATTTTAACAAACTTTTACTTAGTTTTACGTTATTTTATTTATTTGCGTTGACTCATTTCACTCACTGGTAAAATTTTTCCTGACATTTTTTTCTTTAAATATCGTTGCCGTTCTTTTTCTTGTGGTTGAGCACGAAGTATGGGGTCATTTTTTATTTTTTCCCGTCTACGACGTTCAGCAAGGCGTTTTTTTCTAATATTGCTTGCTTTGACTGTTTGGGAGGCATTTTTTGGGTCTGAAATATGTAAAAGTTTCTATGAATATAAAATTGAATCTAGCTATTTTAGTGTTATTAACAAATCGCAAAGTAATGACATAAATTAAGATTATCTATGAATCACAAATACATTGGCACAGCATCCTTCATTTTATAAAGAAAGATTGATTCCCATGGCATTAAAACCACGGGAATCAATAACACGGGAATCAAAGTTCGTCAATTTTTATCGATTGCTCTTAAACTAACAAACATATTATAAGAACACGTTATAAGAAGCGATCTTTAAAAACAATAAAAATATTTTTAATGGCTATCACGGTAATCAACGATGTATAGAAACAATGCCACGGGAATCAAATATTTACCTTCGTAACTCGGCGTGGATACATGCTGCGAAGTGACCGCCTTCCACTACACTTAACTCACGACTGATTCTCGCGCGGCAACGCACACTCGTATACCTACTTTTTATTACTAGAGCTGCAGGTGAAGATTAGTGTCGTACCACGGGAATCAACTCTCAAATCTGGACAAAATTTTGATTCCAAATTAAAGTATAACTAAATACTTAAGTGAATATTCTAATTGACTAATCTATTTACAGACTAATCTTTTTACATAAAAGTAGCATTTTACCATCTGGTTTTATCCCTAAGTTGCAGTTTTTTCTACAGTTTGATCAAAATCTATTGAATGGACACGCCATGGGGATCAAATTTCCTACCCTAATTATTTTTTTACAGTTATTTGCAAATTCAATGAAGCCAAAAACCATGAAGCATTAGTTAGAATACACCTAGAACTAAATAAAAAAAAATATTTTGATGTTCCATTATTAAACCTCGGGTACTTTATAACTCCGGACAACGTAATTCATGCGTTTCAAGATTCACCCTACTCAGTCCATTATAATCAGCCCACGTCAGCCTACTGCTGGACACACAGTCGTGGTCAACTAATTAGGGACAGATAGAATACTAAGCAATTTTGAATGTTTACATCCTATTATTGTGAGTTTCCTTCGAGATTACTAACTGTTACTTTGTAAACATATTTACTATCTAGTACTCTAGTTAACAGAATACAATAACAACAAACAAAAACTTACTTAGCGTTAGTATCCGTGGGAATCTGTTCAAGAACGACCTTGCTGCGCCCAGCAGACGATTTATTGAGCCTGCGCTAACGATTTAGCGCGGGCTCAATTAATCGTCCGGTTTTCAGCAGGGCATAGACCGGGCCCAATTTGGAATGGCCCATTTCGGAACGTGCGCCCGACCTGACACCTCGCTCGATCCACAGTAGCATAGATTCTAAGAGAAAATCATTAAGCATTGCGTGTATCTAATGATGTCTTTAGTCAATAGACTCAAGACCAGAAAGAGGGATCCTGGGATAGTATTGTTATATTAAGAAGCAAGAAGAAACCACCAAAACTATGAATCAATTTCAGAATTAATTATTTAAATATATAATTCTGAAAATTCACGTTAAATGTCGTAATAAAGACATAGATTACACTAAATATCAAAATCCTAAATAACCTTATAGATTTTTGTGCGTAAACTAAAAGACGTACTAAGAATACGACACACCAAATCTTAAAAGTCGTTGAACAAAACGCCACTAAAAAGGTTAGGAAAATTCTGACGGTCAAACCATGCGTAAAGTGACATTTCCAGTCTAAGTAATCGCTAGGGTAGACCAAAGAATTGCAGGATATATCAAAGTAACACGTTTCGGAGCATTCAATGACGAGCTGACACGACAAACTGAGGCTGAGCGACATGGTGAAATTGCGCCAAAAAAGCATAAAATAAAATGACATCCACTTTGTAGCCGGAAGATATTCGCATGGGAGATATTTTTTATAATTTAAAACTGTTTAAAATATTAATCAAATTTAAAAACGAAACATAATATGATTTTAAAAAACTTGAAAAAAAAAACTTCATCAGGGGGACCCGAACCCACCACACACCACGAATGCATGGGGCAAGTGCTTTACCATTCTAAGCTATCGAGTCACTATCTGTCTCGACGAAATCTTTTACGTGTTTCTCGCTATTGATAAATAAAATATCTGATTTTATGTAGGTACATAAATAGTTTAGTTTTTTGATTTTGTACATTTGAAAACTGTTAATTATTCTTATCAAATTTAAAATAAAACAAAATATATTATGATGTATTTTATAGTAAGTAGGTTTTTTTTGGTGTTTTATTAAGGTTAATTTATTTCTTTATTTAGTTAGTAGTAATATAAAGTTAAGTTAGATTCTTTTAGATTTAATTTGTAAGAATAAATAAATACAACAAGAAATAAAAAACTGCAAAATAAAAAAAACAAAATATGAATTGAAAAAATAAAAACTTTATCAAGTGGGATTCGAACTCACGACCATCGCATACACAACCACCGGGAGTGCTTAGACACCTAAGCTACCAAGTCGCTAGCTGTTTCGACGAAATCTTTCAAGTGTCTCTCGCTACGCTATTGATAAATAAAATATCTAATGAAACAATTTATGTATATAAACATAAATTGTTTTTTTTTTAAGATTTAAAAACTGTTAATTATTCTTATTAAATTTTAAAATAAAACAAAATATATTATGATATTACATTGTGGTGTATTTTATATTAAGTAGGTTTTTTTTTGGTGTTTTTTATTTAGGTTATTTCTTTATTACAAAATTATACTGTAAGGAGCACTGCAAGGGATTTTTAGGTGACGAATAGTAATGTACCTTAATATTATGTCCCTAAGGTTAAAATTAATAATTCGGTATTCCTAAGCATAACCGCGGCTTGCTAAGGCCACTGTCATAGCAAGTTAGTAGTAATATAAAGTTAGGTCAGTTTTTTTTATATTTAATATGTTAATAATACAAATAAATAAATACAACTAGAAATAAAAAAACTGCAAAATAAAAAAACAAAATATGAATTGAAAAAATAAAAACTGAATCAGGTGGGGTTCGAACCCACAACCATTGCATACATAGCGAGTGCTCTGCCACCTAAGCTACCAAGTCGCTAGGTGTTTTGATGAAATCTTTTAAGTGTCTCTCGCTACGCTATTGATAAATAAAATATCTGATGAAACAATTTATGTATATAAACATAAATTGTTTAGATTTTTTTATTTTTCAGATTTAAAAACTGTTAATTATTCTTATTAAATTTAAAAATAAAACAAAATATATTATTATATTATTAATATATTATATTATATATTATTATTATTATTACATTGTGGTGTATTTTATATAAAGTAGGGTTTTTTTTGGTGTTTTTTATTTCTTTATTACAGAATTATACTGTAAGGGGCACTGCAAGGGATTTTTATGTGACGAATAGTAATGTACCTTAATATTATGTCCCTAAGGTTGAAATTAATAATTCGGTATTCCTAACCATAACCGCGGCTTGCTAAGACCACTGTCATAGCAAGTTAGTAGTAATATAAAGTTAGGTCAGATTTTTTATATTTAATTTGTTAATAATACAAATAAATAAATACAACTAGAAATAAAAAAAAAACAAAATTTGAATTGAAGAAATAAAAACTGAATCAGGTGGGGTTCGAACCCACAACCATCGCATACATAGGGAGTGCTCTGCCACCTAAGCTATCGAGTCACTCACGCTAAGTGACGTATTTTTTTAAGTGTTTCGCGCGTGCTGTTTTGTTCCGAGCAGTGATTGATCGGCACGGCGGAACGAGCGACACAGGCTTCCCCTCGGACAGCTAGCGGCACACTGCCTCCCGCTGCCCCGCACAGCACGCCAGAGAATCAGACGTTCGTAGATAATGAATAATAGCCATAACTTTGTCAATAATGGATCAATGTAAAAAAAATTGCGATGAAATTATAGATTTTTTGATTTCCTACCGATTGGTACAAACCAAATAATAAGATAAGGATTAATTACGGAGGAGACGCACAGAATACATTTTTATCGACGTCGTTTAAAAGCTTGTTTTCGTAACTATTAATTAAAGGAAATACAAATTTTAAACGATGATTTTACAGATAAAACTTCAAAGATTACTTTGGTGTCTTTCAATTACCGCTATACGCATCAAATAAGGAGTAGAATGCAGCTAAAAAGTAGGAAAAATCGAAGTTTTAGTGAGGGAACCCTCTTAAAAGATTGCATCATACGGCAAAAAGGTGCACGCAGGCCGGTATTTGTACGACATGTACAAACGGCGAAAAGGTGACGAGCGCGCACAGCACGTATTTAAGCACTTCTGGGCACTGCACAATTTAAATTAGATATTAGCTTAGTACAGCAAAATTTATTGTTTACTATTTTATACAATGTTATGGCTTCCAGATACTAACGTCTACATTCAAGTGACAAAACACCAAACTTCCTCAGCAATGGGATACGAGATAAATAAGATTTATGGTATCTGTAGTACGTGGCACGAAAAAACTTATTCTGAACTTTCTCAATAGCTTGTTTATAAACATTATAGTAGGGGTTCCACATGGGAACAGCATACTCAAGCTGTTGACGGACCAAAGTTTTGTAGAGGTATAAGTATGTACATGTACGTTTGAAGTCAGTAGAATTTAATAAATTTCAGTGATTTTACGTACGTAAACGTAGGATTTTATTATTAATTTTGTGAATTGGTTATAAGTGAAGGTTTTTTCAAGATTCATGAGTATTTTTACTGCAGTATGTTGCGAAATTCGTAAGTTACACTAAGATCAATGGTATGTTCAGGTTTGTTTACGTTTTCTGCCAGTCAAGAAAAAAGAGAATGTACAAAGGCAAAACAATGGCACAGAAGATTAGGACACATTAATAGTAATGATTTGCAGAAGATGAAAAATGGTGCTGTAGATACACGGAGAAAAAAGTCTAGTTTAGGATGTTAACTAGAACGCATAGTGCTATACGTGACAACTATGCATTTTGTAAATGATATTTAAAAAATCTAGTTTTTAGTAACAAGAAGTTTCTGGTATATTGAACACAATTTTCGGTACACTTCACCAGCAGATTTGTACTGCTAGCAAATACATGAATTGTGCTCACTAATGTGTGTTTTTTTAACACAACAAATCATGATATTAAATTAAAATCACAGGGATTGGTTGAAATTACCGTAGAAAATTGTAAAAATTACAAGATATTTAGTCATTATTAAAAAGATTAGGACACTACACACCTAAAGTTTTGTAAGGATGACTAGAACTTTTATAGTACTTAGCGTAATTTCGTGTTATCTTTACTAGAATTATAGTTGTAGCTGCAAATAATATTTAGGTTGTCACATACCACAATATGGAGTTTTGTTAAGATTACTAGATTATACCATATTAACCACTTAACGTTTTGTTTTATCTACCAGAATGGTTTTAAGTGTAAAAATATTGTTTAGATACCACAACAGAAAGTTTTGTAAGGATTACTAGAATATATAAACCACCCAACGTTGTTTTCTGTACTATCTACCAGATAATGTTGTAGCTGCAATGAAGTATTGCTTAGGTTTTCACAAATCTGATGTGAGATCAACAATATTTTCTGGTTGGCATAACCAGAAAACATTGTGTTCTTTTTATACTGGGCTGTTGACGTTACTCATTTTCAGCTCCTTCAGGCTTCCTGAAAACGTATAGCCGGAACCATCGTGCCACAAAATGATTTTAAAAATCAACTAAAAACCATGGTAGGTACGGCAACTACGACTATACGCTTACAAAAATCTGAAGAAGCTAAAAACAAATAACATTGTAAACCTGCTGTAATTAAAATGAAACAATAAATGTATAATTAAATGTTTTGCTTTATTTGGAAAGGGTGTTTTTATAGTTACATTAAGCATTATTTTAATAATCAACTACAAAGGGTTTTTTTGATAACAAAAAATATTACTGATGTTTTCTACTTATGTGTTTTACCTTTTAACAGTATTTTTTCTCATTAAAACATAAAGTTCTGAATAAGGAATGCTCGAATATGACTTTTTGCTCATTATTATTAATAACAAATATTTTATACTATCACAAACTTAGTAACAAATATTTCTTGTATAATGGATTCCTTTTACATTTGTTTTTAACACTAGCCATTATAATATTTATTATTTTTCTTAATAAGATATTTGCTATACATGATCATCATAAGGAACTAAATCACCAACAATGAATCCGATATACCTCACAAATACAATAAGTTCTGTAGCTGATATTTTCAAATTATTTGCGCGTAAATGATCAGAACAAAAACTTCGAGGTTTATTATTTTTATCTGAGCCAAAATCAAAAGATGCAATCTTATTATATAAAATATTTAGTAAAAAATATTACCTACTATGAAAATTGTGAACTGAAATGTCAAACCATGTTCTCCGTGAATATCGTTTCTTGCAATTCTGTCGCGGCCTTTACATGCGTTATAAATGCCTCTTGTCACTCCTGTTTTGATGGCCACCAAGACTTCTTCGTATTTTTAGTCACTGGATTGCCAAGAAGAAGCAGCAGAAACATGAAGGCATATATAGATGTTGTTTCTTGCAATGCTGGAGTTCCGGTCTTCCTTTTTCTGAAAATCGACATAGAATGTTAATTTGTACACTATACTAAATAATAATGTAAATCTAAACACTTATACAGATTGAGATTTTAATGAGTATTCTCAATGAGTATTTATCGAGTTCTTCTTGAATATAAACTAATAATCCTATACCTACCAAAAATTATATCAAGGCTGACTTTTATATCACCGTCCAAACCTCCTGAGAAGATTCCCGTGAACAAATCTTTCTATTGGACCAACTCTCTAACTGCAAAAAACAATCAGCTGCTCCATACAAAATATTAATATTCATTTGACCACAATGTATGGACCAGTAGAATTTTATTTTGAGTTAGGGAGTTGGTCCAATAGAAAGAGTTGTTCGTTTGTATCACGGGAATCATCTCAGAAGTTTTGGATGGGGATAAAAAAGTCAACCTGTATAATCATGAGTAGAACACTATTAAAATCAGTTTACTCATTAAAGTCACCTGTAAATACAATTAAATACTACTTACTTATATTCAAATATTCTTCAGTGAATGCTTTTAAATTGTGATCTGGATGGCGACTGTATTTTTCACCGTCAATTCAATAATTTACATTTTCACATTATCACAATTCACCTACGAATACAGAACAGGGACGCGCACTTCAACAAGTCAAAACACTTAATTAACGCGGCAAGTCGACGCTGGTTCGTCGTCGATACCCTCTCTTCTTGCCCCGCGCCCGGAAACACTAAATGATTTCGTTCACTTTACAAAGTAATATTTTAATATAATAATAATTGCTGTTAGTACTAAAATATTATAACGTAATTCGTATCAGATAAATTACATTATGGGAAACCATTGTTTCTGTTTAAAAATGCTTTTTTAATATTAGAGTCAAATATATGTCATGTAATTCGTAAACGAGAGCGGTACAGATAACAATAACTTCTGGTAGATTGTAACCATAAAATATTCGTGCCTGTTACTAACTCATTATTTTATTCTTTACTAAGAAATTAATAACTAATACTTTTTATAATGTTTAGTACACTAAACGTATTTACCTGATTTTTTAGTATTCGCAAATAAGCGACTATTTATCCTTATGACTAACGCTGATATAGCTCGCAATTTTTTGTTAACTTTTACTAGATTTGTTTTTACAAGTCGTTCTGGTAGTATTGTAAAATATTTTTTTCTCCGTGTAGAATAGAATATTATTTATTTGGCACTCAAAATTGACACAAACATAAAAAAGAAAATAACTTAATTAACATAGATTGACTCAAAATAAAAATAAAATAAAACGTGCCAAAAAGGACCCTCACTCAGTATTCGCCGTAGCAACTTAAGGCTGCCACAACACTGATATTCTGCGAGGGCCTTAAACAATCAAAAATAATTAAATAAAAAAATAAAATAAATAATCAAAAAAATCCTAACAAATAATAACAAAGAACAGAATATACACCGCACGACATTAGTAACACGAAAAAGAAAAAGAAAACATTAGATCAGAGAAAATGACAACCAGCTCAGCCGATAGCTCAGCACCGATCGTGTGCGTGTGCGCATGCCTTTAGGAACGTCGGCCAGAGTGTTTGCATTGTCTCTGGTTGCACGGCCAAATAACTTACTACTACTCACTCTGTCCGCCATTTTCGCAACACAGGTAATTTGCATAAAATGGTGTGATCCCACGTAATATGCACATGTTACGACTCATGTGGCATGGTTTATATTTTGAAAAAGCAACATCTTAATGTGTGTAGAACATGACGACGCACAAATCTCAAAGTGCAAGCAAGCAATGAATGTGCGACGCCGCCCGTCTTCAAGTGAGTACCTACTACGCTGATTCAATAGTGCATGTACTGAGTGTAAAGTGTGCATTAAAATCAATAATTTCATTGAATGTACCTTTATTTCAACTGCAGAATATGTTTTGGTCACTACATCGATGAACCGGCTGCGAGAAACCTCGTAACGCCCTCAGCTGCCGCCCCCAAAGTGCCGGGAAGTGACGCCTATACCCGCCCACGCGACGCGCATACTCTGCTTGTGAGTTAAAATGTAACTTTCTTCTGCTCGCTGGCAAATCGGCAGGTTATTTTTAAGTTTTTTCCTGAGGGTGATTTTCGTTTTCAGAGCGCGCATCGGCGGTGGCAAGTCATTCCAGCACTTCGAGGCGGCAAATCGAAAAGAGCCCCGATGCGATGGCTTGGTGTTAGAAACACGCGAGTACCTGCCCGTTTACCTTGACCATCGCGACCCCGGGCCCACAGCAGCTTATCAAGAAGGTACCCTGGTTTTAAGAAAAGGAGAGCCCCTAGCATTAAGAAAAGGAGAGATGTGCGACCGCGGTGGAATTGTAAAGCAATACTTAGCACAGGCATTCTGTACTCTCTGGATCAGTCAGGCTGATCGAGCCAGCAGACATGGACCATACACAGTATCACAGTAATTAAATTTTGACAATATAAGTGACTCACAGAGGCTGATGCGGAGCTCTTCACTTATATATTATCTGATTCTGTAGAGCAGCCTCAGTCTGAAAAAGCAACTTCTTGCACATTCGGCTATGTGGGCCTCGAACCTTAGCCCGCTGTCAAAAACCAGTCCCAGGTTCCGTGCCATATTCACCCTTTCAATTTGGTCCCTATTCACAGAGATAGTTATTGAAACAACATTGATCTTTTCAATCGTTTTAGGATTTCCAAAACCATTAGTTTAGATTTTTTTGCATTGAGGGTTAGACAATTTGACATACACCAGTCAGATATCCTTTGTAAGTCACTGTTTACCCTTATAATAGCGCTGGCATGGTCAGTGGGATCAAAGGAAAAGATATAGCTGTAGGTCATCCGCGTAAAGGAAGTGAGAACAGTGTGTAATGCATGGTGTGATGTCAGCACTGTACAAAATGTGAAGGATAGGACCCAGTATCGATCCCTGGGGAACTCCCCGGTTCACCACCCTCCGGCTAGACCGCAGCTTAGAACCATTTGCTTGTTGCAGCTCCACAGGTTGCATCCTGTGAGTAAGGTAACTGAAACCATCTCACAGCTCGAACGTCAGGGCCATAATAACTAAGCTTGGACAGCAACAAAGGTATGCTTATCGAGTCGAAAGCACGAGAAAAGTCAAGTAGGATCAAAAGGGCAACCTTTCCCTGGTCCTGGGCAGTCAACAGACCATCAACCACATCCGCCAGAGCAGTTGCCAGTAGCGTGCGGTGCATATAGGCAATTATGCAGTGCCTACCTATCAAAATACTACCTACTACCTAGAAAAATTCTACAGGACAGCTAACCATCTTTATTTGCCAAATTGACAATCTTTAATAAAGTCTAAGTTACCATTTTGTCGTCTTTATTAAACTTTCAAACTAAAGCGCGCTCGTTTCAATACTTTCAATACAAATGACCCACGGTAGGCGGTCGCGACACCGCTTACTATTTCACGCACACTTCCTTAATTTTCACACACACTTATATAATCTGTGCGCATAGGTACACAGTTACAAAACACCAATTTTTGGTAAGCATTATGCGGCGCTTACCTGCTTAGCTCCCACCAGATGGCGCACAATTTCCGCCTCCAATTTAAAAATTTAAAGTCTTATTTTAAGTAAACTTTACATTACAACTTGTTAAAATAAAATTTCAAACCCTAAAATCCTAATTATATTTATAGTAAATAGTTTTAAGTTTTAAAACGAATAATTAATTGTTTGCTAAAACAATCCTAAAAATAATGTAAACAGAGATCATTTCGATCGGCCATATTTTTTTTCTTTAGTTTGCTTTGGCTTTCATCCCGCGAGTGTTTTGAAAAGTTGTTTTTACTCTTACAGATCATAAACTGTTTCTTTTGAGTGCTATTATAGTTATTTCAGAGTTCAGTGTTGTGTTGTTGTGTTCTATAATTCTATTTGTTTTGACAAATTACGCGCCAACCCCTCAATCAATTTTCATTTGTGGACAACCTAGTAGCCTATTTTCATTAGCCGGGTAATTTAAGTTCCGAATTGAGTTGTAACGTAATCGATCTCACATAGAACTAAAATTTATTTGCATAGTTTGAATACGCCAAAGCTTATTTTAGCTTAATTCGGAACAAACAAAGAGATGTCCTTGTTTATTCTGTGGCCATAATATTTACGAGTGTAACTTAACCTCACCTCAGTTAAAGGAGATTTTTAAAAATATTAGTGAATAATCGGTTGTTAAGTTGTCAAAAGATAATTGTTCTAATAGTGTAAAGTGTATTAAAATGTGGTGAACAAATAATACAATCTTAAAAGTAGGTAAATACCATGTTAAAATCAACAAAATAGCCGATGGGGCGCCGGTTTTGTGTGTGTTTACGTCGGAGACAAGTTAAGTTTTTGTCACTAAACTAACAACTTTATTGAATTAATTGAAGTATATAATGCTTACCGTTGCAAACATTTTACGATAAAAGATTACTGACATGTTCAAAGTTCGCGAAAAAGTAATAACCAAGAAATGTCGCTGAGGAGTTATAAATATCAATTGGATAGTTGTGGTGCTCCATATAAATCTTCACTCAGTCAATTTTCTTTGCTTGTCTCGGAAAGCAAGAATGCCTGGTAAGTCTTTATTTGGTTGGAGTGTAGCAAAGTGTGCAAGGCGTTTGGCACTTAGAAAATTTTTCATTAAAAATATGAAACATAATAAAAGTCAAATCTTTGTTTTTCAATGTATAAGGGGGCTCAAATTAAATGCTTTTTATACTTGTGACTTTTTCTTTCCGACGCATGGTTTAACCGGAAAATGCGATAGAATATAAAGTGTTCAAACACTTAGAAAAAATTGGTGATATAATTATAAAACTTCATAAAATTCCAATTTTTGTTTTTCGTCGTATAGAGGGGCATAAACTAAACGCTTTTTATACTTGTGACTTTTTCTTTCCGACGCATGGTTTAACCGGAAAATGTGATTGTTTTTTTTTTAAATAACGTTACTACTTAGTGCCTACCCAGCACAAAAATCAAAGCACGCCCCTGGCAGTTGCTGTCCCGTAGCCTTTACGGAAGCCAGACTGAAAGTATGGAAGTATGCGATGCTGCTCCAAGTATTCCGTCAGTTGGTCACAAATTATTCTTTTCTAATACCTTAGAGAGGCACGGCAGAAGGCTTATTGGGCGTAGGTCTTGCACCCGGCTCACTAGATTTTGGCAGCGGCTTTAAAACTGCTATCTTCCAGTCCTCAGGGAACACACCCTCCAGTATAGAGCTATTGACTATTGTAGTAATGGCGTCCAGTGAGTGGGGTAGGGTCAGCAATAGCATGTCCAGAGACAAACCATCATTCCCCTGAGCATTGAATTTCAGACCTTTGATGGTCCTTAGAACCAGTTCACTGCTCACCGTACCCAAAGAGAATGTCGCCTCGCTATTGTGTCTATGGTGCTCGTAGTATGTAAGTTGTGATATTCAGACCATGCCGCTGCCAGGCACATTTAAAAAGTGTGCATTCAACAGTTCCGGATCACTGAGAGATGGGGACAATTCAGCTGAGGCTTTTTTGATTGGCAATACTGTGCTTGTAAGCTTTCTCCATAGCATTTTTGGGTTTTTATTGTTGTTATTAATATGCTTTTTGAAGAAACACGACTTCTCTCGCTCGATCGCTGCTATGACTTCGTGTCGCATCTCCCTGTAGCTTGCCTTAAGATTTGCAGCACCATACATTTTATACTACTTATGATACCTCTCCCGAATCCGCATCATTGACTTAATCGTATTTGTGATCCAGGGGTGGGGGGCGTGCTTGAATTTTTGTGTCTGTACAGGTGCATGCAGATCAAAAAGACCCCTAACACACAGTGTAAATGCTTCTACCAGGCCGTTGATACCTTTAATTTCTTTATAATTATCCCACCGAATGGTATTTAAATCTTTATTAAATTGGTCTAAAAGTATTTTCTTTAGAGGCCTATACGAGATCTTCTGTGGGATACACTTTTGCTTTTTAATGTTTAATTCCGTTAGCAACATAGCATGCCTTCCCAAATCAGGACAGTGTTTCACTGTCACCCGTACAACTCTGACATCAGTACATATCACATCAATCAAGGTGCTACTATGGTCAGTGAAGTGTGTTAGTTCAGTAAATATTTGTTTTTAATTAAGACTTTGAGTAAACGGTGCGAAAGTCCTGCATTTGCCACACCCACTATTCAGGAGATCTATATTAAAATCCCCAGCCAATATAACCCCATCTGCCCCTGCAAAGGTGGCCACCGTCTCAGAAATGGATTCAAGGAACTCGTCTACAATAATAATAATAATTACTACGTCTCTGATCGCGAGACCGTATGGAAAGGGAAAGAGCTGCACGGACGGTTTTTCAAGGCTTTACACGAGCCCCACGTGGACCGAAAAGCTTCCGTGCATTGGCTGCGCTTTGGAGACCTCTTTGGGGAAACCGAGGGGTTTGCTTGTGCGATACAAGACCAGGTTATCAGGACGAACAATAACCGAAAGTACATCATAAAGGATGGCACAGTGGACATTTGTCGGGCCTGTCGCCATCCTGGAGAATCATTCCGTCATGTGGTTTCGGGTTGTTCGGCTCTTGCTAACACTGAGTATATGCACAGGCATAACCAAGCAGCCAAAATTCTCCACCAAGAGCTCGCCCTGAAGTACGGTCTCGTGAGCCAGAGACTACCCTATTATAAGTACTCGCCGGAGCCAGTACTCGAAAGTGACAGTATCCGGCTCTACTGGGACCGGCTCATCATCACTGACAGGACTATTCTTGCGAATAAGCCTGATATAGTGCTGATGGACCGGGCGCAATCGAAGGTGTTTCTAGTGGACGTCACTATCCCTCATGACGAGAACCTTGTGAAGGCCGAGACCGAAAAGCAACGCAAGTACTTGGACCTAGTACACAAGGTTACCGAAATGTGGGAAGTGGCGTCCACTGAAATTATACCAATTGTTATATCGGCAAACGGGTTAATCCCAGCCACATTAGGTTCACACCTGAAAAGGCTGGGATTCATCGGCGGCTCGCTTCCAGCAAAGATGCAGAAAGCGGTGGTGCTTGATACCGCACGCATCGTCCGCCGATTTCTCTCTCTTTTGCCCTGAACCCGGCCAAATGTGCATCTGCCGGTCATTACCGCCCAAGAGGCGAGAGGTTTTCGGCCTATGGAGATAATAATAATAATTTATTTGCTTGTCACATGGTGAATTACAGGTGTTATTACAATTAAAAGTACATTGCACACATGACACCCCGTAGGGGCACCGCAAATTAAGCGAACATAGGGCCTCTTAATGGTTAAATACACAATATAATATGTTATCCACACTTATCCTTTCATTTGTTAGCTAATTTGACTTCTACATACAATTGCAACATTTTTTTTGCTCTGCTTTGCTTTACACTGAACCGGTTCCTTGAGGACAAGTCACAAAGAACTTGTCCAGTGTGTAATAAGCTTTAACTAATAGATATGTTTTCAGACTGGTAGTAAATATATTAAACTTTTGTATGTCTTTAATACTATTTGGGATACAGTTATAAATTTTAATAGACATCCAATGTGGACCTGATCTGGAAATTTGGAGATGTCTACCTAACGGAAGATTTAATTTATTTTTATATCTATTATTGCGCCTTACTTGTGTGTTTTGAGAATAAAGGTACATATGTTTTTTTACAAATTTACAAGATTCTAAAATGTATAAACATGTCACAGTGAAAGAGAAAATAAAGATTTTTATTATTATTATTATTATTATTATTATTACAGTAAGTATTTTTTCTTTAATAAAATATGGTTTGCAAGAAGTCATTTGATCAATTTGAAAAATAATTCTTAAACATTTTTTTGTAGAACCTTAATGTCCTGAACGTCTGTACTGTTGCCCCAAAGGATTATACCATACGTAAGCCATGAGTGTGCATACGCGTAATATGCAGCAAGAGCTGTTTTAGTGTCTGTCACTCTTTTCAAGTGATAAAGATCATAAATTAACGAAGACATTTTTTTTGTTATTTTTTGGATGTGTGATTTTCAATTTAAATGGTAATCAACGTCTAAACCCAATAAGGTAGCAGTCGGTTCCGTATTTATTGCAAAGTTTTTATATTCATATTCAATGTTAAGTGGTGTTTTCTGATAAGGCCTAAATTAAACGAGTTTAGTTTTGTTGACATTAAGATGTAGGTTGTGGGCAGTTAGCCAATTAGTGATTGTGTCTAAATTATTATCAAGTTTTAATTTTAATTCTTCTAAGTTGGTGCAAGGTATGCTGATAGAAATGTAGTCTGCAAATAGAGTGCAATGATCACTTACAAATTTTGGCAAACCGTTGATATAGATTAAGAATAAAATACATCCCACGACGCTACCTTGAGGGATAGAGTTATATACGTTTATTTTCTTTGATCTTATATACTTAATTTTACCAGTTTTAAAATCAGTATGTTCTACAAATTGTTCCCGATTTGTAAGATATGATATGAACCATTTATGTGCCAATCCACGAATTCCAGCTCTGTAGAGTTTATCTAAAAGAATGTCATAACGAACTCTATCATACGCTTTACTTAGGTCTAATAATAGCCCTACTACATATTTTTTGTTATTTATAGACAGCAAGAGTTGTTGACCTATTTTGTCTGAAGCCGTTTTGACTATCATCAAGAATTTTATATTTCTCAAAGAAGTTGTACAGTTTCATAGACATTGCTTGTTCTATTATTTTAGATGACGTTGGCAATAGTGCTATAGGACGGTAATTGTTAGGATCAGATCTATCACCTTTTTTGTGAAGTAGTTTTAATATAGATAATTTAAGGGCATCGGGAAATTGACTTTCGGATAAAGATTGATTGATAAGAAAGGTATACGGCATTACCAATAAATTTATACATTTTTTAATTAATAGAGGGGGGATTTCGTCTATACCATGACTAGATTTGTTTTTTAACTTTTTTATTATAGAATAGACTTCGTTTGACTCTAGAGGTTTCAGGAATATAGAATTGTCAATCTGGTCAGGTAAGCGTTTCAGGTTTTGATAATTTTTATGACTATCTTATGTGATATTTATATGACATAGTGAAAAATAATTATTAAATGTATCTGCTATGATTTTCGGATCTGTTTGAGATGTGCCTCCAACCTTTAATGTTATGTTTCGTCTATTTATTGTGTTTTTTTCATTTGTTTCTGTATGTATTATTTGCCACATTGTTTTAATTTTGTTAGTTGATTTTTTATATTTATTGATATTTTTTAATTTTTTAATTTTATGAATAATTTTTTTAAGTAATTTTTCATATTTTTTATAATATGCATGTATTGTTTCGTTGTTTGTATGGGACAAAAGATTTTTAAAAATCTTTTATTTTTACAAGACGTTTTAATGCCTTTGGTGAGCCAAGTGGTTCGATGTTTAAACTGAATTTTAATTTCTTTTTTTGGTCTATACCAAAAAAAGAAATTAAAATTTTATCTAATATGCGTTTTAGAATAGTTATAAAATCACTATAGTTTTCATTTATATTTTTGTTTTCTTTAAGTATTTCTTTCCATTTCACCGACTGTAGTTGTTCTTTGAATTTATTTATGTTTGTTTCATTAAATATTTTTTTAAATATATTTTTTTTTTCAGTGAATCTAATTTTACTCTCATTGAAAATAAAACTCCTTTGCGATCTGAGACCCAAATTCATGTACTGAGGTCAGTGTTGGAGAGTTAGATTTTCTACTAAAAATTAAATCCAAACATGTTGAAGTATTCTCTGTGATTCTTGTTGGTTCTTTTACATGCTGTCTATAGTTATATGATTCCATTAAATTGGAAAGTTGTCTTTTATATTTCGTATTTACAAGGTAATCTACATTAAAATCTCCTTCTAGAATTATGAACTTTGATTTATCTTTTTTATCTAATAATTTTAAGAGTTTTCCTGTTCGTAAAAAATGTATCTTCCTTTACTACTATCCGGCCAATATAAGACGATTAGTACTACATTAGTGTTACATAATTCTATTCCAAATATTTCAAAAATAGACTCTACTGACAATTTTCTAATATCTATGCGTTCTTTACATTCAATAAAGTTCCTCAATAATATGCATACACCACCTCCTTCTCTATTTTCACGACAGGTTAATGTTGCTATAAAGAAACCGTTTATGTGTAGATATTGTAACTTTTCGCTATTTAGCCAGTTTCAGAGATACATAAAGCTTTCAAGTCGGGTTTTTCCTCCAGGAGAGCTTCAATAATGTGGGTCTTAGGCATTATGCTGCATATGTTTTAAAACAGAATATCCAGAGTCTCGAAAGGAGTTATTGACGTGTTTCTGCGTACATTCTGTTGTCTGTTGTGTTCCAGAATATCCAGAGTCTCGAAAGTTTTTAATGACTGTACTGCGTATTGGTTGTTTTTTTACGAAAAAACTTTGTATTGTGAGTATTGCTGTCTTTGGAGAAATATTGAGTTATTAATGTTTGTACTTTATTTTGGTTGCATTGGTTAGATTTTTGCAGTGAATTTTTCAAACTATATTCTTTTCTGTTGTGGTTGATTTTGGTGACTCTATTATTTAAATTACCATGTATTTTTTAAAGTTGCTGTACCCCAAGTATTTGTTTTCATAAAATAAACAGTCGATCACAAAATTAATTTTGTGACAAACTTTGTTCAAAAAATATTTGTCATTGTTAATTTTTTCCAGATTTATAAAGTTACAATTAGCAAAATGTTACCAATATAATTTTAAGGTTTGATTCAAATATTTTTCATTTAAACTTGCATTATTCCTTATGCCTAATACAATTTTAGTTTGATTATTGTGTGTCTTTAGAAAGTAACATAATTCTGCGAGAAATTTGGTTGGATTTTTGTCATCCTCCCCGACACTAATTATAATTACATCGTCCGTATTAATCTTCGAGTTTTCGGTCAGTTTTAGGACTTCATTACAGGGAGCATTCGGTTTTATGTTCGAACTTATGTTAAACCGCTCGTAATCAGTGTGGTCTCTCGATCGATATAACACTGAGGCTATTCCACTGCACTGTTTTCCGCCAAATATATGTATGACTCTTTTAGGTTTCACGCTAGAGTCTATAGTTTTCTCATCATTTTTTGGCAAGTTCTGCGACTCATTTTCTTCAGATGACCGTGGTGTATGACGTAGTGCATGTTTGTCTCTCTGAGGACTTTGTTTGCTGGGAGTTGATTTACGTGGAGTAGGTTCTTTTAGCAATTGTTTTAATACTCTCCTTTTTCTTTGCTGGTCGTCTATTTGTCTCTGCAGATTTGTAACTTGTAAGTTCAATCTGTCGATTTTCAAATGAGCACTTGCTAGCTGCGTTTTTAGGAGGCTGATTTCATCGCGGAGTTCCTTGTGTTCAGCAATATTTAGATCTGGAAGGCTCATTCGCGTGTTTCCCGACAGGGTCATGGAGCTATCATCCATGGTGTCCTCAATTTCCTGTAGTTCCACCGAAGATGCACGAACTTTACGTCGCTGACGTGTTGTTATGTTTTCATAATCATCGGTATCAATCAGGCTAGTGTCAATAGTGTTGATACTGTCATTCTCCGACAGCTTCGATGTACTATTATGTGGGCTGGTGGATGGTTTAGTTGTTTGTTTTACTTTTGCTTTGGTTATACATTTGTCACATCTCCACTTGGTTTTCCTTTCTGTACTCATGATATTGAACCTTACAAATGGAACGTTTGCACATCCCAGATCCAGTCTCAGCTTACATTGTGAGCAAGTAAGGCATTCACGTCTTATTATATCATGTTTACATTTGTCACATTTGTATTGGTGACTGGTCTATTTTTAGATGAAGACATTTTTAAAACAAATGAGAGTTATAGTTGAAGATATGAATTTATTATTTTACAGGTATAATTTATTTCTTCCTCAAAAAGAGTTTCCTTCGGTGGGTTTGAACTCTGAATACTATGATCCAGTTACCAGACCTTCAACCGCTGAGCCACGATTGCTTGGTGCGAGTTGATGAAATTACCGATAGTATTTGTTTGATCAGGTAGTTAATAGGTAGTTACAATCCGGTAGTTTGTTCCGGTGTTCGCCGATAGATGTCACTGGTTTCCACCAATGCTCTGTAAGCTGATTGGTCCAAGCCTCTAGTGTTGAGTAGGAGAACTATGACCTGTCAAAGCCCAGCCAATAAGTCGATTCCTGAGTGTATGGACGGAGCGACATCTAGCGGTAAGTGGATTGACTATATGCCCAAGTGTGGTTTGGTTGCGGTGAATTGTGGTTTAGAGACAGTTTATGTGGTGTATTCCCTTACCGACAGATGGATGGTTCGCACTAATCACACGATTCACGTACAAAGTGGTGACATCTAGTAGCGAGTAGATTAACATGCAGTACGACAGCAAAATTAATCATCAGCTGATCTTTGTTTTGAATACGTAACGATTTTAAAAATATGATTTTTCACTATTTTCATTGTTATGTAGTCAATAACTAAGTTTTTATAGCGTCCTGTTCACACTTTTTGGTACATTTATCAGTTTCAGATTAGATAGTCACTCCGAAATTGGCGAAAATATCCACTTTGTACACAATAACAAAACACGTATTTATACAGCAAATTTCTGAAGCTTGCACTTGGATAACGTTTGTGACACTATATTATGCATGGCGTTTTATATTATAGTCCATTTGAATGAGGTTAATAATACACAAGTATTTTTAATACACAAAACTTTACGGAGACAATGCAACTCGCGTGCGCCACCTAGCGGCTGCATCCAGCTATTGTGGTAGACGTATTTTGTCCACCTGTGAATGTGAATTAGGGTGCGGACACAGCTTAACATTAAGGCCTTTGCGGATGTAAAAAGCGACTCTCCCACCGCGCCCCGCCCTCACGTGGTCCGGTCTTGGTGTATGCCTTAGTTTATATCCAGTTAGCCTGGGAGTTCTGCCTTCCTCCCCCGCCCTGAGCCAGGTCTCATTTATGGCCATAATGTCTGGGTCCAGTTCCTCCATTGCCACGATGAATTCCTCGTGCTTTGTACTTAAGGAGCCTGCATTGTATAGATAGACCAACTGATAAGTTTTTTAACCCAAGGCCTGTGACCTCTGTAAGTAATATAAACACCAAAATGTTTTGAAATAAAGTGTAGTGTAAATGTGATTGATAATTATTGCATAGCCATTCTGTGTGACCCTAGTGAAATTATTAATGGATAAATAATGTAAAATAATGATGTCAGTGATCACAGGCATACAGTAAATAGTAATATGAAAATAATATGGAATAGTAATATCAATAATTATTGGATTGCAGTGAATATTAATATGTAAATATTGTAAAATAGTAATGTCAATGATTATTTGAATGCAGTGGATAATAATAAAAATATATAAATATTGTGGGATGTCGGTGATGATTGGATTAAGGCAATTTCTTATATGTAAATGTTGTAAGATAATTATTCCAATGATGAGTGAGCTGTATGTCAAACGATATATCATTATAATAATATGATTGTAATTGGAATCAATGGTAGTGATGGCAATTCTGGCAGTGTAAAGTAAACATTGTTTTGATTATATATAAATGAACTTACTAAAATATGATGTTAGTCTTTTCTTAAAACAGGTAACACAAGTAGGCGCACAATAACATTGAATTTGAAACCAATATTAATTCTGCATGGACAAACAATATACACGGTATTTTATATAGGTTCTTATGACTAATCGGTGCACTGTTTCTACAGATCCATGGAAGTCAAATTGTGGGAGAGGCGAACACCCTTTCCAGATCTTCTGTCGTGCGAAACTGATAAACCTGCCCACCATCAGTCCTGCGAGCAAATATGCGTCCGCGCCTCGTCCACGAGTACCTCCACTGCAGCCGGCGACATTCCTCGCGCACCCGCTGGAAGAGCAGGCGGTTCGCGCGCGTATAGATAGAATATCGTTTGTTTCAGACGAACCAGAATCTTGGGCTGAAGACATAACTTATGATGAAGCTACCAACGGTCCAGAGAAAGACAAGTGGCAACAGCCTATGTTCAATGAACTTCAAGCGTTTAAAGGCAACCAAGCATGGGAGGTTGTTAGCCAAGAGGAGGCAGATAGAGTAGTACAATGCAAATGGGTGTTCAAGAAAAATCCAGAAAGTGATAACAGTGTCAGTGCTAGACTTGTGGCGAAAGGTTACACTCAGCAGCATGAAGTTGATTTTAATGAGACTTACTCACCAGTTCTAAGGTACTCTACACTTCGACTTCTATTTGCATTAAGTGTAAAACTTAATTTTGAAATAACTCATCTTGATGTAGTTACAGCTTTTTCAAATGGTTTTTTAACAGAAAATGTGTACATGCAGGCACCTTCTAGTTTAAATTGTCCAAGTAATTGTGTTCTCAAACTTAAAAAAAGCAGTTTATGGTTTGAAGCAGTCTGCTAGGGCATGGAATGCCAGGATACATTATTGTTTAATAGATATGGACTATGTAAACTCAGTTTCAGAACCATGTTTATATAGTAAAAAAATTAAAAATGAGCAGACTATCATTGCAATATTTGTTGATGATTTTTTCATATTTTTAAATAGTATGACTAATGATTTGAAGAAAAACCTTATATCAAAATTTAAAATTAAAGCCTTAGGTCAAACAAAAAGGTGTTTAGACATGCGAGTGAAATATGATAATAATTGTATCTCCATTGATCAGGAACAATTTGTAAAACAAATTCTTAAAAAGTTTTATATGAATGATTGTAATTCTAAAGATACTCCAATGGAATGTAATTTGAAATCAGATAAGGCAGAATGTGTTGACAAACAGTTTCCCTATCAACAGCTTATAGGAAATTTTATGTATCTGTCAGTATTAACACGTCCAGATATATCATATAGTGTGAGTCAATTTAATAAATGTTTTAGTTCTGTTCATTGGCATCATGCTAAACGAATTTTAAAATATTTGCAAAAAACTAAATCTTATGGTTTAAAGTTTACTAAAGACACTTGTAATTTAGAAGGTTTCGTAGATGCTGATTGAGCTTCAAATACTATAGATAGGAAATCCTACACAGGATTTTGCTTTAAATTGTCAGGCTGTGTAGTATCCTATGAATGTAGGCAGCAACAAACAGTGGAATTGTCAAGTACTGAAGCCGAATACATGGCCATTGCTGAGGCATGTAAAGAGGCAATTTATTTAAAAAAAGCAAAATTAAAAAATTTGAAAAAACCCACGACGCTTAAAACGTTATTGAAAAGGATAAAATAATTTAAAAAACCCTCGACTTAAAGATATAAGTATGTAACGAGAGATAGGTAATTAACGTACAAGTAGAGTTGATCTATCGCGGAGTCGTTTATATAAACAATAGAGTATCAGTTTTTATAGCACTTACCTACGTATCTAACTGGTTCTTCAAGATATAGATGTGTCAATATTATATTCAACTACCTATGAACTTAATAAAAAACCCAAGAAAATACGTCGGGGGCTGCCATTAAATGAACGTGAATAATTGGAGATATTTTGATGCGGTTTTCAGTGATGGGTTAGGGTTTGATTGGTAAATGTTTTTAGGTGATAGGTGTCATGGTAACAACTCACGGAGGCGCTGTAGTAAATATAATTAGTTTGTGAAAAACTAAAACTACTAGCCTGATTTTTGGGACGTAAGTAAAACACCGAAGCTGGAGTCTGACTGGTTTATTAATATAGTTAAAACTACCTACATACATTATAACCTGCCAACCCTCCATATTTTCCCCTTTTTAAATATGTAATAGCAACTACTTTCGAGATTTCTTACACCAACACAGCAATACGACATTAACATAGATCTTTTTAGGTTGGCTATTATAAATATTTTAATTATTGTTAAAATAGACATTAGTAAGGCTATTGACTATTCTTAGCTCTATTATAAGCTCGTACAGCTCGAGCTGAAGCGCCTGGTGGTGGAGGGGTTGGCGAACGCGGGCTCAACTCGGAGTTATATTCAGAAGCTGAAGGCGTACTGAATCTATCGACCTTATCCTTGTCCAACTCCTCCCCCATCGCATCTTCAAATGTACCGTCGGCATCGCTTTTATTTTCCGAATCTTCTATTTCGGTATTTAAATTTGGATTTGACAGTGAGAACCTACTCTTAGACGCAGAATTTAAGGATATAATTTGGTCCTGGTGTCAACGCCATTGTAAATCTTGCCCCATATTTACTTTAAAAGAGACTGGACCAGTTTTTTGTGCTACATTCCCCTTTACCCATTTAGGTGTTTTGTGTGAGTAGCCCCGCACAAGTACTGTATCGCCTACGGCGATATCCCTGTCGGAACCCCCCTTATTGCGTACTTGCCTTTGCTGAGCGTCGCGCACGACGGCCGCCACGTCCGGCCGGCCGGCGTCGAGGCGCCCGCGCAGGCGGTGCCCCAGCAGCGCCACGGCCGGCGCGACATTCGTTGTCGCTTGCTCCACGTTTCGATATTGGAATAAAAATGTTGATAACGCTTTGGGTACATCTTTACCCTCATGGATGGCTCTCTTTATCACTTTTTTAATGGTTTTTACCGCATTCTCCGCGGCCCCGTTACCTTGCGGTCTATACGGTGCCGACGTTACATGTTTAATACAGTTTTTATTACAATACTTTTTAAAATCTAACGATAAAAATGGCGGGCCATTATCGGTGACCAGTTGTGCCGGAAGCCCAAATCTAGCAAAAACAGATCGCAGTACCGCGATGGTGGATTCGGCGTCTGTTTTACTCATCGTGATTGCCTCAATCCACTTGGAATACGAATCAATAATTATAATGTATTTCTTCCCCCCACATTCCGCAAAGTCGGCATGAACTCGTTGCCAGGGCTTAAGCGGAAACTCCCAGGGATGTAGGGGGGCGTGTGCGGGTGCGTCTCGTACAACTAGACACGCCTGACAAGTCCGGCTCACCTGCTCGATATCTCTGTCCAAGCTTGGCCAATACACATAATTTCGCGCTAAATTTTTCATTTTAATTACACCTAGATGACCCTCGTGAATTTCATTCAAAACCCTCGTTCGTAAGGACGGAGGTACAATAAGTCTATATTTAAAAAGCAAACACCCTAATTCAATCAATATTTCATCCTTACGAGCGAAATAAGCTTTTTCGTCCTCACAACTGGTCCCCGCAGGCCACCCAAACAAAACATAACCCTTAATCTTACTTAATAGCTTGTCTTTACCGGTTTCTGTCGCGATTTCTTTGAAACTTACAGGCATTGTGTCCTCAACTAGATCTAGGTAATTAACAGTCACCGAGTGGCAACGCTCGTACACCAGTGGTAGGCGCGACAGGGCATCGGCTGGACCGTTATCTATAGACCTGACAAACTGTACTGAAAAATCATACGCGGACAAACGAGCAGCCCACCTCTGTAGGCGACTTGCCGCGGTTTGCGGAATACCCCCCTTTTTCCCAAAAATAAAACTAAGGGGTTGATGGTCTGTCCGCAAAACAAATTTCCTTCCGTATAGATACTGGTGATGTTTAGTAATACCAAAAAATATTGCTAGCGCCTCCTTATCAAGCTGGCTATAATTGCGCTCGGCCGCATTCAGCGTTCTCGACACATAGCTGACGGGGCGCTCGCTGCCGTTCGCGTACACGTGAGCGAGCACCGCGCCCAGCCCGTACGCGCTGCTGTCCACCGACAGTACGAGCGGCCGCCCTTCTTCATAGTGAGCTAGCACCCTATCGTTAGAAAGTGCCTTTTTTGCTAACACAAAAGCCTTTTCACATTGGGAATCCCATTTCCAGTCAACACCCTTTTTAAGTAGCTCGTGCAATGGGTGTAAAATTATGCTTAAATTAAGAATGAATTTACCGTAGTAATTTAACATGCCTAGGAAACTTTTTAACTGAGTGACGTCACGTGGTCTGGGAACATCATTAATTGCCTCAAGTTTCTTAGGATCGGGACGCAAACCGGTCTTATCAATAATAAAGCCTAGGTATTTTACACTTGGCTGTCGGAAAACACATTTATTTATTTTAACAGTAAAACCCATATTTCGTAATCTTTCTAAAACTGCGCGTAAATTATTTAAATGAGAAATTTTATTGGGCCCTGTGACACAGACGTCATCCAAAAATACAACCGTGTTTGGTATGCCCCTCAGAGTTTCTTCCATAATTTTTTGGAACTTCTCAGGTATACAAGAAAGTCCAAATGGAGTGCGGCGATATACAAACGTACCAAGGTGTGTTGTGATTGCCGTATATGGCTGAGAATCCTCTGTTAAAACCAATTGTTGGTAACTATGTTTTAAATCAATTTTTGAATATTCCTCGCCTCCACTGAGGGTTGCAAACAATTCCTCAATTCGAGGGAGCGGGTATGGATCGCGCTTAAGTTTAGGATTAATCGTAATTTTATAATCACCACATATCCGTATATCGCCGCATTCCTTAATGACGGGAACAATAGGTGTACCGTACTCGGAAGATTCGACACGATAGATGGTGCCCTCGGCCTCGAGCCGCTCGAGCTCGCGGGTCACGCGCGTGCGCAGCGCCAGCGGCACCGGCCGCGCGCGCACGTACACAGGCGCTTTATCGAATAATTCTAATTTTATGTTTTTTTTACATGTCCCTAGCTTATCTGTAAACACTTCAGGAAATTCGGTTACCAATCGGTTCACAAACGGGTCACTGGTCTTATGATCTGTAACTTGGTGCAAATCAATACTAATATTTTTTATGCCTAGAACACGTACCCATTCTCTGCCTAGCAACGGTCGTCCCCCTCTTTTAATAATATAAAGTTGACAGTCCGGTATAGATATATTCCCAAGAACTAGGTTAACTTTAATAAAACCGAGTGATTCCATTTTTGTACCGACGTAACTACGTATGTTTAAATTATCCGATATAATTTGTTTATTTTTTAAGTAACGTTCATAAAAGTCTTGGCTAATAGTCGAAATTCTACTTCCTGTATCTACTTCGAACTCGATTGAACGACCATCCACCTCCACCGAAATAATATATGGTTTGTCACCTGTTCCGTCCACCTGAATGTTAAAAAAGTCCTCGCCTTCACTCTCGTCACTAATATAATTATGTCGGGCATTGCCCCGACTGGAATTACGCACATTTTTGCACATCACTTTTAAATGACCGCGCACCCCGCACTCGTCACAGTTGTAGTTCGCGAACCGGCACCTATCAGCCCGATGCGGCTTACCGCACCGCCAGCAGCGCTGGGAGCCGCCGCCGCCGCTGTGGGGCGCGGCCGGCCCGCCGCCGCCGCCTTGCTGGCCGCGCCTCACGCTCGCCTGGTGCAGGCCCTCGCCCGCCGATGTGTCGCTGGGGCCCGCGACCGCCGCTGCCGCTGCTGCGCTCGCCGCAGCCGTGCTCGCATGTCGCTCAGCCGCCTCCAGTGACAGAGCCAGCTCCACCGCTTTCTTGTAGTTCACTTGTCTCTCAGCGAATATTCGAGATCGCATCGTCTCACTCGCTAGGCCGGACACGAATTGGTCGCGCAAATTTTCTTCTGAATTAGGTCCAAAATTGCACGTCGTAGCCAGATGTTTCAGATTTTGTAAATAATCGGAGAGAGATTCGCCCACCTGTTGTCTACGTAATCTAAAAACATGGCGCTCGGCTATCTCGGAGCGTTTAGGTTCTAAATGATCCGATACAAGCTTCACGAGTTCGTCAAATGTCTTTGATTCAGGGTCATCGGGTGAACACAAATCACACATCAAAGAATACGTGCATTTACCAACCACTGTTATTAAGCACGACACTTGCAACTGGGGTTTGATCTCGTTTAGCAATATAAATTGTTTTACCCGACGAATATACGCGGACCACTGTTGTGATTGCAAATCAAACGGTTCCAATTTACCGATCGGCATATTTGGTTATTGCAAATAAAACCTAGGCACTATAAAAACGCGTGAAATCGACTCGTCGCCAGTGGGACGTAAGTAAAACACCGAGGCTGGAGTCTGACTGGTTTATTAATATAGTTAAAACTACCTACATACATTATAACCTGCCAACCGGATGCGGTTTTTTGCTATTATTTATGAATATATTTATGTTCAAGTTTAAAATAGTGAATAGCCGTCCGTAGCCCGGAGATTCTTCGCACCCCCTGTCCTACCGTAACCGAGGCCGCTGCCGTGACCCAGAATAGTAGGGCGGCCGGGAACTAGGGACCGTGGTTTTTGTCCTCTACTCATGGGGGGTATATGCCCGTACTCACCACGCTGGGCAAGCGGGTTGGTGAGCGCAGCACAGAGCCTCGCACCAGTGACGCTGCTGCCCGCCACTGGCCAGAGATATTTGGCTCTGCGTTTAGTCGGTTATACCGCCAACGGTTCGGTCGCCAGAGCCTCGTCCGTTGAAATGAAAGGAAATGAAAATTTATTTGCATAAAACACGGTATTATATACAATGATAGTCATATATTAAAAAAATAGTGTACAAGCGTGTTTTACCGAACTATCGGTGGGCAAAATTTCATAAATTGAATTAAATTGAATCTCATCTTGTCTAATATTAAATTTAAAAAAAAATTGCAAAAAGAGCAATACAATATAATGTCCATTACATAAGAACTTAAACTGAGATCAATTAATAATACAAATAATGTCAAAGGTAGTCAATTGATAAAAATCATGTATATGAAAATAACGATTAATATAATTATTAGATTATAACAATAATTATTATCTCTGCACCACCTATCAGACTGCACACTTGTAACGCCCGTCAGAACAGTATTTTACAAACTCTTCAGTGCTATAAAAACAGTTTTCCACCAAGATTCTGAACAGTTTTTTTCTTAAGATTTCTAACGGTAATTCTTTTAGCAGGCATGGTAGTAAATTATACAGTTTTACACACATAATATAACAATTCTTGGTGAAACATGTAGTGGTTGATTGGGGTCTTACTAATCGTATAGGATATCGAGTCAAGAATGTGTCACATTTAATTTCGAATAATTTTGTTTTTTTTAACAAACATTAGAATTTCAAATATGTACATCGATGGAAGTGTCAGGAAATTTAACTCTTTAAACAGTGGCCTGCATGAATCCAGTGGCCCAGCACCGCTAATAGCCCTAACACATTTCTTCTGGATAATGAAAGCTCGATTTAAGTCACTTGAATTCCCCTACACTATGAGGCCATATCTAAGCACAGAGCATACGTAGCCATGATATGCAGTCAGCGCTGTTTTTCGATCTGCTACCTTTTTAAGGCGAAATAGGGCATAACTAAATCTATTCAGTCTTTGGCATACTGTGTCGCCATGATGTTTCCAAGTTAAATTAGAGTCGATTACGATACCGAGAAAATTTGCTGTAGGAGCTTCAGAAATGGGATTGCTCTGATAATTAATAGTTAATTTTAAAGATTTGCCATTTCTGTTATAGAACTGGATATATTTTGTTTTAAATAGGTTTAAACTCAAATTATATTCTAGCCATTTTACAACTTTGTTATCTCGTAATTTTTTTTTTTTTTTTTGCAATTCCATGCAAGGTTTTAATTGAAGATAAATAACACTTGAAAAAAAAATCATCGACCTCAGGTGGGACTCGAACCCACGTCCCATCGCAAGCCGGGCGAGTGCTTTACCAACTAAGCTACCGAGGACGTCACGTGACAAGATGAAATTCCTCAAGTGTTCTTTCTCGCTGTCAAAGCCAGCGTATTCTGATCAATGTTGTAGCTATATATAAAGCTGAGTAGTATACTACCGTCAACACCCTATAGAAATATTTTTACAAATATTTGACTATTGGTTAAGATCAGAAATGCTTTAACATTGTAATTTTTTGTTTTTTTTAGCAATTCCATGCAAGGTTTTAATTGAAGATAAATAACACTTGAAAAAAAAAATCATCGACCTTTGTTAATCTCGTTATTTATCTCACTTTCGTAGTCAATATTAGGCTGTTTAGGTATTATAACTGATATATCATCAGCAAATAAGATGCATGGGTATCTAGTACAGTTTGGAAGGTCATTGACATATATTATGAATAGGACAGGTCCCACGATACTGCCTTGAGGCACTCCGAAACTATTTACTTTTATATCTGATTTGTATGTATGGCATATTCTAGGGTTGTCAGAAGTTCGAAGACAGGGGGAGGACACGATGACCCTTGAATCTGGCCACATTTTCTCCTTCCGAGAGGGAGACCAACTCTCCCAAGGTGGCGTAGGTTTCCTTGTCCACAAAGATCTCCGTGAAAACGTGTTTGAGATATCCAGCGTGTCGACCCGAGTAGCGTACCTTGTACTAAATCTGACCGAGAGGTACTGCTTCAAAGTCATACAGGTATATGCGCCGACGTCGACAGAGCATTCGGATGATGTTGTCGAGGCCGTGTATGAAGATATATCTAAGGCCATACACCATACAACCAAGACCCACTTCACCGTTGTCATCGGCGACTTCAACGCCAAAGTAGGAGTACAGGAACGCGACGAATCGTGTGTAGGACAGCACGGCTATGTAACCAGGAACCACAGGTATGCAGAGGCTCTTCTGCATGAACACCTTTTTTCATAAGAGCCCCAGGTCCACTTTACCTGGCTAAGCCCCGATGGTAAGACGAAGAATGAGATAGACTTTATCATGACGGACAAGAAGTATATATTTAAGGATGTCTCTGTGGTAAAAAGGTTTAACATCGGTAGCGACCACCGACTGGTTAGAGGCACCCTAAATATCAACATTAAGCTGGAAAGAAGCCGCATGATGAGGTCGGCTCTTCGTCCGACACTGGTCCAGGCCGGCCAAGACTCCAAAAAAATCTACTGAGGACGTGGACAGGGACCTTGATGGTGTGATTGGAGTCATGCGCGAAGTGGGAAACAGGCACTTTAAGGGAAAGCAAGCGTGCCGAGACGTCAAACTTTCGGGCGGGACTTTGGAACTGATGAAACGTCGACGGGAAATGCCAGAGGAAGCTTTGCTTGGCACCAATAAAAAGATCCGGAGAGTGGTAAGACGCGACCTCCGCAGCTACAATACTCGCCTCATAGAGGAGGCGATTGAGCAAAATCGGGGGTCGAAGGTCTTCACTAAACAAAATAAAACAAAATAAGTTATAAATTCTGCTTTTGATGAATTCTATGACATCCTGCTTCTTATTTATAATCTTTTTTTTTTCAAAAATAAGAACAAAAAGTAGCGAATCAATTAAACCTAAATGGATGTCAAAGGGTCTCAAAAAGAGTACCATAACAAAGAAATCACTTAGGTTCAAATATTACACAAATAGAAATTATGTTAATCGCACAAAGTATATTAAGTATAATAAATTATTTAGGAAATGCATAAACTTTTCAAAAAGAATCGCTAATCAAAAATATGTTTCCTCGAGTAAAAATATAAGGTCCGATTTTATTAGTGTACATCCTGTTAACCTGTGACTATATAGGTGAAAAGCAATTGTAAAAACCAACTTTCAAATGTCTATCATAAAAACTAAAAAAGTTAAAAATAAATATACAAAATAACAACATCGACTTCATATTGCATAAACTCGTCCTATCTTCAACTCTTTCTCGCTCTGACAAGGAGAAGGAATAAGACGGATAATCAGATGATTAACGTACCAAAGATAGGACGAGTTTATTGCAATATGAAGTCAATGTTGTTGATTCTGATTTAGATTTTTCACTTTTTTAGTTTTTATGGTACACATTTAAAAAATGGTTTTTACGATTGCTTTTCACCTATATAGTCACAGGTTAACAGGATGACAGGATGAGATCAGAAATGAGGAGATCCGTGAACGAACCAAAGTCGCTGACATAGCCCGACGGATTAGCCGGCTGAAGTGGCAGTGGGCGGGGCACATAGCACGTAGAACTGACGGCCGATAGGGCAGAAAGGTTCTGGAATGGAGGCCGCGTATCGGCAAGCGCAGCGTAGGACGCCCACCCACAAGGTGGGCAGACGACCTGGTAAAGGTTGCAGGACGACGCTGGATGCAGGCCGCTTCCAATCGGCCGATCTGGAAGTCACTGGGGGAGGCCTATGTTCAGCAGTGGACGTCCTTTGGCTGAGATGATAACAGGATGAACACTTATAAAATCGGACCTTATATATGCAAATCAACGTGGACGATTATAAAAAATGAAACAAACAGTACATAATATGACAAAAACTACATCAATAGTATAGTAAATAATGAAAACGAAATCTTTGACCCAGTTAGTATTGCCTCGACATTTAACAATCATTTTACAAATGAAGTCAACAAAGTTAACATAAGTGCAGAAAACACATTGAAAACTAACCTACAAAACAGTATTTTTTTGACACCAGTAACTGAGGACTAAATTAATAAAATTATAATGTCACTAAAGAATACTCCATCTTAAGGGTATGATGGTATTTGTACCAAAGTTTTAAAAATGTGTGCACTTGAACTTAGTCCTGTGTTGGCTTTTCTAGTTAATCTGTCACTACAGACAGGTCGTTTTCCCGAAAAATTTAAAGTTTCAATTGTGAGACCAGTGTTTAAAAAGGGCGATAGAAAAGATGTAAGTAATTACAGACCAATAGCGCTCGTTCCAGTAATATCAAAAGTTTTTGAAAAAGTCATGCACAATCAGCTAACAACCTTTTTCGGTAAATATGAAATAATTAAAAAGTACCAACATGGCTTTCAAAAACATAAATCGACAACGCATGCGGCATTTGATTTAGTGAATGAAGTCTTGCAAAGCTCTAATAAAAAAGACTATACTACTGTCATAATTTTAGATATGTCGAAAGCTTTCGACTGCGTTTCTCACGATCAATTGATAACCAAACTCGAACGCAGTAGAATTAGGGGACCTGCACTAGACTGGCTAAAATCCTACCTTATAAATAGATCCCAATACGTTGAGATAACGCAGCCTAATTCAGACTCTGTAGCTCTAAACTACAAATCTGAACAAAAGCAAAATAAATTTGGTGTCCCACAGGGAAGCGTGCTTGGGCCATTATTATTTATTTTGTATATAAATGACCTCCCAAATGTAACAGACCAAAAGACTATATTATTTGCCGACAATGTATTGGTTTAAGTTACTACTGACAAGAATTCTTCGCTAAATCAACATAAAAATGACATCATAACATTGATATTAATAATTAAGTGGCTTAAAAAAAAATTCTTATATTTAACTTTACAAAAACCAATATGATTAATTTTAATAATTTTAAAAATATATCAATTGACATAAATCTTAATGGACAAACTCTACGAAATGCAGAAAATGCGACATTCTTAGGTTTAGCTTTAGATCCAAAATTATGCTGGAAAGATCAAATAGAAAAGGTTTGCAACAAAATAAATGGATTTGCTTTTTACCTTATATAAATTGACTAAAGTTGCAGATGTCAGTACTGATATTACTGCGTATTACGCATATGTGGAGTCAGTTCTAAGATATTGTTTATTAATTTGGGGAAATGGGACTAATGTTTAAAAACGATTTATAGCCCAAAAGCGTTGTATTAGAGCTATATGTAATATAGCTGCTGATATATCTTGTTTACCATATTTTAAATCGCTTCAAATACTGCCCCTGCCATGTCTTTATATATTAGAAGTCGGTGTATTTGTCAAGCGTAACCCTGATAAGTTTGTACAAGCAAAAGACTCTTTCCAAAGATCAACGCGAAATCGTCATAGACTGGTATTAGAGATAGTTCCAAAAACGCGAAGATTCCAAATGGAAATGTTTCTTCTGTACTTGAAATTTTTAATATATTTGAGTCTGATTACAATTATTAATTTATTTAATTTTCTTTGATATTTGCATGCTAAAATTTTGAGCTAAGTAGGTTAATGCACATTTGTATTTAAAATTTATCATCACATGCTATGTATGTACCTGTACCCTACTTAATAGCAAATAAAATGATTTGTATTTGTATTTAAAAGACTGGGAAAATGTCACCTGACAAAGATGAAAACCTCGGATGGCAGAATCGTCTCATCGGTTCCGGAGATTCAGGCCGAAATCGAAGGCTTTTATGGCCGATTGTACGCATTGCATTCCCTACAGCCGCAGCCAGACGCGAATGATCTAAGAGCAAAGATTACACGCCACTTCACTGAAGATCTCCCAGACGTGGAGGAGGATGAGATTGAGGCGGCCCTCGGACAGCTTAGTAATGGGAAGGCTCCCGGCGAAGACGAAATCCCATCCGAGCGCTTAAAAGCTTAGGCCAACCTGTGCTTGGCAAACTTAAGAGGCTCTTCAACTCCGTCATAGCGAATGGGACAACTCCGGAAGCGTGGAGTGGGGGCGTGGTGGCATTTTTTTTGACAAAAGTCTCCTGAAAAACTATAGACCAATCACGCTCCTGAGTCACGTTTACAAGCTGTTCTTGAGGGTCATCACAAACAGTCTTTTCGCAAGATTTGACGCTTTCCAGCCACCGGAACAGGCTGGGTTTCGCAAAGGTTACAGTACCATAGACCACATTCACACGGTGCGGCAGGTTATACAGAAGTCCGAAGAGTATAACCAGCCCCTGTGCCTGGCCTTTGTGGACTATTAGTAAGCCATCGACTCGGTCGAAACCTGGGCTGTTCTGGACTCCTTGCAGCGATGCCAAGTGGATTGGCGGTACGTGAAGGTGCTAAGAAGCCTGTACAGTATGGCATCAATGTCCGTCCAAGTACAAAACCACCGAACAAAACCCATCCAGCTGCTCCGAGGTGTTAGACAGGGAGATGTTATACTAATCTCTCAAGAAAGTACAGGGAAAAGACGTCATGCTTAACGGCGGAACCACTTTTGATTTAACTAGTATAAGTTACTCAATAATATCTATGAAATGTCTATAGAAGTCTAGTTCTGTTAAAAAAATTCTATGTCTCAAGTTTTGCCGTATTTTGTTATTAAAAGTGGTTGCGCTGCGCTGCGAAGTATCCTTCCAGCGAAACCACTACGAAATATTTATTACTATACAATGTGTAATAAAATATATGGTATCAAATAATTCTATAGCAATTCTATATTGAATTAGTACCCTAAGCGTCACTTGAATTTAAATATAAGGTCCGATTTTATTATTTGACATTTAAAAATTGGTTTTTACGATTGCTTTTTACCTATATAATCACAGGTTAACAGGATGTACACTTAAAGATAAATAACATTTGAAAAAAAACCATCGACCTCAGGCGGGACTCGAACCCACGTCCCATCGCATGCCGGGCGAGTGCTTTACCAACTAAGCTACCGAGGACGTCACGCGACACGATGAAATTTCTCAAGTGTTTCTTCTCGCTGTCGAAGCCAGCGTATCTCTGATCAATGTTGTAGCTATATATATAGCTGAGTAGTATACTACCCGCCAACACCCGATAGAAATATTTTTACAAATATTCATCAAAACATTTTTAAACGCTTTTTCCGGAATCGAGTTCAGTTCTCGCCGCGAATTCTCCTTTATGTCTTCTACCGAATGAAACCGGGTGCCACGAAGTGGTAATTTGAGTTTAGGAAAAATAAAGAAGTCGGCTGGAGCCATATCTGATGAATAAGGTGGCTGCTCGATGGTATTTGTTGAGTTTTTGGTTAAAAATTCGTTCTCAATGATGGCCTTGTGGTAAGGCGCAATATCCTGGTGCAAAATCCAAGAATTTTCATTCCACAAATCTGGCCTTTTTCGTCTAATTTGCTCTCTTAAACGCCGCATAACGCTTAAATAATACTCTTTTTTTATCGTTTGACCTTCTGGCAAGAATTCTGAGTGCACAACACCGCGACAGTCAAAGAAAACAGTCAACATGACTTTGACTTTCGATCGAGTTTGGCGCGGTTTCTTCGGTTTCGGTTCAGTTGGAAGGCGCCACTCCGAAGCTTGTTGACTAGTTTGCATGTCAAACTCGTAAATCCACGTCTCGTCACCAGTAACAATGCGTTTCATGAATGTTGGGTCGGAATTGACTCGTTCTAGCATGTCCTCAGCGACACTTTTGCAATTGGTGGAACGCAGAGCCAAGAGAATAATAGGCAATAAAAAACTGGTGGCGTCCAAGCTGCACAGCCTGGCTCACCGCCGCAAGGTTGCTTGCCTATCGGTCTTCTATAGATTGTACTTCGGAGAGTGTGCTCATGAGCTACATGAGCTCATACCACCGTCACCTTTCTTCAATCGGACATCCAGACGCACGGCCGGCTACCATCCGTTCTTAGTTGATATACCCATAATCCGCACTAAGCGCTTCTCATCATCTTTTATAATGCGCACAGCTAAAGATTGGAATTCCCTGCCTGCGTCTGTATTTCCGAGTGCATATAACCTGACTCTCTTTAAGTCCAGAGTGAATAGGCATCTTCTGGGCAAGCTCGCTCCATCGTAGATCCCATCTATGCTCTAGAGCAAGATTGGGGTCAAGAGTAAGCTCATCTCAAATAAAAAAATATTAAAAAAAAATAGTTTTTGGAGAAAATTCAGGTCTTTTGGGACTAGCCGAGCGGCAACATGTTTCATACCCAATTGATTATTTAACATGGTACGAATCGACTCGTGTGACACAGAAAGTTCGACGGTTAGCTCTCTCAAACTTAAATGAGGATTTTCAGTCACTATTTCCTTCAGTAGCAGACGTTGATGGCCTACCAGAGCGAGGCAAATCTTCCATCACATCTCGACCGCTTTTGAACGCTTTGTACCACTCATAAACACGTGTTCGATTCACCGTAAGCCTTCTGTAACATTTTCAGTGACTCCGAACACGAAATCCCATTGGCGATGCAAAATTTAAGACAAACTCTTTGTTCGATGTTTTTGTCCGTTATTCGCAATACACACTAGATATGGTATAACTAAAAACAATACTGTATTTTAATCTAATCATCAGATGTAACTCAAACTCCGCGCCAAAATGGAAAACAGTTGTGCCAATCTAATAATAACAAAAAATATATAATTTTGAATTTGAAACCATAAACAAATCATCAATTCCCGAAACTTTTTTGACATAATGTATCTCCGAAAGTGTTCACCAACGAACTGGAGGATGTGTTCAAGACGCCGGATTGGAACGGACTGGGCATCAATGTAAAAGGCGAACATCTTACGCATCTTCGCTTTGCCGATGACATAGGTATTATGGCAGAATCGCTGCAGGATTTGCAAAAAATGCTGCACAGTCTTAATGCTGCCTCGAGACGTATGGGGCTTGGGATGAATTTGGGCATCGATCACGCACACGGAGCGTGGCCCTTCCACCGGTGAACCGTCACAGGCTCCCGTCGAATTACTCCTTATATCTGGAATATTTTTTATTAGATATATTATATAAATCCACTTTATTTTGTTTTTCAGAGTCTATTTTATTTAGACTTAATTTAGGCAGATCTATTTTTAATTCGGCGAGCCATTGCTTACCTAACAAACATGTAGTGCCGTTATCAATAACATATAAATCTAATGTTCTGCTTACATTTTTATACTTAACATTGACTTCAATGTACCCTACTGATTTAATTTTACTACCATCATAAAAAGATAAAATTAAATTACTCGACACTAACGGAATCCGGCTAAAGGAATCTTCATACATTTACGACGTATACATGAGATAGCCGAACCCGTATCTATTTCCATGACCAAAGATTTATTTTCCACCAGTAATGACATTCTCACCGGCTTGTATTCCTTTATTGACATTTGCATAACCTCAACTTCTTCTTTACTTTCGGATACCTCCTGGTGCTCGGAATGAAAACCCTCTGGTTCATTCCGCACGCTGGTGTAGTGCGCTCGCGCAGCGCTGGCTCCGCGCGCTCGCGGCTGCTGTTGGCGCGCCCCTCGCACGACGTGGGAGTCACCGCGGCCGCCGCCGCCCGACGTCGTGCGAGGCGCAGTGCCTCGTCCACTCTCGTACTTGTTCTTATTCCGATCTTCGTAACATAATGGCCTCGCACGCCGCATCGGTCACAAATTTAGTTGCGGAATCGGCATTCTGTCCGGTGGCGGTTGCCGCCGCATACCTCGCATGATCCCCCAGCACGCAGTTGATGTAACGTCGAGTGTCCGTCGCGTGAAAACAGTTCCACACTCTGCGCATCTTTTTCCGCCCTTTCGATGTTAGTGGCCACGTTGACCGCCCTTGCGAATTTGATTGTGCCCCGTCCTCCAAAAATAACCGTAACCGCATTTCATCATTAAGTAATCCGCACACGAACTGATCACGCATATTTTCGTTTAAGTTTGGACCAAATTCACAAAATCTAGACAACTTTTTAAGTTCCATTACAAATTCAGAAACCGACTGCCCTGCCCTCTGCCGACACTGACGAAACTTATAACGCTCCGATAAAATGGACGGTGTTTGATGCAAATCACGCTGCATTATTCCGACAACTTCAGTGTATGTCATTTCACTAGGCTTCTTCGGGCTGTATAATGTCACCATGAGTTCGTAACCTGAATTACCTATGACCGATATAAATGTAGGCACTTTTAATTTTTCTTCCGTACCGTTTACTAAAAAGTACATTTGTAACCGGTCACAATACAAGGTCCAATTCCCGTTGCTAACGTCGAATTCACTAATTCGTCCCCCCGAAGACATTATAAAATTGTTTATTTAACTCACTCACGAACTAGCCGAGGAAAGAGTGTAGGAAAAACCTTCCCTTAAGACTTACAAATTTTCGTCAAAATATTGACCCAATATAACACCTTATTTTTAACATACCATTCGATGGGGGGTCCATAGAGGACCAACATTAGCTAAGGTTACTTTGCTGTTAAGTCATTTTTGGCGGAGTTGGAAGGTGAAAACTGAAGCTTTTTTTAAAGGCGTCTGGGACTTGTAATACATTTCGTCAAAAAATTGATCATTAATAGCACCCTATTTTTATTATACCTTCTTCTTCTTTTCTTAGGTTAAAAAGAAGTTTATTTCAGATTAGAGCCTTTGCCCTTTGATTTAAATCATGCATGGTCAGTGTGAGTATTCCAAAACATAACTAGCCTAGTTTGGGATCGGATCCAAGACCTCAACCTTACACGTAAAACTACTCTGTCATTCATCAGCCGTTTTCAAATTACTCAGAATAGTAAAAAAATAAAACTGTTTTTGCTAACGGTACTTTAATTTAGCTATTTGACGTTCGGCATTTCCGAAGTCCTGTATCTTCCGCCGCCTTCAGAGTCGGTTAATAAATCAAATGAACCTTAAGACAAAGCGTTAGAATCTAAACTTGAGTATCGACTGTGTTCTGGCGGTCTCTCTTTGAATTTGCGTTTGACGATGCCGGCCCTTGCGATACAATTTTTAAATTTAAATCTAATCACATTAGTTTAGAGTTTAAAATTGGATGGGTGTTGTCTGTTCTTCTGCGGCTGTTGGCAATAAATCATAGTAGCGCATGTACACAAACAAGCGAGCGTTTGTTGTTGTAATTTAGTAGTAGCTCTGTCCGCTACGTAGTAATCAGCTGCTTAGAACCCTCTGTGTTGATAATTGCGTTTAATATCAAAGTTTTGATCGTGTTTTTCTCTAAAACTAAAGCTCAAATAAAAAAAAAAAAACTTGCATTTTTTTTTTGTCATAACGTAAACTTATTACCCTTAAAATATCTGACACTTATTCACGTACATCTTATATAGTATGCTCAATGAGCCCGTACCTTAGCTTACATATTGATCCTCATAGAATATGAATACATAGATTACAAAGGCTAACGAGTGCAATAGCATTAATTAATGAAACAGAAGCAGGCCATAAATTTTGCTCTGCACAAATTAAATAAAAATAAAAAAGTATAGACTTAGAAGCCTTTCCAATTGTTGGATATTCTCTAATTAATAAAAAAAAGAGGTCCAGTTTCGCAGACTCAATCATTTCATGCAATTGATGGGGTAGGTAAAATGGGTAAAATTAGGCTAAAATTAATTGCTACATTAGCTAGCCTTAAATCGTGAATTATTTCTTTATAATCCTTTAACAACTTCTATACACAATAGTATTTTGATAAAAATAACATTTATTGATGTTTAATGCTAAGAATCACATTAGGATTTGTGTTGGTATATGATGGGGTTCAGAATTTAAAGAAGACGCTGTTGTTGCTAGCTTGCGTTTGAATATTAATATTTTGGAGGGAAGGAATGTAAATTTTAGTCTATTCTATTTTTGAATATAGAAATAGTCTTCCAATTAACTAAATCGAATCAATTATGTTTAGTAGAAATTCATAAATCAGGTAATGACGAAGGATCAAGGACAGCAAAAATTACTTTGTAAAAAAAACAAACAATGATATCGACACATGCTAATAAATCGTTGTTTATAAAAGAAAGTAATCTTGCTAATAGTATAAGATTATCAATATATTCATGCTACTAATCTAGGTTTATAAATACTTACACTGCGCAAGTTGTATACTTGCACATTATAATAGGAAATTATTCTTCATGACACAGGCATATCGGTACCACGTTGGCTATAATTTAATTTAATTTATTTTTACTTATTATTATTTCATTATAAGGTGCATAAATATTAGAATATTTTAAATAACAAAAAGTATACAAGTTACTAAAAATGATACCGAACTTCACATCTGATTACGTAGTTTATAACGTTATTAATAACTTAAAGGAGACAATTTTGTTTGGGCCCAGTAGCAACAATACCGTATAACGAATTCATTATATCCTAAAATAATAACTTAATTTTTTAGACAATAAGAAAAAAGATTATGTTTAAATGAAACCGGTACCATAAAATCTATTTAAAAATACGTTGCATTGACTTTTTATAACACGGCATTCCTCCATTTTAGAGTCAAAGGATAGTTAACTTATCGTGACAAGGTCTTACGTTAAACATTCGTGTAAAGGAACGTCGGGCTGGTTATAAAAACAAAATTAACCAATTTAATTAGTAGATAATGTTCTGACCACATTTTATCTACTTTTATTTATTCTAAAGAATTGGAATCTCAGTAAAAATATTTAAATTCAATTTTTAAGATTTATGCTAAAATGTTTATTTAGTAAAGCCGTGGAACGGAACGCAATTCCGTCTTGACGTTTGACAGTTATCACTGACATTGACAGGAGTGAGTGAAGTGAGTTCATTTATTTAGCATACCTTCCGTTTGTTTCGAACTGAGTGTTTATGTTCTACGATTTTTTCCTTATTTTTAACGAAAAATAGAAGAAAATGGCATCAAGTACAGCTCCTATTCCACTGAACCGCTGTGTTAACTGTGCAGTGAGATTTCAACGGAATGTGCAAAGACAATTACTTTCAGAAACGACTGAAAATGTGCGCCAACTTGTATGTGAGTGGATTTCTCGCGAGGTGAGTTTAAAAAGCTTTTTGTACCTTATTGAAACCCTATTAGGGTTAGGGTTACCCTAATACATCACGTATTATTCATCTATCGTAGATAATGTCATAGTAATTAAAAAAATAAATTTTTATTTTTCGTTACATCCACTTGATGCAGTTTGTATAAAATTCTTGATAATATTACAAGAAAGTAATGAAACTCTTAATACAATGAGGAGATTTGGACATGTATTCCATGTGGTGCTTCTATTTTAAGAGCACAACAAACACAAAATGTTTTCAATGACTCTGCAGAAAGGAACATTATTCTGTAGTGGATACCACCATGTCAGGTAAACAAATTCTTTACCTACCTACCTAGAAATGAGAATAAATAATTGTATTAAAAAAATATATTGTTTGTTGGTCATATACTACCAGGATTGTAATCAATGTGTTTGTAAAGAATTACTTACATTAAAAAATGATTTCCCTTTTGTCTTTTAGGGCTCTGGTTTGATAACTTTAAATCAATTAACTGAAGTAGATGCGCTTAATTGTATAATGATCTGCTATTGTAATTTTAATATTTTTCCAGGTGGAACGCTTGGAACAAGTCTGTATGGCTTGCTGGTTAAAAGCTTCTCGTGCTGTGAGCAGGCAAAGACACCAGGATAATAATAGAGCTGTGGTGATTCAGCCAGTAAATGCAGATAGCATCAACTCTCCACTACCTCCTCCCATGCCTGCATCTGCTGAGCCCACTATTTCCAGGACAGTATCAGAAATTACTATGCTTAGTTATAAACGTGCTGCTTCTACTTCTCGTCACTGTATATTTAGGCTATGTGAAAACACATCTCGTTTTTTGATACCAACAATTTTATAAAAAGCAAAATTAAAATTTTTGAAAAAACCCACGACGCTTATTAAAACGTATTGAAAAAGGATAAAATTATTTAAAAAAACCCTTGAATTAAAGATTTGAGTATGTAACGAGAGATAATTAACGTAAAATTAGAGTTGATCTAACGTGGAGTCGGTCATATAAACAATAGAGTATCAGTTTTCATAGCACTTCCCTACGTACCTATCTGGTTCTCGGAGATAGGTATAGATGTGTCAATATCATATTCAACTACCTATGAACTTAATAAAAAACCCAAGAAAATCCGTCGTTTAAGTCGACGGTTTTTAAAAATAATTTTATCCTTTTTCAATACGTTTTAATAAGCGTCGTGGGTTTTTTCAAAAATTTTTATTTTGCTTTTTATTTTAAACTTTTTAGAGAGCATAGGTACAGTGCCAGTTTTAGCACTACTAGCACTTTAAGCGAGATTTCTACAGCGCCTCCATCTGCCATTCAAAACAAGGCAAGGAATAAAATGAAATACTTAGTCCATGCTAACTTCGACTAATAAGACGTAGGTAACCAAAGGATATTCGTCCGGGGCATTCATCCACTTTTTAAGTAAAGAAGAAGAAGACCCACTATAATTAGATTCTGATAGTGTGACGTGAGTTTTTTTCTTGAGAATTTTTAGAGTGTCTCCATCACTATTCTCTACAGAAAGATCAGCAACCTGCGATATGCAGATAACACTACACTGTTCACATTGTCCGAGCAAGAAATGGCTCAAGTCATTTCTTGAGTGAAAGAAGAGAGTGAATTATTTGGCCTCACCATAAACAAGGCGCAGACCGAGGTGTTGGTGATAGACAGACCTGGTACGCTAATTTACTCGAATGAAAGTGAGAAAGAGATATTAATAAGAATCCAAATTTCCAAATCAGCGATGACTAAACTCACTAGGACATGGAAAAACCGCAACATATCCCGCAAAACCTAAGTGAGGCTGGTGGGTACGTTGGTCTTTTCAATTTTCTTCTATGGCGCTGAATTAAGGACGATAAGACAGAGTGAAATAACAAGGATCGATGTTTTTGAGATGTGGTGTTCGAGGCAGGTGTTGCGAATTCTATGGACTGCACGCCGTACCAACTTGTCCATTCTTAAGGAGCTCGGCATCACCACAAGGTTGTTCGCTATCTGTTTCCAGCGCATTTTCAATTACTCCAGGCACATCGGTCGCAGAAACCCTGACAGAACAGACTAGGTATGCTGATGGTGGTTGGCAAGGTTGATGGAAGAAGGTCACGCGGTCGTGCACCTACCTGCTGGTCAGACTTAGTAAAGTCGCTCACTGGCCTATCAATATTAACCCAGGCTATAAAAACTGCCAAGGACAGGAATACGTGGAGAACCACAAATCCATCACTGAAAACTGCATCAAAATCGGACTAATAGTTTTAGTTAAGCACAAAAAAAGTTTACCGCAGCGCCCTTTGGTGAGTTGTCACCTGAAAATGCATCAATAAAACCCGAACCCAGTACTCAAAAACGCATTAAAACCGTACTGGTAGTTTTGGTTTTGCACAAACAAATGTCTACTGTAGCATCCGCTGGTGAGTTGGCCTCGTAACATCTATCTAAGAACACGCACCAATCAAATTTTAATCCAGCACTAAAAATCGCATCAAAATTGTACTAGTAGTTTTAGTTTTGCACAAACAAATGTTTACTGCAGCGCCTACTAGTGAGTTGCTACCGTAACACCTATTTAACAACCTACACTAATCAACTACAAATCCATTACTGAAAACCGCATTAAAATCGTACTAGTAGTTTTGGTTTTGCACAAAAAAAATTGACTGTAGCGCCCCCTGGTGAGCTGCCACCATAACACCTATAAAAGAACATGTACCAATCAAAACTAAACCTATCACTGAAAACCGTATCAAAATCGGACTAGTAATTTTGGAGACAATTAGCAACATTGGATTCCACAAACAACCTCTCACCCCAAACGCATATACGAGGGTGGGTCAAAAAGTTCGCGGAATGAGGGGTATGGAGGGGGGAAGGGCGACTTTTTACTATCTACACTAGTTGTGACACTAAAAAAATTTAGGTCATAATTCACTGAGCTACACATCAATCAACAAGTCAATCCGGAAGAAAATTTGCAACATGGAGAAAATTGAGTTTCGCGCAGTCATCAAGTTCCTTACCAAGCAAGGAAAACCTCCCCAGACTATTTTGGAAGAGATATCTTCTGTTTACGGGGACTCTTGCCCTGGTAAAACCATGGTTTACAAGTGGCACAACCTGTTTAAGCAAGGCAGGGATTCGATTGAAGATGATCCGAGGCCGGGGCGGCCTGTCGAGGCAACCACGGCAGAAAACGTCGAAAAACATGAAAAAATCATATTGGAAGATGCCCGTTTAAAGAAGAAGCAGCTTGCAGAAATGATTGGAGTATCAGCTTCAACCATTTTCAACATCCTACACGACCATCTTGGCATGTCAAAGGTGTGTGCAAGATGGGTGCCGAGAATGCTCACGCCACACCAGAAGCAGCGGCGAGTTGAGTGTTGTCGCGAGTTTTTGGCGCTCTGTGGTGAACAAAAAGATGAAGTTTTGAACCGGATTGTGACTGGAGACGAAACTTGGGTTCATCATTATGAGCCTGAGTCCAAACAAGACTCCATGCAGTGGCACAAAAAGGGCACACCACCCCCGAAGAAATTCAAAGTGTCTCCGTCGGCTGGAAAACTCATGGCTACTGTTTTCTCGGATTCAGAGGAATTCCTCCTTATTGATTATAAAGAAAAGGGTGTGTCTATAACTGGAGAGTACTACGCTGCACTATAAGAACGTCTGCGAGATGCTGTCAGGGAGAAAAGACGGGGAAAATTGACCAAAGGTGTGCTCCTTTTGCACGACAATGCACCCGTGCACAAGGCGCAAGTTGCGATGGCTGCTGTTCAAAGAGTGGGCTTTGAAATCTTGGACTATCCTCCCTATAGCCCAGATTTAGCCCCAAGTGATTATTCATCATCATCATCATCATCATCAGCCCACACTAGTCCACTGCTGGACATAGGCCTCTCCAATTGCACGCCACTCTGCACGATTCACGGCTACTCTCATCCAGCTCCTGCCAGCAACCTTGCGAAGATCGTCACTCCATCTAGTCTGAGGGCGTCCCACACTACGCTTGCCGACACGCGGTCTCCACTCAAGAACTCGTTTACCCCAGCGGTTATCGGTTCTGCGACAAATATGGCCGGCCCACTGCCACTTCAGCTTGCTTATTCGATGGGCTATGTCGATGACTTTAGTTTTCTGTCGGATTACCTCATTTCGGATCCGATCCCTCAGAGAAACTCCGAGCATAGCCCTTTCCATAGCTCGCTGAGCGACTTTAAATCTGTGGACCAGCCCTATCGTGAGTGTCCACGTTTCGGCTCCGTATGTCATGATTATTAATATTAGAGTGATTATTATTTGTTCCCAAAAATGAAAAAAGAGCTTCGAGGGAAGAAATTTTCCAGCGATGAAGAAGTGAAGAGCGCAATTTCGGCCTATTTTGACGACAAAGAGAAATCATTTTTTTTCGTAGGTATTAATAAATTAATTGAAAGGTCTACTAAATGTATTAGAGTTAAGGGGGAATACATTGAGAAGGAAAAATAATTTTGTGTTTTATTTCTTATTTTTTACCCTCTATTCCGCGAACTTTTTGACCCACCCTCGTACCATCTCCGTTCCGTCGTGGGTAAAAAGAAAGGTTACTTGATTGATTATTCATTTTTTGTCCCCCGCTGTGCTCGTATTTGTGAATACCATTTGAACGAACCTCATTATGACTGGAATAATTTGTACGCAATTAGTAATTGTTCTAATTTTACTGCATCACAAATAGAAGACTTATGTAACTTACTTAAAAGTAGTGCAACTCGAAATTATAACATTGAAAATATAATTGAACATAATTCTACATTATGCAAATATTGGCTGGGATTTACCTACTATCAATTTGAGCAGTTATTAAATGAGATTCCGGCTATCAGTGAAAGAGTTAAATCTCCTAAAAGAAGTCTTGCTATGTTCCTAATGAAACTTTGTACAGGAGATAGTAATGAACGCATAGCTTCTCTATTTAATTTAGCTTCATCAACTGTTTTTAATAACTTGAACATTGTAAGGCAGTGCTTTGATGAACACTTCATCCGTTTGCACTTAGGGACGAATAACTTATGTATCCAGCAAGTAGCTCAATATAATTTGACAATTCCAAATGGCCTATTTGGTAATCCTGACGCAGATCCTGAATTAATGCCAGCCATTGTAATATGTGATGGTACTTATATTTATGTGCAGAAAAGTAGTAACTACTTATATCAAAAACAAACATACAGCTTACATAAGTTTCGCAATTTGGTTAAACCATTTTTACTTGTGTGCTGCAACGGCTATATTATTGATGTTGTCGGACCTTACCCAGCGACAGAGTCGGATACTTCTATCATGATTAGACTGTTTAGCAATAACAGTCCGTTGCGGTCATTTTTTAGAGAAAATGATGTTTTTATTCTAGATAGAGGTTTCCGGGATGCAATTCCATTTTTGCAACAACGTGGTTACATTGCTCACATGCCTGAATCGAAGCAGGCTGGTGAAACCCAGCTATCGACCCTTGCAGCTAATAAATCTAGGTCTGTGACCTTGTGTAGATGGGTATTTAAGGTAGTAAATGGGATATTCAAACGGGATTTTAAGTTGTTCCGTCAGGAATACTTTAATATCATAGCTATCTGTCATGCAGGCAGCAGTACGTAGAGTTAAGGTTGAGCAATGGTACTATCACCCGATCACAGGCGCGTACACTAACCCGTGGTGTCCCACAGGGATCGATTTTGGGACCCATCTTATACATTCTATACAGTGCTGACATAGTATACAAAGTTACTCACTGCCAGTATCAGATGTATGCAGACGATTTACAACTTTATCTATCATTCTCCCCGTCTGAGCACACAACAGCTGTCTCCAGAATAAATGAGGATCTGCAACATCTTGCTGATTGGTGCTCTTTGAATTGCCTGGTTCCTAATCCAAAGAAATCCAAGCTCATGATAACCGGGACACCTAAAAGCATTTCTAAGCTCAATAATGCTGACTTGAATGTCATAATAAATGGAGAGCCCATTGAGAGGGTGGAGATGGTACGAAACCTGGGCTTGGTCTTTGATAGCCATTTTAGATTCGAAGGGCATGCCATGGAATGTGCTAGGAACTGTTTTTACAGGCTCAAACTGCTTTATAAAATAAGGCCATATTTAAATGAGAAAGTCAGAATCACACTATGCGAGTCCATAGTCTTATCAAAGCTTAATTACTGCGACACTGTTTATGGGCCCTGCCTATTGAAGAGATCTGCCAAGCTCCTGCAGAGAGTACAGAATGCCTGTGCTCGGTACTGCTTCCATGTTCCGCCCCGCTCGCATGTTTCCCCTTTCCTCAATGCTGCAAATCTCCTAAAGGTGGAGGCCCGTAGAAGGCTGCACTTATCATCTATGTTGTTTGGTATAAAAGCTACCGGGAAGCCAAGTTATTTGTTTGAAAAACTTGTATGGACTCGCAATTGTAGCAGGTTCCCCAAGAGAGAGTGCACACACACCTTCGTTACGCCAAGGTATCGCACCGTAGCCTTCAGAGGATCATTCAAATTTGCCGCCACACGCTGCTGGAACGATCTGCCTCCGCCTGTGCGCGCCCTAAAAGTAAAAAATACGTTTAAAGTACACCTAAAAAAACATTTAATAACACTACAGAAGACAGATGAGTGAGCTTACCATCGAGGTATGCGCGTCATACGGGGGAGGCTTTCTGTTCTTGCGCAGTTGGTCGACTGTATACCAAAGAAAGGTAGACCTAGAGTAACTAGCCGGGCGATTGAGATGTGGGCACTAAACTGGGTGTTCCGTTCGAGGTTGGTGCCCTTTAGCAGGGCCTCAATGTTGCTGCCACGCTCGCGTGCACCTGGCTGGGGAAATGCGGGCTTTAAGTATTTGCTTGCCTTCGTTGTCGCTTGTTTGAGCTTACGTATTGCATTTTGATGGAATGGCATAATTACCTGAACGCGTCTCAATACTTTAGTCACTTCACTTTTAGGAATTTAGGTTCCCGTCCTACATTGGCACATGCCGGAACTTGCTGGCAAGGCAAGGTTTTCTATAAATTTACTAATTCTAAAATAAGCAGGTAACCTTCAAAATTATTTTGCGGTTTTTTATTTTAATCTGTGGGTCACGCGGATCATATAATTTTAAGGCTCGTTCTATTCGCTGCCGGAATCCGTAAGCATCCGCAAGAGTCCGTACTCTAACTTATTTGTATTGTTTTTATAATTAAAAATATAGTTTTTGTAATATTTTTTTTTGCTAGTTTTGTTTTAATCTGTTATCATTTTTTTATCTCTTTAATATCGCATGCTTGTTGTGTATTGTAATTGTGATTATTTGTTTTGTTAATCTGTTTCTGTCTCGTCTCCTGTCCTGTAATGGTATGTGAGCGGCGGTGCATCGGCTCATCGGAACCTTCCTGGTTTTTTTTGACTGACTCCGAGCCGGAGTCGGCCGGAGGAATTGGGGGTTCTTTGGTGATCCGATGTACCGTTGACACTATCCGTCCCGCATCCTGCAGGGTCTCCGCTGAAAACCAGCGTCGTTATGGCTCTGGCTGTAACGACAAATGCTGAGAGTGTCAAAAAGGGGACCTTTTTGACACTCTTTTTATGTTAATTTAAATATTTGATTCTGTTTGTACTTGTGCTTATGGGTCAAATAAATGTTTTCTATTCTATTTTATTCTAATACAGCCTCCACCCATCTTATGCTGGACCTTAAAATTGCAGCTGCGTTAATAAATAGATTTCGTTCATTGATCAGGGATAACTTTTACGTTCAACAAATATTATCGATTGCTCGAGCTAGGAGAAACACCCCAAATGATTTAGCTACCTTTGTGGAACTGCACAATTTAAATAGAATGAGGGTGCCGTATGCTAGCATTGATGGTAATCTCCCAGAGTTACGATACGATACGATACGAGGTACTAGCCCAGCCAGGATCAAAGCCTGCTCCGGTCAAACCGGCATACCAGGTAGCACATTTTATAAGGAGGGACACGCTCTGGGATGGGATAGGACGGCCGACCAGCCAACCGACCGCGCAAGTCGGCTGAAACCAATCGACCACAACCAAGTAGATATGCATCCTGAGCCTGGTATAGGAAAATGGGTAAAGACGGGTTTATTGTTGTTAGGATTGAGCGTTGATGATGATGGGTTGGGCAATCTGGCCTTGGGTGTTGTGGTTTTTTCCTGATTATTATGTTATCTTGTTACTTGGTTTGGCTTGCTAGTTGTTCTGCGTCATTATTTCATGAGTGTTGTTGTTTCGTATGAGCTTCTGGCGTCGGATTCACTGTCAGTTTCTTCTGTTTCGAATATTGTTTAAGCTGCTTGTCTCATCTACTTTTTGTTTACGGCTAGGTGTTTACATTCTATTAGGGTTTTATTAAAGTATTTCAGATCATGTGAGAGCGAGTCCTTCCACGTAAATATGGGCCTGCCAATCTTTAGCCTATTCGCTTTGAGTTTTACAGCGCTGTGGAGTACGTGCAGCTTCGTTCGCCGTAATATATGACCGTAGTAACACAGTAAGAGAAATTTTATTCTCTTGCTCATCAGAATTTGGTGTACTTTTTGGTTTTTCGGTGGAGATTTGCTGTGGCTAAGTATGTCTCTTAAAATGATCCGCTCGTACCGTCTAAGCATGGATCGGTTTGCTTTGGTTAGCGCGGCGGCCTTTAGTCCATACGTCATTGTAGGCTCAATGATCATTTTATACAATATTCTTGCCATTGCATCTTGGTTTTTCTAATAAAAAGGGATTAGAATTTTGAAGTTTTTAGCTCCTTGCTTGCAGCGGGTTTTTATTGTTTCTCTTCTGCTGTGCCCTGATGTTATGTAAGTGCTGAGCTATTTTATCTCCTCGACTGGTTGGATATTAATACTATTTGGAGTATTTGAGTGCGCCTGCAGGTATTTGACGGGTCACGGATCAAGATTTTCGATTTTGTGGTATTGATTTTTAGTCCAGTACACAGTAAGAAGGAGTTCTTTGAGTCGGGAATAAAATTATTTGTAGTTATCTAAAGTTTGTTCCTAAAATAATTATATCGTCAGCAAATGATAGGCATATCAGTAGGGATAATATTAGGTCTTGATTGAGATGAAAGAATGGTACTTCTTCTTCTAGTTTTTAAAAAAAGTCGTCAATGAGAATGGTAAAGAGACGGGGTGACAGTAGGCAACCTTGTTTGACTGCTTTGCCTTTGTTAATAAACCGTGTTTGTTGTCCAAACCACCTTATGCTTGTTGATTCATTCAGACAAGCTTTTAAAATCCTATTGGTAAAAGTCTTATTAGTCCTGGACACGAGGATGTCTTTCAATGCATTTAAGTTTACGGTATCAAACGCTTGTTCCATGTCGATGCCATGACGTATGGTTTTGTGCCTTCCCGCCATTTCTCGTCGAGAATTCTACGGAGATTAAAAATATGATCATCGGTAGATCTACTTTCTAGGGAGGCTGCTTGATAGTTGCTTAGGCTTTTGATAAATTTATCAAGACGGGACAGAATAAAGTTGGCGTTTATTCTATAGCCAGTACAGTACAGCATGTCGAAATGCGTTCATATTCGTTAGTTGATTTCGGGTTCGTTTTTTTTTGGAATCGGAATTTGGACAGGCTGATGGTATGATATTGCTTTGCCATGCATTCCTAAAGTGCTCCATTGAGTCTGTGAACATCTCGTGGGTAGAGCTTTAAATAATTCCGTGACTACTTGGTCAGTACCTGGTGCTGTGCCGAATACTATTGATTATTTTAGCAACTTCTTCATTGCCTAGGCCTTCGCAAAGGTCATTTATATTCTCGTTTTTACATAGAGATATGGCTGGACCTTAAGACTTTGAAAGTTCCTTTTCCCAATTAGAAATAGGTATATATGTGGTCTTCTTCCTGTATTTTTCAGTTGTTTTAAATCTTCGGTAAAAGTTATATGTGGTTTTCATACGCTAAGAAGGATGCATGCTATTAAAGTCCTTGAAAAAGGATTAGAATTCGCGGTCTTCATTTTTTCAATATGTACTGCAACTTGGTGCGACAATGTTTTAACTCTAGTCGGGATGTTGTATCACGCGAATGTCGGTTACGAAATTTAGCTTTCTGTAATTCAGCTAGCGCAAGTCTGTGATCCTTAGATATGTTTGCTACCTTCTTGAGAGTGTTAGTAGCACTTCATTTCATAATTTCTATAATCGTATCCCAAGGTAGTGGTCGTTGGTGTTGATTGCTAATATTCCAGGCTTCAGTGGTCATTTTAATTTCATTTTGGTTTTTTTGCGGATGGCTTCATGTTGTATTAGCACATAGTTTAAGAGCCTGTAGTTAAAATATTGGTTTACTGGAATCTTATTGGATTTTCTTGTTGCTACCGGAAAGTGTCTTGTGAATTTAATTTTGTTTGGGTTAGCTAACCCATGATTAGTTTATGGTCCGAAGTTTTTCCTTATCCGCTCAAGCGATGGGCGGGTGCAGCTCGCACGAGCCTTGAGGGCTGGCATTTGAATGATTTTACCAACCGCAAAATGGCGGCCGCGTGGTTTTACTTTACTGCTAATTGTATTGTTTAGAGATAGAATTACTTAATAAAAAGTTCGTAAATATACTATTTAATAAATGTCTCATTATATTGTCAAAAAATCTATCCAGACAACTTACAATTAAACACTTAAAATTTAAATTCAAAACGCACCCGTAACATTTTATATGTAGTTGGATATTTTTATAATTTTCGTGAATTAAAATCGGGTTAAGTTAGAAAAAAAGCACTGTCTCGTGAAATTTATTAAATAATCTTTAATTTTTAGTAAAAATTTGTAACACTTTCTAAGAAAATTTATTGAAATACAATACGAGAAATATTCTATTACATTGGCGTTTTTCAACTCAAGTTCGACTCTTAACATTCAATTTTAAATGCTTGTTATTCTTTTGTTACACCTTTTTGCTATGAAATATTTTCCAGAATTGTGAAACTATATCTAAACTATCTTACAAACTATAATTTATTGAGAAATACACGATAAATACCTGTAATACATCTCAATTGTATGACCAAATTGCTGTTACAATCCGCGTTTTCAACCGTGGTGAAGCACATCACATTTTGTGTTACAACACTCTTAGCACTACATATATCAGTGAGATTTTAATGTTTATCGAAAATATATAAGCTTACAATACACTGAACCAAAATTCAATAAGTTACACTGTAAAAATCGTTTCTAATTCGTAAATGAAAAACAGTACACGCGCGAGTTGTTTAACGAAATTCAGGCCACTGCGGTTGCCAGGCGCCTTTTAGGTTTTTTAGGCTCCTTGCACATGAAAAATGTGTGTGATATTTTTAGCGGCTTTGTAGTAGGATTATTTCTTTTAGTTACTAAGCCATTTTAGTTATACCTGGAAAATGTTAGATAAGTACTCAGGCAAATGAAAAGCAGCTTCCTAACAAAATATAATTCCTATTTCTCGATTAAAAAATTTCTTGAAAGTAGCATTGTGTAGTTTAGAAAATCGTGTGTGTTTGTTAATAAAAATATTTTGTTTCTTAAAATAAGTATGTCAGCAGAAGTCATCAACAACATAATTAAGTATGGATATTTATATATATTAAATATTATATACATTAAATAATAGATTAAATCTATTTTATATCAATTACATATATATATATAAATATATATATATATTATTATTTTCTTGAAGGTATATATTCAGTGACTTTTTTACCTTCAAGAAAATAAACATTACATACTACACACCGTCAAGAAAATAAACATTAAATATCATTTACCTATCTCACACGTTTATTTTCTTGACGGTAAAAAAGTAATTCAGTATATATATCGATATATATGTAATTGATATAAAATAGATTTAATCTATTATTTAATGTATAATATATTTCATATATATATACATTATATTATATATATACGTATATTTAATATAATTCTATTTAATATATATATTAAATATTATATATATTAAATCTATTTTATATCTATACTATGTTAAGGTGGTTTGTATAGGTGGTGTTTGTTTGAAGCAAAGCAAAATGAGCATGTGAAAACTACTTCAATTATGTACAAATAAGAAAAAAAAACTTTTTTAAGCAAGTGCGTGAGGTTTTTCAGTGTCCAATGCGATTTCTAGGTAAGTATATTTTTGTGGGAATTATGACACAATAAAACAAATGTAGTACTTACAACAACTTATTTAAATTCTTTATTGCTCTTTCACAATGTACATAAAGGTCTTAATAATTAAAAAACAGATCATTATGGGCCTTGTCTGGCACAGCAATACAATGGATGAGACCATTGACATTTTATACTTATACAAAGCATGCATTTTATATGGTTATGTATTATTAAAGTAAAGGCATAAGTTAATCCTATAAAACATATATTATTACTTATTTTTATTTCTTATACAATAATTATCTTATGTGTAAAAGAAAATATAATTTTATTTTGTAGTATAGTACTTTAATACAGGTTTAACATTTCAATGAAGTTTTTTAACATTTGTGTTTTTATTACCCGACTGCCAAACGAGGGTTATGTTTTCGAGCGTAAGTATGTCTATTTCGTTGGCACGCCGCGAAGCCTAAATCGTTTAACCGATTTTAACGTATAATATATCAAAAGATTCGTCTCAATTGTGGGAGTGACAAGGGGTATGTTATTTCCCGAAATTCCCGACGGAACAGAACTTACTCGGGAAAAACGGATCTGCAATACTGATAAACTGATTTTGAAACTGTCTTATCTTAACTATGGGTCACATATTGTCAATGATAACAGTATTCAATACTTTATTTTCCAAAATTCCTACAGGAACAGGCAAAAAAATACACTGAAAAAATATGAAGGATTTTTTAAATGGATTTAAACATATAATATGTCGTTCGATTTGTGTCAGTTGTGGGAGTAACATAGGCTATTTTATTACCCGAAATTCCCATTGGTACAGGAATCAATTGGGAAAAACCGATTTTAGGTACTTACTGGTGTCAAAAACTTTTTTTTCAATGAAAAGTTCCAAAAAATGCTTTATTAGTAACAATAACTACAAACTAAAAAGTAAAAATAAAATTTATTAATTAAAAAATCAAAAAACCCGACTGCGTATTAAGTGAACTTAAAAGATAGAAACAAGATTTTAAGAAACAATTTGCAGTCGGAGGCATCAAATCTATGACTTGGTATTCACTGCGGTTGTTATTAAGTAGGTAATTTTATTTTGTGTAGAAAAAGTCGAATCAAGTAACATGGAATTAATTCCTCAGACTGCAAATTGTTTCTTTTATTCTTGTTTTCATCTTTTGACTTCACTTATTACGCAGTCGGGTTTTTTGATTTTTTAATGAATGAATTTTTTGTAAATTATTATTATTTATATACTTATTTTTATGCACAGGTGTGATAATATTTAAAACATATTTCCAGACATAACGCTACATCACATTGCTCGCATTTATAAGCAGTTCTAGTTTTAGTTCCATTGGCTTTACACCAGACGCAAACTGTGTATTTTGAGTGCCCCTTTATAATAAAGTGGTTGCCATCTAAAAGTGGTCGCTTTTAGACCACCGACAATGTCTTTATTTGTTGTCTGGGTGGTTCAGGTGGTCTAAAAGCAGCGATCAACGCCTTAGCCAAATCGTTTCGGACGACCCTTTGTTTCATATTAGGCGATTTGGATCTAAATAAGATCAGTGAATTTAATATTGACACATTTAAGAGTCTCCGAAACAACTTTTTGTACCACACTTGATTCCTAATTCGCTCAATGGGGTATGCTGACAAAAGTTGATCTTTTTTATCCACTCCTCCCATGAGCAAATTATAATCAAGTATGGCTTGAGGTTTGAAGCGCCAATCACCATACTTCTCCTTCGCTGCAACCTCCATTGGGTGGTATGTGGAGATCATGCATATTAAATTTGCATCCCGCCACAAAAAAACAGCAAGATCGTGGGTATGGCTGTATACTACTTCGCCCACCCTAAGTTCGGTCTTTGAAAACGACTTTAATGCATCGGGTACAAATTCCCGCGAAATACGAAGTGTACCTAATACATCTGTTTCAGTTTTTAGACAACGCGCTAGCAACGGACAATTATAGTAATTGTCCATTACTAGCGTGTGTCCCTTTCCAAGTAGAGGGCGAGCGAGCTCATAAACAATTTTAGCAGTTGCCCCATCAGGTTCGACATCAGCAGGTGTTGATGAGTCAAATTGGCTGTTCTGTTGTAAGTCTGTCCTGTCTGTTTGTATGTCGGGAGCCTGGTTGTCAGCAGCCTCTTTGCCAGCGTAAACAAAAAACTGCCACAAATATCCAGTAGACGACTCGCATAGCTCAAACGACTTTATGCCTACTTTTGCCGCTTTGTTGGAGATTTTTTGAGCAAATGAGAGCCGTCCAGACCACAGCAGCAGACTTTCGTCAATAGCAATAGATTGACTTGGCATGTAGAGGGTGCTGAACTTGTGTCTAAGGTGGTCAATTATGGATTGAACTTTATGAAGTTTGAGTTGGGATTTTGTCAAGTCTTTTGGTACGTCTGTAATGTCCGTAAAGTGTAAGAACCGTTTGAGCAAGGTAAACCTATTATAAGTCATCAAAGACGCTAGACCTGGTATGGCTAGAGTCCCTGTTGACTTAAAATAGTCCTTCTCAACTGGTTTAGCGCATAAGCCGTGGAACATGATTATGGCAAAGAAAACTAAAATTTCGTTAGAATTTGTCGGTGTCCAAGTTCTGAACCTTGAATTTGGTTTTAAATCTATTTAGCTTCCTATTATCTGAGCTGCATAGAGGTTGGTTTGATCGGCTATAAATGATATGATTACTGGGTCCCAAATTTTTAAAAATGCGTCAAGAGGAGAATTTAGATCTGAAATAGGGAATGTTATTCCAGCCGTACCATTAAAATTTTTCCTGACGCCCCGAAAGGTTTGCGGTTCCTTACGCCAATCAAAAGTTAAAAGATCCGGCGAAGCCAGAGCTCTAAGGGCGTTGTCATCAGCGGCGTCTGCTTTTTCAAGTCCAGCTGCCACTGAGGGCAACAGGTTGTCAGGCAATAAAGAAGGACTCGGCTTCATATTTGAGTTTGTGTTTACCGCTTCGTCCTCACTTTCAGATTCAGATCCAAATTCTGGAAGTTTTTTTTTTTTTTTTTTTTTATTTGAGATGGGCTTACTCTTGACCCCAATCTTGCTCTAGAGCATAGATGGGATCTACGATGGAGCAAGCTTGCCCAAAGGATGCCTATTCACTCTAGATTTAAACAAAATTAGTTTTCTGTTTTTATTATGAACATTATTATAAAATATAAAAGCATACGTACGTTGTTCTTCTACAATCCCATCGTTGGCAGACTCCAAAGAGACAAAAGAATGCACATCATCCGGTCCTATAATAAAAAAATAATAACTATAATTCGGTGTTTGCAGCAGATGAGACAGGTACATTTTTGTATTAAAATTTAAAATTACGAACTTTGGTCCAAAACTTCAGTGACGACCACGGGTGTGTCTTCCTCAATTATCGTAGGCAACCTCCTTGGATTCAGTAACACTGAAAAGTGCAAAAAGTGTTTAAGCTGTGCTCATTCGTAACGTAACTATGGTTTTACACTAATTACAAATAGTTTATTTCTTTATTTATTACTGAGATAAAAATTATAAGTGCAGTCAATTATAGTCAATTTTGAGCATTTTCGGCGTATAGAGAGAGAACAAGGCAAATAAGATTTTAAAAAAGATTAAAGTTTACCAATATCTTTAGCCCTCCCTTGGCTCACTATTGGCTTATTCCCAACAATATCTAAAGCTGGCGTTGAAATGATCGCATCTGTAAAAATAAAATAAAAACTAAGTACTGAACCTACATAATATTTTCAATCATTATTTAAGAAGTCAGTTACCCTCTTTTTTACTACGGCCAGGCCCTCTGCCTGCCTCTCCTTCAGCTAAACCTGTAAACTCATCGGCATCTGTAAATATTTTAAGTAATATATTTGCATTGTTAAAAACAGTTAACCGCAAAGTAGTTTTCACTGTTAGTTCAACCCACCTATTTCTGAGCCAGGCGTTATGGTTTCTGCAACAAAGAATAAATATAATACCGAAATAGTGCTATCATGAGTTTTTCTAAGGTGTTACTTGAAGTAAAAGACCTTACCAACTTCTAAATCCACTTGGATTCCGCCACGCCAATAGTGTGGGGACAAGGTCGGCACCTCTATGCGACTTTCAAGGCTGCCACCACTAATACACGAAACGTAGTGTTAAATGTAATAATGCATACATTGATTAATCCATTATTTTTTTCAACATCGTAAGCTTACCTGCTAGGAGTCTTAACTTTCAAATTAGCTATAGTTTCAGGCGTCAATGACCCTGCACGCAGGACGCAAGGGCTTCTCTCCGGAGAAGTGTGCCTAGTGGTGTGTGAACAGAATAAAAAATAAATATAAACTGTATAAGCTGATAAAATCATGCAAAATGTAGTATTTTATGATATTACCTAGGTTTTTTTTGTGGAGCATCAGGCAAAAGTGACCTGGACACTTCTTTCGTCCTTTTGGCAGTGACTAGCTCCTTTTTTTTGTCCCCGGACAGATTCCTCACTATTTTATTGTAGCGCTGTCGCTGTTTCCGGGCCTTTCCAAGTTCTTGAGCAGATCTATATATAAATTAAAGAATAGAATAAAATAAGTATCTGAAGAAAATAAACCTGAGAAAATGAGATGCAGGCTGTTATGAGTAGTTGCAGCTGCCTGCCTTACGACAGTAAATAAATAAATAAAATTTTATTTACAGAAAATACAAAAAAAAAAAATGTTTTTTAAGGGGTGTGTTCATCTTTATATAATGATCCAAATAAATAAATAACAAAATATACTCACACTGAAGAGGTTGAAGGCTGTGTGTGTGTGAAAGCATCCCAGCTGCTACTTTCACCTTCTTGGCCTTGACCTTTCGATAGCCTTGAAAAAAAAACAAAATTCAGCTTCAAAGTTGTAGGGTATAACAAACCTTTTTAATGTGAATGTGCGTGGATTAGATATGCGTGCGTGCTAAAGTACGATAATAATTTGTACTCACTGTTTAGAAGTCGATGGTTTATTTGGTGACGGTGGAATCAGGCACCTTCGTGCTTTTGGGATAACTCCTCTTCCCCTACCTCTACCTTTACCTCTACCTTTTGGTGGCCTTTAAACAAAAACATATTTATGAAATATATTTTTCAAAGTTTTATAGCAATGCAAGTCTTTAATAGCAGATGTGTTAGTGCGTAACGTGCTGGTGTGCGTGCGTGCATGACTGAGTGAGTATGTATGTAATTCGGGTTAGACCACCCGCAGTTATGGGTATGGGTAGGTGCATACTAGCATGCAGTTAAGTGGGTCTGCCAAAAATACCCATTTGTCACCAAAATCTTGAGCATCATCTAGCAAAGGACAACAACTACAATATGTAACAAAAAAAACTGTCCGATCCGAAATAGTTATATCATCATTCGTTGCTTCCATAACATCACCAAAATAAGTGTCAAAATTACTAAATTCATGAAAACAATTTATAAGTTTTTTAAAGTTTTAGCACAGGTTTAGCACCTATTTACCCTAAAACGGGGAAATTTTCCAAATTCGCTAACACTCCCCGTCGCGCGGCTCCATTGAAGCAGACTACTCGCTTGTCGGCACCGCACTAACCATAGGCGGCGCCTTTGACATAGCGTAAAGGGAGCCGCGCGCTTTGTTTGATCCCGCCGCGCGGCACGCGTCGGTGGCTATCCCGATCATGCATTATTATTACGACAGGTCAGTTTCGCGAAGACCTTACTTCCGAGTGGTCATTCCGTATTGCTCCGCGAAAAGTCGTATTCGAATTTAAACAAATATTTCTTACAAAATTATTTGACAGTGAAGCCGAAATGCGTGTGCGTGATAATTACAACCTAGTGCGACGCAGTGAAACCTGTATTTCTGTGGCTGGCAGAAAATTATGGAACAACATCTTCGCCACAACCACCAAATCAGTGTTCTCATTGAGTTACCTCACACGACTACATAAAAAAGCTCTTTTGAGAGCTACCAAATAGTCTCAGTTTCTTTCGATTGACACATAATTATCTGGCTGATAAGACGGTAAGTACTGAGGTCAACTGGGGTCATGCATGACCTATGACTTCGCCATGCGAGTGCCTGCGCATCCCACGCATAACACCCTAATGGATCGGATAGGGTTTTTTACATATTATATACCGCATATGTCTCTAACGATTTCTACCAGTCATAACATTACTAAAAATAAATATAACACATTCTAAATGTAAAGCAATAAGTTAAAAAAATATTATATACTAAAATCACTATCATTTCGCGCGCTTATTCTGTGACATCAGTTTATTGAGTGTGATATCAACAATGAAGTGTTTGGTTTACGAAATTACTAAAAGTCGAAACATTAGTGATAAAAACCAATGTAATGTGTCGTTTCTTTGTGTTAAAACCAATTCGTTCAAAACTTAGTACAAAAAAATAGCTTATTGACTTCTCTGTTTTACCATTTTGAGTTAAGCAAACGTGAAAAGTACTTATCTGAAGATGTTGAATATGTTATCATCTCAAGTTCGTTTATTTTGGAAATATTATCCGATTGACAAACCCAGTTTCGGTCAAAGTGTCAAGTCTTCCTTCACAAGGATATTGCTTTTCGGGACTATATCCCCAAGAACCGATTTCTTAATAATAATGATTTGAATGATGATCATTTAATATTAAAAAAAAAAACTGTTTCCAAGTAATGTGTATATTCCCTATTATTAAAAGCATTATTTACGGAGTTTTGCTGCCCAATCAAAATCACACAAAAAAGCATAAAAAACAATGTTGCATAAAAAGAACACATAACATTTACAAATAAGCACTGAATTTATTTTTAATTGATAGCTTTTTACACCAAGGGCAAGATAAATAAAAATATTTTTAATTATTTACTGTAATGTGATTTAGAAATGTATAACTGACTGAGAATGACATTGTAATACTGTATCAACTATGATTGATGAAACTCAAAATAGTGAAAGTCTGATTCCAGTCCCTTTTTTTAATAAGTTTGCGACATGCCTTATTTTCAAGATGGCCGCCACCAGGCAACCACGGTTACCCATAGCCTTTTAGGTTATTTCATACAAAACTTACCAAATTCATAATCATCTACGAATCCTGCATGTGATAAAAACATAATATGATATTATTGATGCGTTAAATAATTAACGTTCCGTACTTAATATTTATTTAAAAAAAAAGGATATTATTACTATTAATTTAACAAATAAACGGATCAGAAAATAACCTCTTTAGATGGCCTCAAGTTTTAAAGCTATCATTTCTATAAAACTAGTTCAGGTACACATAAATGACAATGTAACAATAATATTTATCGCATAGACGACAGAATTTTATAGAAAAATACAATACTTACGACATAATTCCAGGAGAGATGACAAAAAAACCTTCCACGAAATTAGCTTTCACTGATTGCACTTTGTAAACAATTTTTCTGACAGTTAGTTGTATTCATAGATAAAAAAATATTTTTTTGGATAGTGTTGTTATCATAATATCGGTTCATACTAGTTATTTTGCCTAGTATATCACAGTTACGGTAAAAAAATGACATAATTCCAACACTGACACCTCAAGCCATGGGGCAACCGTAGTTGCCCGCATCCCTCAAGGGTACCTAGGTCCAGGCAACCCTGGTTGCCCAAATCGCTTGAGCGGTTATTAGGCTCTCCTTTTATAAAGGTGAATAGACTAGTATTGTTTGCTTTTGTAAGTATGTGGTCGAATTATGATATTCTTTTGCCCGATTTCCACATTTTTTACAAATTGGTCTGCCAAAAGAAGTATACCAGCGTAATTTTTCTCGTCTGATAATATCGATAATGATATTACCAATGTCATCGGAGTCTTTGTGTAGCAGGTTGTTTCCAATCTGACCGGGTTCTTGGAGGCGGTTTACATCTAGGGATCCTATGTGGGCATTGAAGTCACCTAGTATTGTCAGTGTAATGTCTTTTGGTTTTTGTTTTATGGTTTGCAGTAAGAGTAACCTGGAAATTGTTTTAGTAGCTGCCGCCGTTTTGTTCGGTATGGGGCCGTGATTATGAATAGCTTTCTGTTAAAATGATTTATTACTATGGATGCAGCCATGATATCTACCCAGATATCATGGCTACCCAGCAAATTTCGTTTTTTATTTGCAAGGTTGTGCTTTTCTTGATCACGATGGCCAGGCAACGGCTTTTGTTTGATCCTGACAATAACCATTTGTACTTTTTAGAGCTGTATGTTCCCGGGAGCATGTGGGTTGCCTGTAAGCAAGCGTTAACTATGTTGTTTTTATTGGATAAGGAAATTATCAATTTCGTCTTTCTTTTTGGGGTCTGCGGTGCCTAGGACGTTCCATGTGCCAATTTTTAGGTTACTTGGCTGTCGATGATATGTTTGGGGCGAGATGATGTACTGACTAGGCGATATCCGGTTTTGTCTGCATAATCCTCAATACTCATGGGGGAGCTAATCGAGTCATTTGTGCTTTCCAGTGCGTTTTGATGTTGGCTCTTCTCATTATGTACTGCCTTGTGTACTTGCGTAGTATATTCGTTTCCAGAAATTAACGTATGAGACTATCATAGTGGCTACTGTCATAGATGAGGTTTATGTCGCCAACAGAATCGTTTGGATTTTTTGGCTTGAAGACTAATAAGGTCGATCTATTTTCATTCTGATGAATGTTGATATTTATATACCACCCCATTCTCCGTCTTTGTATTGCTTGTGCAATGTAGTAACGGTATTGTAATTGGTTGTCTGTGTCAACGTTGCTGGCAATAGCTATTTTCATTGTATGGTCGTCTTGGTTTTCTTCCACGTGTTGCGCAAGATCACGTCTGGACTGCTCCATGGTCTAGCGTGAGTGATATTGCCCTAAACAGACAATTTCCATCTCCAGCTACTTTGATTATTGCTGTTGACATTGTTTGGGCTGTGGGGGAAAGCTTAAATCTAGTATATTAGAGACTTATGGCTAGGGTGTAAAGGTTGCAGAATTGTTATTTATTAGTGTTTTTGTAAGTGTAGGGAATCCTTGTTGCGTCATTTTTTATGGGTTTGCCGTTTTTTGTTGGGTCACTATACTTTTCAGATGGGTTCAATGGTAACCAGATGTGGCTTAAACCCGGGGTATTGATTTCTTGCTTTTGTATTATGCAAGAAACAAAAGTGTTTTTTGGGCTTTTTGCTGTTTCTTGTAAATGTAAATGTTTGGTTGAGTGAAACTATGCCATACTAAGGTTTATTGTTACCGAAGATGTTTGCTTTGTTTCAGATTTATGTTTAACATGTGTTGTCTTTTTAGGTATTGAGACTTTTTAGCACTGAGCGTTAGTTGATAGTCGATTGTTAGAGTTACAGAAAACTTTGCTTTATACCTCAATAATTTTTAAGTACCTACTTATATTTTATGTATTTGTGGTAATTTGAGGTGATGTAAGTATTATAATATTCTAGAGACTTCGGTCTGAGGTTTGCTCTTTGAGTATTGTCCTATTTAAATCTATGGAAACTAGTGATTCTGATAGGTTCGAAGTGATCGAATTTGTTATTCAATTCGCAACTGTTAGGTACTTGGTGTTTGTAAGGTAAAGGACTGATCTCACCGGGTTTGCGCCTACACGCGTTGTAGCTGGGCTAGTGTGCCTTACTCGAACCCTTTGCAACTCGCCACAGGCTTAAGATGTGAATGCGATGGTCTCTCCTTTCCCTGAGGCTGCACTGGAGCACTCGTAAGACGATTGGCACAACAACACTATACACACTTGGCTCACACACTTCCGAGATAGCTAAAACCTATGCAAGAATTAAATTACGGTGGGGTGATTCTGAAAACACTTATCCCGCGTTCCGTTGATTATTAATTTAAGTTTAAATGTTTAATTTAATTTATTTTAAAATTTACACACTGGTTATTGACTTCAAAAGCTAAAGAGAAATTGCAATATTATTTTCAAAGACAGGGCCCGCGCGCTGGGCTTTGGATTTTAAGAACAAAAGATCTTTTCGTTTCGGGCCACTTGCAGCGCACGTGTTGTAGGCGACCGCTCGCGACGGCTGACCGAATAGAACTCCTTGATGGTAATCTCCCAGAGTTAAATAATTTTCCAAAACTTGCATTTGAGGATCTAATTCTCTTTGCCCTTGGCATTTACCAAATCAAACAGGCACGTTCTTATTATGGAGAGCATGTCAGAGCCAATGGAGAGTATAGAATTGAAGTGTCCCGGCAACCTATCCATGAAATTGGTCTGAATAATTATCTTCTTCGTGGTAGGATACAATCAAGACACACTAGTCGAAAAACGTATTATACCTATATTCTAGTTGACCCTAACCCACAATTTCTAACACTAGAGCTGCACTTGCTGGATACTGCTGCAATTGTCTCGTAGGCAGACGCACTGTCGGTTGTTGTGCTATTATTCATTTTCACCCTAGTAATTATCGGATCACGCTGTTCCAGTTTTTAAAGATGACCTCACGGGCTATTTGTTAATATTATTATTAGCATTGTTGCTGCGGACGGGATAAGGCCATGGGTTAACATTAAATTTTAAAGTATAATGAATATTTTCATATTTCTATAGAATAGTATACCTACATGTGATTCTAGATAGTTTTTTTTAACGTGAGCGAAGTACCTACCCTGTCTGAACTGTTGGTTGCACTGCATCTTTACGAAATCCGTCAGATTAATTTTTGTAAGAATCGAGAAAATTAACAGGGCAAGTTTAATAAACATTTTATTTATCTTAGTAACAATTTATTTTACATTGTAAATTTTTGTTTTTAGCAATTTCATGCAAGGTTTAATTGAAGATAAATAACACTTGAAAAAAAAAACATCGACCTCAGGTGGGACTCGAACCCACGTCCCATCGCATACCGGGCGAGTGCTTTGACCACTAAGCTACCGAGGACGTCACGTGACAAGATGAAATTCCTCAAGTGTTTTTTCTCGCTGTCAAAGCCAGCGTATTCTGATCAATGTTGTAGCTATATGTATAGCTGAGTAGTATACTATAATACTAGTATTCTATAGGGTGTTGACGGTAGTATACTACTCAGCTATACATATAGCTACAACATTGATCAGAATACGCTGGCTTTGACAGCGAAAAAACACTTGAGGAATTTCATCTTGTCACGTGACGTCCTCGGTAGCTTAGTGGTCAAAGCACTCGCCCGGTATGCGATGGGACGTGGGTTCGAGTCCCACCTGAGGTCGATGATTTTTTTCAAGTGTTATTTATCTTCAATTTATTTTACACTTTACAAAACAATATGATTAATTAATAGCAGAAAACACATACTAGACATACGCATTCTTATTGACCCCGATGCCATTGTTAGGTTTTTGCGGAATTACCGCATTGATTCTGCCGATTCATAGACTGAGTGTCGATTAGGATGTACCAATCTCTTAAGGCGGGAGTATTTAACTTTTAGTGATCTTCCGACGGATTTATTCACAAAACTAAGGAACTTATAAGAAAAATAAAAATACTATTAAAATATTTGATCCTTTATCTAATGTCTCGGTGAAACCAAAACACGATTATAATAACTTGGCTCGATAGAAAAAAATCTTGAAAATAGGTCGTTTTATGATTTTTGGATCGATTTTCTGGAAAGATTTTATATGATACAAGTATGTAAAAATTAAGCAGTTTACTAAAGATCAAAATTTGCTAGTGTCTCGGTGTAAAAAAAAATCAATTTTGTTATGTTATTAGGTACCAAAGATTAAAAAACCTCGAAAACCATACACAAAAGGCGTGCAAGCCGCCCCGCCAGTGTCCAGTAGGACGTCGCCGAGGTAGGACCTGTGTTGTGTTGCGCTCGGACTCCCCCCCGCCCCCCCACACACCATCGCAATAGCTACGAAATTTAATTCTTGTAAATATTTAGATTTTTTGTGTGGAGCCAGGCATACCACAACCTCAATTTTACTTTATTTGGTGTTACATCTGATCAATGAAAATACTAAATTATTACATGTACAAGAAATACTCTGTAAATTTGTTGTTAGTAATACGGTGATAGTACATACATAATTTACAATTTAAAATGTAAAAGTATATTATATATATTTTATAATAATTCGTAATTGCTATGACTAGTAAACAACCGATTATAAACACCTATAGACCGTGTTTAGTCTCAAATTAGAGGTATCGACTAGTTCTACACGATTCTTAGGTTAATTAGTTTATTGACTTTAATTTGTAAACCAACGATAATAGACCCCTCGTGTTTGGTCTAAAATGAGTCTCAACAAGTTCTACGCGATTTTTTATTTTATTCTTAAGTACAAAATGTGTAGTAGGCGGACTTAATGCCATTGGTCTCAAATGAGGGATCTCAATAAGTCACACAGGTTTCTTACATATATTTTAATTTATTTATAAAACTAAAATAATATTTACAAACAAAATTTACACGAATCGAATGGCATAGCTTTATAGCTTTACCGCATACCGTTGCCGTTGTATACATATAGTTTTAGCTATAATTATTAAACTAACGCTAATGGATCCCTTAACTTTTGGTCTGAAGAAAATTTTGCATGACTAGAGTTTTCCCGGGAATTCTCGGTACTGAAATAACGGGGAATTCCCGGGAATTCCAAGTTATTTCAGTAATCAATTGCTTCAAGTAACCTATGGTTCCCGCTGGTCGGAAGTACCTACAAACAGAAGAACGCCCTTTCTCCTTCGTCAAAGGTGTCATTTAAATTTTTAAACTGATTAAAAAGATTACCTAAAAATGGCTATATTTTGTAAATAAATCCTCATTAAATAATCTGTAATTTACACTGAGCTATTTAACACGAGCACGACTAATAAACACAGTATTATTATCTTAGTTTTTTATCCGGTATCGAACGTAACGTATCGAACGTATTCTCGGTATTTCCCGGTACTCGCTGACTACTGTACCGAGGATTCAAAAATCAGTTTCAGCACCGGTACTGCACAGCCTACATTCTACTACTTATCTTACTACTGATCCTTACTTTATTTTTTTGCTCCAATTAGAAAACAAATCTCAAATATGACCATATACAACAAGGTCTTTGGGAAACTTTGCTACAGAAGCGCATGTATTATATACGCGCCATTCTGACGCGTCTGAACTTACAACTATTATCATATTTATAAGTACTTAAATGACACTGTCCAAATTGTTTGAAGCTCAGGCCGAAGCTCAAAGAAGTCACGGACATGATATTCAGATAAAAATAATATTGTCTAAAATCTTTAATTATTGAATGTTACTTTAAAAAATACATATCTCTGTATCACTCAACTTTTAAAGTTATTCAGTTTTTATCTGCACTTTGTACTGATTCCTTTATTCGCCGCCGTTAACCAGACATTTTAAGAACGCTGACTTGAGTAATTTAGTTATTATTCTATGATAGCGAATAGGGAAAATAGGGAATAGGGAAAAGTATATATAAAATAATTTTAGGTAATATTATATTTCTCTAAAATAATTGCAAAAAGGGCAGGGAATAGAATAAGGAAGATTATTTTTACCTAAACTTCTTGTCCACGCGCAGGCCAAAATTGAACATTTTCCTTTTCTCTTCATTTAAATCACTTGCAAGGAAAATACTAAAAACGACAAATTTATTTTATTATACAAAAACTGCTCGTACAGGGTACGTTGGCGGTACGAAGTTCGCCTGGTCAGCTAGATAAGTTTTATTTTTAAGGGCTTCATTTAATTTAATAGGTTTTGCCTTACTTTTTTAATTTCACCTCACAGCTTTAACTATGATTAGTGGTATTTGTTTGTAGGTATATAGGACGCAACAAAACATATTGATTTTCAAGAGATCTTACTCGAGAAAGGGCAAGATTATAATTGCCCATGAGAAAAGCACTCTTATTTCTGGTCAGCCCCCACTTATGAAAATGGTGATTGGTACGCCCGCATCATGACCTGAACCAATTTAGCCTTTCCCATACTTGGCGTGTAGAACTAAAACCAGCGGGCTTTGATGTCGGATCCACAATTAAGTGCTTTTGTGGATCTTCAAAGCTGTCTCAACATTACTGCCACGCTGTCTTCCGACTGAAGTCGGTTTTTAGGCTGTTATCAGTCCAGATCGGGGATCTTGATGAAAGTCGCTGCGGTGGTAATGTCTCTAGTATATTCTGGATCGGCATTCCTTGACGTAAGCACTTCTTTCACTCAGATGCAGCAGCGTTACTTCTACGCCGACATGAGAAGGTATATGAGCTAGAACAGGTAGCTAAGGGAGTGGGGTAGGTTTTATCAACCACGTAATTATGCGCACTCCCCCCGCCCCCCGCACACCATCGCAATAGCTACGAAATTTAATTGTTGTAAATATTTAGATTTTTTGTGTGGAGCCAGGCATACCTCAACCTCAATTTTGCTTTATTTGGTGTTACATCAATGAAAATACAAAATTATAACATGTACAAGAAATACTCTGTAAATTTGTTGTAAGTAATACGGTGATAGTACATACATAATTTACAGTTTAACGTGTAAAAAAACATGTTAATAGCTTATAGACGTTGCTCAGGAGCGTGATCGGTCTGTAGTTCTTCAAGAGTTTATCTCCTTTTTCGAAAAACCGATTAACCGCGCCCTCACTCCACGCCCTCGGCGTAGTCCTATTGCCTAAGACGGGGTTAAACAATCTCCTTAGTTTTCCAAGGATGGGAAGCCCTCTTGCTTTTAGAAGTTCTGAAGTGACTCCAGCTTTGCCTTGCTAAGATGTTTGAGAGCCGACTCAATTTCGTCTATGTCTAGTTCTGGGAAACCATCGCTGTAGTGGCGTATAAGCGTGGCTCTAGGGTCATTCGCGTCAGGTGGAAGTTTCAGGACATGCGAGGCATATTAGCTGCCATAGAAGTCTGAGGACTTCTAGATCGAGATCTAGGCGAGAATTTCCGAAACTGCTGTGATGGTTCTGCCATCCTAGGTTTTTAGATTTGTAAAATGCGATCTCCCCATTCTTTGGGAAAAGACTTTTGAAACCGGTTTTGCTCAACAACCAAAAATAATAAGTTTACAAATATTTTGCATGGCACCTTATATCCTATATGAGGCAGGAGTTTCAGCTTTGGAGATCGCGTCTTACCAAGCACCGGATCTTTCTATGGATGTAATCTGACTGGCTTACCAGTCAACCTGTGACCTCGGTCGGTGTAACCCGATCGAAAAGTAATTAAGGATAAAATCATTATGTGAATCACATAATGATTTTATCCTTAATTCTACAAAGTAAGAACCTTTCATAGTATAATTTGTTGATCTTTTCTAATATTGTAAAGAGGAGAGGTTTCATTTTTTGTTTATATGGACTGATTAGGCTCCAAAACTACTGAGCCAATTACATTCTTTCACCATTAGATCCCTACATTATTTCTGATGAACATAGGCTTCTTTAAAATCCTAAAAAATGCACCATTCTTTAGGAATACGAGAAATTTCACAATAACTTGCGCTGAATAATATAAGATGTATTTATCCGAAATAAGCAACCGCTATTATAGTCTTTTATGAATAAATTAAAGACCACGCAATTTTGGTTCAATACAAATTTTACCTCTACCATTTTATTATTTAAATACTTTAAATGGTATTAGATTAATTTAATAGTTTACTTGCTACCTACTACTATGCAACGTAAATAACCGTATTGTTAAGTTACCATTTTTGAGATTAGTTTTATAAAACTGTAATATATTAACAAATACATGTTGTATAACATATTGTGTTAAAAAGCTATACTTCGACTATACGTAGTAAAAATTTTTACTCCTAGGCAAAAGACAAGAACTGCACCCAATAATTTCTTTAGATGGTGCTCCTGTAAAGTTGACTTTTAAAACATTATGATGGTTTACGTAGTAGGCATCCAATTGTAGTATCGAAATTCCTGGGAAATACTTCCTATTAGCTCAAATTTGCCGGTATTCGAATCAATGAATTTTCCCGGGAATTTCTGGTTATTTCAGTTCTAAGAATTCCCGGGAACAAACCCTACGCGCCCGTGCAAGCATTGACCAAATAATGCGAAGAACGACCCACAACGCAATTTTGTTAAAAATAAGGTTTTTCCCTAAGTTTCCCGTATGTCACTACTTCCCAGAATTGGTTCTTATCGACACTATCGAATGGGGTAATAATACGGGTTGTTTTTCTTTTTAGGATTCCGTACCCAAAGGGTAAAACGGGACCCTATTACTGAGGCTCCACTGTCCGTCTGTCTGTCTGTCCGTCTGTCATCAGGCTGTATCTTATGAACCGTGATACTTAGAGAGTTATTATTTTCAGAGATGTTGTATTTTTGCTGCCGCTATAACAACAAATACTAAATATAATAGAATACATTAATTAATATTTAAGGGGACTCCCATACAACAAACGTGATTTTTTTACCGTTTTTATAGATTGGCGGTACCCTTCGTGCGTGAGTCCGACCGACTCGCACTTGGCCGGTTTTTTTCGATTTCAAACATCTAATAATTCAGTTTTGTTTTTCATCAAGATCGGGCCCGAGACAACTAATGAGTGTTTTTCTTTATTTGTCACAGTTTTAGATTTGACCTACCACGCCCACGTAAAAAATTACACTGTATAAGTATTGAACATATTTTGTAACAATATAAATATATCAAAATGAAACAATAATAGGTATAACCAAGCTTTAATATGACGAAAAACTTTAATAATATTGAAATTTTGTCATAATTGCCGTGAGTGGAACAGGGGATAATTCATAATTTAAGTTTAGAAAATATAAAGATTACGATGACATAATATTATAATAAAAATACACTTCTGAGCCATAGTATGAGCTCTTTAAGCTTAATGATAGGAAATTTTAAGGCCTATTTCAAATTTGGCGCTCAGTTGCTTACGCGCCGCGCGCGCCCGACGGCGCGGGCAGCCCCCCGCGATGGGCGGAGTTACCCACCCCCGCAATTAGAGTAAACCGCCGAATACCCCGGCATTAAGGCCAGGTATTCCTGCCCGCGCGACTGATAGGGTCTGCCGAGCCGCCGCGCTCGCGAGTTTCGTAGGTATTTAAACATAGTAATTAAGAAAATCATTTATCGAGTCAAAATCTACGAATTCGTCTATAAATATTTAGTGGCAATAATTGAATACAAATATCAAATGCAAATTATCAGTAGATAAGACATAATATTGAAAAAACATTACAAAAAGGGGTAACTTTGAGATTTTTTTTATCGAGTGAAGATTATTAAATCGTGTAACTGAATGCGACTTTGACTAGAATAGATCCTTAACTAATACATATATTTTTTGCGGAATTGGAAACATGATTTTCTCTGTCTCAGATGGTTTTTAAAAAAACTCAAAAGCGGGGCATCTGCTAGAATACTCAGCCTATGTTTCGTGTATAAAGTACCTGCCATAGAAGATTTTATTTTAATAACTCTTAAGCATTTAAAATGTTTAATTTAATAATAAATTGATTACGAAAGCTAGTGATAGGAACACTAGACCAAAACGGGATCCAAATAGACTAGTGTTCTGCTTTACAAGTGTTTAGAGACATACCTACAATAGAATTCTAGATGACATAAAACAACTAGATCCCAATCAATTAAAATATATGTATGTTATATAAGTGGCTTATTGATAAATTAATACATGACATGAAAGATTTTGACTATTTAGGAATAGTAAATAATAATACAATTGATTTTACATGATATATTTTATCTTTATTTTAATTAATTCTAATGAGACACAAAGTCTGTCATATCAATAATTGATAATAATTAATTAATAAGAAGATTTATTGTAATTTTTTAATCTTCTATATTATTTGTAATAGCGAAACACGTGCACTCCCTAATCATGCAAGATCCTCAAAAACTTACCATGTTTTTCGGAAATAATATTCTGATTCTGAATAAATTTTTCCTGTCGATATTTTTAAGATTATTGCAATGATCTATTTGTAAAGAAAACGTTTTTTTTAATTACAAAATATTAAATGATCTAGTTCGTAAGAAGTATACTAGATGACTTTTTTTACCGTCAGGAAAAAATAACTGTGTATTCTGTACCTAAAACTATGTGATATTATGTGGGTGTGTTTATAGAATACAACTGATTTTATAAATTTTGGAATGTCCAAAAAAATGCATAAACATAGAATACATCAGTGAATATGCGTTTGAGTTTTGGTTGGTTTCATATTTTTATTATTATTTTACCAATATTCTTTTTTTAATGCTCATCATCTCAGCCACAGGACGTCCACTGCTGAACATAGGCCTCCCCAGTGACTTCCAGATCGGCCCATTGGAAGCGGCCTGCATCCAGCGTCGTCCTGCAACCTTTACCAGGTCGTCTGCCCACCTTGTGGGTCCTACGCTGCGCTTGCCGATACGCGGCCTCCATTCCAGAACCTTTCTGCCCCATCGGCCGTCAGTTCTACGTGCTATGTGCCCCGCCCACTGCCACTTCAGCCGGCTAATCCGTCGGGCTATGTCAGCGACTTTAGTTCGTTCACGGATCTCCTCATTTCTGATTTGATCTCGCAAACAAAACACCGAGCATAGCCCTTACCATAGCGCGCTGTGCAACTTTAAGCTTTCTTATAAGGCCCATAGTAAGAGGCCACGTTTCAGTTCCGTATGCCATCACTGGTAACACACACTGGTTGTATACTTTCGTCTTTAGGCACTGAGGTATTTTGGACGAGAAGGTGTTGCGTAGTTTCCCGAACGCTGCCCATCGGAGTTGGATTCGTCGATTGACCTCTTTCTCAAAATTGGACCTACCCAACTGGATCACTTGTCCCAGGTAAACATATTTGTCAACAATTTCGAGAATAGAGCTCCCAACTGGTACTGGGTAGGGCGCAACATGGGCATTCGACATAATCTTTGTTTTGTCCATGTTCATCTGAAGACCTACCTGTTGGGAAACTCTATTAAGGCCATCGAGCATTGTACCGAGGTCTTCCAGCGACTCTGCCATGACCACAATATCGTCGGCAAACCGAAGGTGACTAATGTATTCGCCATTAATGTTGATGCCGAATCCTTCCCATTCCAGGAGTTTAAAAGCATCTTCCAATGCGGCGGTAAAAAGTTTCGGAGAAATAACGTCTCCCTGCCTTACGCCTCGCTGCAGAGGAATAGCTTTCGTGCTCTGCTCCTGTACTCGGACCGTCATGGTGGCGTTTTTATATAAAAATTTCAGCACCTCGATGTACCGATAGTCAATATGGCACCGCTGGAGAGACTGTAGCACTGCCCAAGTCTCGATTGAATCGAAGGCCTTCTCATAGTCCACAAACGCCAAGCATAGTGGTAAGTTATACTCTTCGGTCTTCTGTATAACTTGTCGCAGCGTATGGATGTGGTCTATGGTACTAAAGCCTTCTCGGAAACCTGCTTGTTCGGGAGGCTGGAAGTCATCGAACCTACGTGCGAGACGATTCGTGATGACTCTCGAAAACAACTTGTAGACATGGCTCAGAAGCGAGATGGGTCTGTAGTTCTTCAGCAAGGTGTTATCTCCTTTCTTGAAGAA